>KZ308125.1:727096-918584 GCA_000376725.2 Ladona fulva | reverse complement strand
GATATATTGATTTATGTGTAAGATATATCTGGTTATAAGTAAATATGACTTAGATATTTTCCACGCACCTCTTTGACGTAATTTTAGGAATCTTACCTAGATATCAATGGTGAAAGAATACATAGTATCAGATTTTCTGATGAAATCGTTATAGTTGCAAACACCGAAAAAGAAATGAATCGAATGCTGCAGGTCCTATCGGACACTCTTAAACAATGGACATTAAAAGTGAATAAACGAAAAACGAAAGTAATGGTAGTACGAAAAAAATATGGAAGAAATCAAAACCAATATAAAAATTGACAACACAAGAATTGATCAGGTGGAACAGTTTTGCTATCTTGGTAGTATAATCACAGAGGACAATAATAGTAGTAGTAGTATTGTTAAATGTGCTTCGACAACTTAGGTCATTTCGCACGTAGGCTCCCACCGGGAATCGAACCCGGGACCGCTTTCACCGAAGTTAAACGCGTTGCCCACTTGGCTATCTGGGAGCTCAGAGGACAATAGAAGCTTAATGGAAGTGAAGAGACGGATTGCTTTGGCAAAACAGGCATTTATGACTAAGAAAAATATTTAACCAGTAAACACATGAATATAGATATCAGGAAACCATTTGCAAAAACATTTGTATGGAATACTCTGCTCTATGGAAGTGAAAGTTGGACTATGGGCAAATTAGAAAGTAGTAGACTTGAAGCTGCTGAAATGTGGATATGGCGAAAGATGACAAGAACAAGCTGGATGGAAAGAAAAACAAATCTGGTAGTTTTAAGGGAAGTACAAGAAGAGAGAAGATTATTAACAGAAATGGAGAAGAAGAAAATAAAATGTATTGCACATGTCACCAGACACAATGCATGGAAGGGAAAGTACTAGGAAAGAAAGGAAGAGGACGGCCTAGAAAGAAGTATTTGGATGAGATTCATAGGAGGATAGGATGCAGCAACTATGTGACTTTGAAGCGATCAGCAAGCAACAGAGAGGAATGGTTGCATCGACAAGGCACCAGCCTTTAGATATATGATATGATGACCTAGATTAAAATCTCTGGTTTTGAATTACTCCAGTGTAAAAGTCTCTATCTTGGAATCTTCAAATTCTACTACAAATAATGTATGTACTCTCAGTTGCATTTGATAATTATTTATTCTTTTACTCCGCTAATATGTGAGATAAAAATTTTCTAGTAGGGTCTAAAATTACTGTGGAATAAGCGTATAACATTTAAAGCCGGAATATAACATGATAATAGCTAAAAGATCATAATAAGACTGCCGATTAGGCAACGCGACAGAATTCTTAGTGACCGTGGCGCTCAGCCGGGCCATTCCGCGGGATCGAAAAATCATCGCAATCCCAGGGTAGCAGGTAAATCGAAACAGTTTCCTCACATTCTATATTTATAAACCTTAGATATTGACGTGGTATAAGAGACTCGATAGTTTAGCGCCGTTTTCCTAGTTGCTTTCCTCACTTTATCTCAAAAATTTGTCGAAAAAGGTGTCCGCCATTTTGTTGCGTAAAATGAGCAGAGGACCATTTTTGAGCACAAAACTATAACGAATCAAAAGATCAGAAATTATCTTAAAATATGGCATATTCGGTTTTTCCATCAGTTGCCTTATTATACGTCTGCATCGCAGCAAACTTGAAAGTTTTTCAGAAAAATCCGAGAACATTCTTTTCTGTGAAAATTGCCCAAGTGTGACACCCTGTATCTTTTTGACGCTCACAAATAACGAAAAATAAAATTCAATATTTTCTGAATGCCTATGCGAAGTTTCACGTTCCTCACTCTAAAAAACCATTTTTGGCCTCTTGGCTAGCTTTTTTTGATTTTAGCCCACTGTGTAACGGTTGCATTTTGTTGGATTTTTTCGGTTATGCAGATTTTTGGATTTGCGACAAAATCATATGCATTGGTTCTTGGAGCTTCCCTTCGAAATACTATGGTTGAATACTCACTGTCCATGAGGTCAAAAATTACATTTAAAATTCCTGCGCTGTAAACTGTGCCCTCTGTGTGCGCTGTTGAGAACATATAGTCATCCTTAGGAAGACATGGGTTTAAGCCCAGGAGTCATTCCGTAAGGTTACACGCGACATTCAAAAAGCTCTGAAAAGAAAGGCTATATTCCTGCATTCCTTAAAATACGGAAAAAAGAACAGATTACCCTCGTATTTGAATTAATTGTCGGATGAGAGGCAATCAACCTTGCATTTTCGGCTGAAAAAAATCATTTATCATGATCATTTGATCATTTATTTTGAACTGGGTGACCATCGTTATGGTTGGTGCCACCAAAACAGCAATAAATGTAAATAAACTTCAAATAACTAAATTCAATAACTGCTTAAGCATTTTTAAGAGCAAAAGAAGTTGTTGTAGCAACCAAAATTTTATTGATGATAATTTAAACGTTGGCTATATGAAACTTCATTAATTTATACGTGAAAATTTTGTGATTCCGAATCGAGAGCAATAAAAAATAATTCTGATAAATAATCAAAAATCTTCAATAATTTTTTTTCACAATACCCCTCCAGGTTTTGCACTACCAGCAATTCCAATAGAATTTTACCAAAGAAAAAAGAAATTTTTTACGTGAATGGAAACCATAAACGAGAATATATCAGCATTTAGTGAACAACTTCCGAAATTTTAACATTATAGTGTTTAAGATTAGCAGCATATTCACCAAGTGTCACGAAAATTTTCGAAATTTCCAAAATAATGACAACGTTATACAAACCTCTGCACGAATAAGTTGTTGCGTTCCACTTCCTACCGTCGCAGTAAACGTAGGCAAATGGTTTATTCCTTGGCCCCCAGTTGATGACGATATTATAACCGTGTTCACAGATCAGCAGAGCGAGTGCCCCTTGAAAACTTACAGATATTTTCCCCTTGTATATTGGGATAAGAGCACGGCATCCGGGTCCTTAGGAGAAAAATACCTTGTATTAAATCAGAAATCTGTAATATCTGTAGTATATTTCAATGGAACAACGCATTATACCGACTGAAATAAAATGAGTGTAAAAGATGCAGGTAATCTTCCATAAATGCTTAAAAAATTCTTGATTGACGTAAAATAAAATATGCAAATGAAAATAATAATCAAATATTTTACATTTTAGAAACTATGTTTGGCGTATGGGGGGATCCGGATGAATCGTTACAATAGATTCACAACGTAAATATGTTTGCTGCAAGCGATGCTTCTCTACATTTTACTCGCTACTATTATTTCATTTCAAAATTATTGTTAATAAATTTCTGTGATGTAGCATTTGCTTTCATATAATTATCTTAGAAATATTTTCCATTGAAAATTTTGGGGTTGGGTAGAGTCGATTCTTATGTTAAAATAACATAAATTTACTTCACTTAGGAACATTTTGACAATTTTGAAATTAGTCCGATACTCAATGGAAAAGTTTCAAGAAAACAAAGGTGAAGAAAAAGTTTTGTATCGAGTAAAATGTCGACGAAAGAAGATATTCAAATCAAACGGCGGTAAAAACATTCTTAAGGACGCGTTTCTTATAAATTTTTACATAATAGCTTATATTTTACTGCAAATATGTTTCACTGGAAATAAGTATAAGTTTGTAGCGATAGCAATGTTGAAACAAAGTAAAAGTTAGCGAATTTGGCAGGTAACGTAAATATTTTTCAGTGAAAATAGCCTATTTTCTATTTTGAATTATCCTACACTAGACGCATTGAATATGAAGAGTAAGTCGCGTCAGCAATAAAAGTTTACCTCTGGAAACAGGGAATTCAAACGATGTGAGGGTAAAAGCATCGGAACGTAAACAAAAGCACAGATGCCGGTGAATAGGCCGAAGGCTGAACTTTCCCGTGAGATGAGATATACAAGAAATTAGGAAACGAATAGTAGGCCTGCACAAAATGAGGTATATGGACCACATGCGGCCCGCAATGAGTTTTGGACACCATCTGTATATACGAAAACGTAATTATTTGAAATCTGCGAATGACAGGCAATAATGAAAAACTAGCTATTGAAGAGATGACTTGAGATTATCCGCATATTATCCAGGGTTCAAGATGAGATTGATAAAAGAGCTATTTTTAACCAGAAAAAACACCCGATTCCATACACCTTTCTTGAAAATATACCCATCACTTCATCAAAGTTATATTCTTTTACTGATAAAAATTTGGGGAAATAAATAGATAAATTTTTCATTTTCAGCCATGCTAGAATATACATAACTTTGAATTTCAAAGTTTCCGGAATATTTCTCATTTATTTTCTATGGCAATGCCTTTCATTATATCCTTGGAAACTAAAACAAAGACCTTCTGATCAACAATACTGCTTAATACCTCATGGTTTAAGCTGCTATTATAAATACGATAAATTTAATGAAATTTCAATCAAGCTTATACCTGGGACGACCAGCCAGATCTTCTTCCTTTAATGTTGATGATGAATGACCAAATATGCTTTAATTCCTTTTAAGAGTAAGTCAAAGTTGTTTTAACTCATCTTTAAAATCTAAAAGGGTTTTCTCAATAAAACAGGTCACCATTTCCAGTTTGTGTCAAGAAATATAAATTGCAAATAATAAAGAACTTCCATAGTTATATGGTGTTACACAAAACAGCAACAAGGTTTTAACATTCCCAGTTACGTGAATCCGAACAACATTACTTATCAGAATATTTTCCGTAACCCTCAAGTTAGTCGTGACAAAAAATAATCTTAAATTATTACACAACTATGGGCACGTGGAGTCAATGTGACTGCAAATCTTTGAATTTTTATTATCGTTTAAAAGGTGATACAACTGATTCACCAATTAACGATCGAAGATAGACGTTTAAGTATTCTTTGTGTGCCCCAATACATACAACTGGAGTGCAGTGAAGTTGCTCAAGACACAGAGGGTAGATACGCCTGCCGAAGAGGAGTCATCTGTTCCTTATGTAGGCACGACACCCCATGCCAGGAGAGCCGTCCCTACCTAGTCAGATTTTTTATTATGGATACTCAAGTTTGGACTCAAATAAAATCTAAACCAGGAATCCCACAGAAAAACAACTTACACCAAATTTTAGCTTGTTTAATTCTACGTTTCATAGTGCAATGCAAACATTTTTGTTTACATCCGGTTGATATGTTATTACAGGTAGAACGAAAAAAGTGCCCATTTTTTCGCGCTGTTTACCGGAGCGCTCACTTTGAAATTTCATATCTTAAAAAGTATTAACGCAATTGATACAAAATTTTGACGCAATATGAAAATATTAATGTTTTAGTTAAAGCTCTTGGTAGGGATTTTCACAAACAATAACTTTGGCTAGCTTCAATTTGGCTATTTATTTTATACAAATTGGTATTTAACAGGACGGTAACGTGCCCATGAACGCGCAGGAAGCTACCACTGATTGCAAAACTTGGTAGCATTTCTGTACTGGATGAATCAGTTAGAAAGTACTGCTCAAAGGGATGACGTTGCGACCGATAAACAGATCGCTTACTCACGAATGCAAATTGGCGCCTCCACGTCCCACCTTCCTAAGATACACGTAGCATACTTGGCACCCCATAAATAATATCCTTGGCGGCAGTTGAATTTTGCAATGGTCCCTCCGACTCGCAAACGTACTCTGCCATTCAGCAAGCGTGGTTCCTCACAAAATTCGGACCCTGGAGAAAATAATTCAAAATATATGTAACATCATATTGCACTTTACTCGTATAGGGAAGTACTGGCTCATATTTGAGGTTTATTGGTAATATTCGCGATTTTCCGAGGTCTTCAGATGTTAGAATGTATGTTTATTGGCTCATCCCTTTAATAATGCTGTTTTACTTTTATTTTTCAAGATTACGATAAAATTATTTTTCAATTTAAACTATACTCTTTTTCATCTTCTATAAGGTTCTTCAGTACTCTTTCAAGGCCCCTATTCCAATTTCCACCTTTCCATGACGAAAAATATTCCTCCAGTACCATTTATACCTCGTCCTCTCCTCGCTTATAAAGTTCAAACATTTTTCCGTTCAAATGATTTTGGATACTGAGGAATAGATCAAACCAGATGGGCAAACTTTCAGAAATATGGTGAGTGGATAAATGTTTCCCATTCAAACTCCTCAAGCCTTTGTAATGACATCGGGCTCCCGGATAACCAAGAGGGTAACGTGTTTGACTTTGATGAAAGCGGCCCCAGATTCCACTCTTGGTGGGGGCCCATATGTACAAAGTGACCTCACCATTAAAAACTACTACTGCAATGTCATCCTCGCTTTAAAACCCAAGATGCTCGTTTTTCTTCTAGCGCTGACATCAACTGCTCAAGCTTCTCGCAGTAGATCCCCTTTCTTATCGTTTTGTTTGTGTTTAAATTTCAAAGTGGACTAAACCTTTTATGTCCCACAAAACAGATAACAACAACTATCCTGGAAAAAAAGCTTTCTTTAGCCTGGGGTGCCGGAGTTTCTCCTTTCCCTATCCATTGTCTTCGGCGCTAGACAGGTTTGTAGAGAACCCACTTCTCGTCATCTGTCACTACTGCGTCCAAGAGAGATTCATTGAGATATGTCTTCTTTATTGCACGCAAGTGCGATGAATGATTGAATGACCAAATTCGATCTTCTTGTCTAGTTCCTCGACAGTCACGTTTCGAACGGTTCCAGGGCTCCCAGATAGCCAAGTGGGCAACCCATTCGACTGTGGTGACAGCGGTTCTGGGTTCGATTCCCTGTTGGGGCTCACGTGCAAAATGAACTTAGTTGTGGAAACACTTTTAACAATACGAGGGTAAGGTAATAATTTCTCGGCCTGACACAGAGATGGCGTTCCAATCAGCGAAACACACTGGCCATGACCTGCAGAAGCGATCGACTTCGCTTTCTTTGGCGCTGAACCACCGGCTTCCACCCACTGCTTCGACTGCTGTTTCGTTTCTGGCGTGTAGTGGTGGACCCATGTCTCATCCATGGTGACAAATCGCCGCACAAAATCGGTCGGTGTCCTCTTGAATCGGTCCAAACATCGCTGCGAAAATCGCTTGCGCATTTGCTTTTGATCGGCATTCAGCAAATGTGGCACCCACCTTGCGCAGAGCTCTCGCATCCCCAATTCTTTGTGCAAGATGTTTCGCGCCGATTTATTCCGATATCCTCACAGCCTCAGCTATCCCACTCTCCTTCATTCGCCTATCGTCCAACACGATATCGTGCACCTTTTCGATGGTTTCCGGTGTGGTTGCGGTTTTTGGCCGTCCTTCACGTGGGTCATCTTCGAGGGATGTGCTACCACGTTTAAATTCAGCTGCCCACTTTTTAATGGTTGATATTGAAGGAGCAGAGTCCCCGTACACTTTTGTCAATTTCGGATGAATTTCCTTAGGGGTTAATCCATCCAAAACGAAGAATTTTATGACCGCACGATTTTCAAGTTTATCCATTTTAATAAAAAACACGAAAGACATCTACTACAACAATACGTGTAAACAAACTACTTGAGAGAACAAGTTGAAACTTGTCTTACGAACTAATGACACTTGCACCCAGGCAGGGATCATAAATTTTCGCTGATTGGAACGCCATATCTGTGTCAGGTCGAGGACTTTTCATCTTACCCTCGTACTACCACTACTACTACCAACAGTTCCACCAAGTTTTGCAGGATGTCTTTGTTAAGCCATACAGATCTTCCAGGACAAGGCTCTTATTCTAGGCTGTAGTTTTCGGTTTGGAATTTCTGGAACCACCATTGATACTCTCTTACGCTTATTTTTCGACCCCCTATATTGAATTAATATTCCTCGCACATTCCGCAGCGTTGTTGCCTTTATTGAATTCATAGAGCAAAATATACCGAATGTGCTCCTCTGTATCTTCCATTATATAGTTGAAAAATAAAAGGTTAAAATCGAACTGTACTCGTCAAAACTTGTTCTAAGAATTAGAAAAGGTAAATTCAGAACCTGGTTTTATGTGAAGTTGATACAGGTAGTTTATCCACTCCCCGTCCGACTTTTAGTAAATTAGATTGAATAAAATCCGCATTATTTATGGGTTGATCTAATAACTGAAATGCTTCTAATGAAACTCTGGTGGGGAAAACTTTTGACATAGCTTTAATGATCTCTAAATGTGAGCGAGCATTCACTAAATCAGTTTATCTGATACAGAAATCGAAAAATCTAACATTACCACTGCCTGTTGATTGATATATAGCTACTAAAAACAATATCAATACTACTCTTGAACTTTTTGCCTTAAAATGTACAGATAAACTTAATAACACTTTTAATATTTTTGAATGTGTGTATTTATCAATGTATGTACGTACATATACAGGGTGCGAAAGAAATAGTTCCCACATCTTAAAGGTCAACAAAAGGAAAACCAAACGTTAATAAAAATTAATTTCACTATTTCTTAAACAAAGGGTTTCATTTTTTTCATTCAGTATTAAAAATTGCATCCTCAAAATGGTGACTTCTATTCAGCATACTTTGAAATGGATACCTGTATTCGGGAGGAAATTCTACCGCAGCCTCTATATACAGGCAGAAATATGCAATTCTGAAAATATGATGAGATTCTGAGACTAATTTATCTATCCTCTATCTACAGATTTGCGAGAATTCAAAAATCATGATCCTAATAAGCCCAAAGTAAAAATCTTAGACAAATCAATTAGGAAGTTCTCAATGAACTCGAGGAAAGTACATTCTGAATTATATCAATCTATCGGCTAAACCGGTAGACTTCAGAGTAAAAAATAAATAAAATTACACATCTTTCCTTCATTCACAATGAAATTTAATTTCCACCTCTCGGCCGCTTCTGTGGACTTAAAGAAAGCACTTCCAACTGTAAGAAAATATTTTTTGTACAAAATACATAATTTTAATCTCCTGTCAATATGAAATTCTACAAATTTAAAGGAAAATGAACTGTGTAAACGGAACAACCGACGAATTAAACATTACCGTAAAAGTAAATTCACGGAAATAAAACCTAAGTCAACTTTATAAAACCTAAAAATGTTCTATAAAACGGTAATATTTTTACATTTTATTGCATAGCGTTGCTGAGACAACCTACAAGAGATAAACTAAACAACACATGGGGTGTGATATATATACACAAATATGTACACTAAAAATGTTCGATTTTCTACCATAAAAATGTTTACAATTCCACCTTTCCTCTTTTATCATAAACGAATTAAATATAAGAAACTTTCGTCTCCATTGTCTATCTCAGATTGCTAAAAATATCAAATATATCGAATGAACGTGTTAATTAATAGACACCAAAACGGGGTTACTAATGTAAATTATGTTCAATGAGTTAATGCTCAAGTCATTCAATACACAATTAGAAAAATATATATAAAATCTCAAATTTTTCCTAAATCTGCAAAAATTGATTAGTCGAATTGGATATTTAATAAATTAAATATTTTTCCATTTAGAATTTTTCTAAACTTAAAATAAACTGTAAAAAGTACGGTCTTTGGGCAAATGCTGGACATATTACAGCAATTTTCTTTTATTCCCCCGACCGTTGCCACCTGGTATATACCAAATTGCAACGACAATGTAAATAAATATATGATTGAAAAGCTATACCGCTTCCCCTTGAAAATCCTTTAAAATTTAATTTTTACCACTAGGTGAAATGCCAATTTTCGCAGAAGCACTGATATTGAGACTAGTCGATGAAACCATAAGTATTAACTGATACAAAAATTGCAGCAATAGATTGCGATAACGACCATGTCAATTATCAATAATAAACATGAATCTTGAGATCCTATTCTTTGAAATTATAGAAACGACTATAAATAAATTTAAATATCTACCGATGGAGCAGTTCCATGCATGTTGGAGTAAAGATGCAATCACAGTTACCAATAATAATAATAAAATGATAAATCGTCTTTATTTGGGCGAGATTAAGACTACAAGCCCCCTTTCCATCTAACCCTTAATCAATGGCATCACAGATTAAATAATTTCATTATTTCCAATTGAAACAATTTAAATAGTACTTACGGTAATCACATAAGCAGGGAAGAAACACATACATCCACAGGATCGAATATATAATGCTCCTTGCATACATGTCTCCCATGATTAGGCTTCTATGACGTCAGTGTCAAAATATCACTGCGGAAATGATTCTAAACACAAATATATCCCTGGAAGGGGGTTGTTAAAAAGTTCTCGTCAAAATGGGAAGACTTATTTTTCTAGGAGAAATTTTCTTCTCAGTCGATGGAAAACAGAAGTTTACAACCTCAGTAGCATATAAACAGGGCCTTGTGGCATCTTTCAATGGCATACTTGCGCTTCATGATCCCATCTGAAACGAAAAAATAATTATTGAGAAATCTATTACTCCAAAACGATAAATTAAGTAGATGGAAACCTTGAAACAGCGTTAATGCACAAGGTAAAACGTCGTTAATGCCTCGTTTTAAACTATTATATTTCTCAATGACTGAGGAATGGTGTTCTTACTTTGCACGATAAAGCCGTGCGGCTGAATTCCAAGGAGTAACAAGTGTGAAAAAATGCGACATGTCTGGGACTCGAGCCCAGGTCTCCCACTTTCCGGACAGGTATTCTAACAAATAAATTACTATACTGCGTCTTTTTTCTTTCTTCTCTTCTTTTGTGAATTCTTAAGAGACATGGATATGAAATACAATTTTCTTCCGAAAATTGTATTTCATACCCATGTCTCTTAAGAATCTAACCCAGAAAAGTCCCCAAATACGGGTACCATCCGGCACTGACAAAATTATTTTCCTTAAGGAACAATTTCATAGGGTCTCACCTTTCCTTAGCTCAAATTAACATCCTATATTCGTGGGAAATCAGATCAGATGGACCTCTACTTCACTCTGCCTCTGTGTATCAGATTCAGAACACGAACTCGAAGATTCACATACATGTACATGGACGTAAAGGCGGACTATCCAAACCAGTCAACTCGGAACACAGCAAAACTCTGAAGCGTGTTTTCTGATAACGAAAATGTTTTTAAAGAAATCTTACGATCGTAAACCCAGGGGATCAGACCACGTCACTCTTGCGCTCGAGGAAAGAACACGACATAGTCAGATGAAGTAGGAAGGTCATCCCGAATAAAATTTAGAAAGAAGGATGTTCAACTGCAGATGATGAGGCGTACGTCTGCAATTCCAAATCTCATCCTTGGGCTTGGGGAAGGGTTGCCCAAATTCAGCCCGTGAGACGAAGTGAGGCCCGTTGAAGATTTTAAACCGGCCCGCCAATCTTCTCGAAGATTCCTGAATGAACTTACATACCAGAAACTTGCCTCTTTAGATAAAGTATGCGTGACAATGTCGGAAACCTCACACAATCATGCCACGAAAATATTTTTGTTTTAAAAAACATAACTTAAACGTTGCACTGAATAACATTATAATCTATCGGCGAGCTTTAATTCGTTTTTCGTTACGAGCACTTTCTTGCCCAGAAAATCTGGAACGAAAAATACACAGAGTTATATGAAAATGCGGAATACTTGTACGAAAGAATAGGGGTCAAACTTAGGATTACTCATTGCCCCGCGATTTTGGATAAATTTCTGATGTGACCTTCCGGACGAAAACGTTGGACAGCCTCGGTTTAGAGGATTACGTTCCGATAAAAAACATTCGCACAATTCCTATTTCGCTACTGAGATAAAATTGGAAGTGAATTTGGAATGGGAGATCGGGAAATCTCGGACACCACCGATTTTAACTCACGCTTCGTAGGCACCAGCCGCGTCTGATCTGCGAGTTAAACCGCGATGGATGAAGGAAACAACTCACTTTTCCACGAGTTCCGGGGCTTATTAAAGGCAGCTTGAATGTACTGGAAAAGACTTGGTGTAAATTAAATTACAACCGGTGCTCCTGGATGCAACGCTGGGAAAAATATCCTCGGAACACTTGAGTCGCCCCAATGACACTAAGGCCTCATTAGGCGGTGGAGAGACAGAAAAGATGGCCGCTCTCGTGAACGGAAGTATGCGATGGAAGGATTCGCTGCGAATTAGATAAAAGCAGAAGCAACGCGAGGGTTCCGGAAGGGGGCGGAGGGCGGGTGGTCTCGTGCTCAGAACCAGATAACCGCCTCCGGGACTAAAAGCCCTAAAAGAGACCAAAATTGGATTTTTCGAAAGTTTCTAGAATTTGGCGAAAATGGAAACAACGGGCTGATACAAATCACGGGTGACTGACGTTTCCCGGAGTATTTCTTCCGGCATCGAAAATGACAGGCTCCTTTCGTCACCTAGGAGTTGCCACATTGTCTGTAATAACCTTCGATTCAAAATTCGGGATGCTCGGAATTCTTAAACCTGGGAATGAAACCGTAAATTCTTTCGTACATGGAGTACTCACATCCATAATATATGCGGAAAAGCACTTAAAAAACCCGGCTTCGTAAAGAGAATAGTCGGTCGGAACGACGAAAAAGTTCGCGAGCGATGTTATTTTGCGTTAGTTGGAGCTCATCTTGAGTATGCGTGTAGTATATGGGACCCAGCCGATAAGTGTTGTATTCGAGAATTAGAAAAGGTGCAGCGAAAGGCGATACGTTTTGTGAAGAATTGCTACGATAAATCAGTGAGCGTCACTCAGATGCTCAAGGAAGCAGGATGGGAATCTTTGGAAGTTTGAAGATTTCAACAAAGGATCAATTTACTGGATAAATTCAGAGAAAGCACGTTCAGAGATGATGTAGCAGATATAATGCGTTCACTGTGTTACATAGGCCGTTCCGATAATGCGAGAAATATCAGATAAATAGATGCTAGAAGCAGTCGATTCAATAACTCATTTTTTCCGCGAACGATACGTAAAAATAATCGATTAAGATAATAGAGTCATGGTGATAATAGAGTCATGCACCCCCTGCCACACGCCGAAAGGCGGCTTGCAGGGTACTCACATAGGCATAGACACGTTTTCGCTCCGGTTCAATGTAAACGCAAGATTTCGGTTCAGTTCCGGTTTCGCTCCGACAGCTGCCGTTAAACCGGTCCGAACCGGTTATTTTCGATATGAGCATTAAATATAATAGTCCTTCCAAATATTTTTCTCTACTTTCTCTTCTTTCTTAATTTGATTAAATTAAGTTTAATACAATAACATATTCTGTGATGTTAAAGAGAGCGCACTGTTTGGCTGATTTATTTATCTATTTATTTTAAATAAACCCATAAACAGCACAAGATCTCTACAATATATTTTTTAAATTAACAATGTAACAAAAAGTGTACAAATTCAAAATAAATAAAAAAAATCATAAAAAGACAAATATAGAAATAAAGAATAAAAATTATTATACAATTATAATTTTAAATAAAAGTACAGGTGGCATGATTGATGCTATGCTATGCATATGTTGTGATGCTTGGAAGGATACCAAATATTAAATGCTTGAAGTGGTGGGGAATGCAGTCTTGTATATATGTACCTAGTGTATCAATTTCTTTATCAATGAGAAATTATCAATACGCGTGTGAACTGAAATTCGGAACGGAATACGTAAATAATAGTTCTTGGTTTCCGTTCAGGTTCGGTTTTCACTCCAGCAAAAATTACAGTTTTTTCGATGCTAGATTCAGTTCTGGTTCGATTCTTAAATACTGAAAAAAAATATGGAGTATCGGAGCAAGATCTCAAGACTCTAGGCCAGCGTATCCCAACCGGTGTACCACCGGTAAGCTACTTGCATACTGTAAAATATTCTAGGGAACCTATTGAATATGAATACTGTATGTGACATACGTCTGCAATTCCAAATCTCATCCTTGGGCTTGGGGAAGGGTTGCCCAAATTCAGCCCGTGAGACGAAGTGAGGCCCGTTGAAGATTTTAAACCGGCCCGCCAATCTTCTCGAAGATTCCTGAATGAACTTACATACCAGAAACTTGCCTCTTTAGATAAAGTATGCGTGACAATGTCACGCATACCTCACACAATCATGCCACGAAAATATTTTTGTTTTAAAAAACATAACTTAAACGTTGCACTGANAAATGCTGGAAGTGGTGGGGAATGCAGTCTTGTATATATGTACCTAGTGTATCAATTTCTTTATCAATGAGAAATTATCAATACGCGTGTGAACTGAAATTCGGAACGGAATACGTAAATAATAGTTCTTGGTTTCCGTTCAGGTTCGGTTTTCACTACAGCAAAAATTACAGTTTTTTCGATGCTAGATTCAGTTCTGGTTCGATTCTTAAATACTGAAAAAAAATATGGAGTATCGGAGCAAGATCTCAAGACTCTAGGCCAGCGTATCCCAACCGGTGTACCACCGGTAAGCTACTTGCATACTGTAAAATATTCTAGGGAACCTATTGAATATGAATACTGTATGTGACATTCATTCGCGTAAGAAACCGTTAAGCCGCATATGAAGCCATCGGGGCACACTTCAGTGGGGTATTTCGGAGGATGCAAACGTATACACTTCGTAGAGGCCCTCCTTAAATGATGCGATACTCAAGAGAGGTATGTGACAGTTGGTCACATAGGGTATGACGTTCCATGGGACACTGTGACAGAGGGGCAGTTCAGAAATCCCAAAAATTCCGTGACATCATTTAAGGAAGGACCCTTACCTTCGTTTCTTAATTAGGATGCGCACGACATTAAATGTGTTGGTGTTCCCCGCATCAATGAACAGCAGCTAAGAATGACTCACAGTCGGTTCTGGGATGAGACGTCTGATAATAGATGACGCAACCCGCGCTAGCTGTATCCTAGCCCTCTCATACACACTTCTGTATACAGTGCCCTCTGAAACAGGCCAGCAAAACGTAGGGCACGCATTACGTTTTCGGAATTCTTCTTATCCTCAAATTTGGGTATTATTTGAAAGTTGAGAATGAAAAAAGTAATCATAAAATATCATCAAATGAAATGATAGTTACAATTCGTAGAATATACCTATCATAAAATAGTCTACCGAACAGAATTGTCCTAAAATATTGACCTTTCTAAATGAGAGATTTCAAACATACAAAAAATGCAATGTATAGCATGTATTTATTCCTATTTTTTATATTTAATTTGATATTATTTGTAAATTATAAAGATAAACTTATTTCCTCGGACCGTCTACGGAACATGAACATAATTTGTCATACACATGTGGCCCATCATTTCTGTAAGTTGAGCAGACCTATTCTAGACCCTCGATAAGAGTTTATGAACGGGCGCCTAGAGACGAAAATGCCTTAATCACACCTTTATACCTCCTGTTCGTGCTCCAGTTTGTCGATCTTCAATCTACCCAGCATGACCATGTAATTTCTGGTATTTTTGCGCCATTGCTCCCGTAGCAACTAGTTTGTTAAACTCTTTTAGCCTTAACCTTGTGCCCATCAACGTCTCGGCGATAACTTATACTGAATTCTGATACGATAACGTTTTGAATCTCAAACTCCTTTCAATACCAGAAAAGATTTTTCCATGAATACAGAAAGCAAAAGCACTTACCGAAACAAATGTGCTAAATGTCTTCAGGAATATCACAGCAATTCTTTTATTTAAATCTATACATACATTTCCGTATAAGTCGCCTTTAACAGTAGCTGCAAAATCAATTAACAAACAGCTGGTGGATGCAAATTCGGGAAACTATTTATAGAAATTATTATGAGGGACTAAAGCATGAGGTTCGGATAAGAATGCGATAATGAAATGTATGGTAACCGAATGAGTCACAGCGGAAACGGGGACTATTCTGTTAAGCGGTAAAATTTGTCTCCATGCGAACGATTAGTATCTTATGAATTACTTAAAACTTTGCTTGCAAATATAATAGGTTCTTAATCGATACAAACTCAAACAAACAGACTTGAAATACTGAAATTAAAAAATTTATATTGCTCGATCATTCAGCATTTTCTTCTATAAATGAATCCCTAAAAAGAGCATCTGAATCCAAGTTCGAGCGGAATTATAATTCACCTTATTCACATATTTTATTACGATTTTCTTTTAAAATAGGTTTTCTACAATTTGGTTTACATTTTCAAGATAATCCAATATCTAGTCATAAGCAAATTCAACTCGTATTCAAGTTCCGCTAGAATAGATGTTGATTGAAAACAATTCAAATAAGACAATTGTTTTAGATAATAAAATTGATACAAATGGAATAAATTACTTAACTACTGATTAATATATACATAACCATAATCCATTCATAGCCGCAATTACTGACTATTTACATGGACACTATGAAGTATATATAACAATGAAGTATCGTGAACTGTTTTTCGATAAAAAAGGGATTACCTAGAGCAGCGATACATCGTAAACTATCCTATACTACATACAGTGGGGGTGTACAGTAGTAATTCCATACTTTAGGACCACTAAAATGGCTGAACCCTTAATCCTTAAACCCTGAAACCTTATACCCTGAAAAGAAATCTTGAGCGCAGTAACTACTGAGATGTCATAAATGTCATCAATAAATCTATTTATTATGTGTAATGTACAATTCTGAGAAGATCATGAGCATTTCTATGTAAAATTTAGCAGCTTAATCTATAATACAGTGTATGACTACGATAGGTATCTAATTTTGTTGAAAATTCATAGGTTTTAATTGCGACCATTTCCTTCCTTTATAAAATAAGCGGCACTACAGGACCAGGTGTATCAAAGGAAATTATAACAATAACAAAATGCATTAAGACCGGAAGTGATCATCGGATTTCCCAAAATTCTTGAAATAACAAACAAACTTTTACGAATGAGGTCAAAAAGGTCTCGGTGTTTCGATACTGAAATTTCCGCTTCAGTTAACGAAGAATACTCGGAACAAAAGAATTAAATCGAGTAAAACCTAATCACGTAATCGCGTAGATTCTACTCGTAAATTAGTATGCGGTGATATCTTTAACACTAAAAAAGTCAAAAAAGTGATAGAATACAATCATTTGAAAAATTAACGAAACCACCTTCCAGAGTGTCTGGAGGCCGTATCAGATAAATCATGAAACGCCATTTATGTCTAACATAAGGAAATGTGAATCTGTTGAGGTATTATGGGAAAATTTCTGTGAACCATTTCACAAAAAATTGTACTTAACGTGACCAATTCCACACCCCAGAATACAGTTTCGCCTGATAATGACGAGGATAAACAGAATTCATCCATGATCGTATCATGCTGTTGAGAAAACAATGAGGCATTAAAGGTAGAAATTCCACTCCTCAATTTGCATTCTAAATGTAAATTTACGCCGCCCTTTCCGCGGTTCGAAAAATAAACCTTTTAATGGGATATAACAGTTTACTCTTTGCACTTTGCATGAATCCCTCTCATATATCCAAATGGATTTCTTTTCGCTTGCAAAAGCGACAATAAAGCGATGAATGAATTTTTCATCTTGATGACGTGGACGACTCGACGGTCCATATTCTGGGTAAAAACGCAACTGGAAGCTGATGTACGTTGCTTCATAAAGTAATTCAAATCGGAGTTACTGTCATAACTGCCTCCAGTGCTAAAGCTGTCTGCATCATCAAAATACGAGTTGAATGTCATTTCATTGATTGATTCCAAGATAACAATTACGCATGCAATCTCGCAAATAACACAAAATGTTCATAAGGATTTAAAACTCGCATCTCTGCTGAATTTTTCTGTAAAATCCAGTGATAAAGGAAAATTTTCGGACATTTCTTTAAGCAGATGAATTCCAAAGTTGTGATAAATACAACGGCTTCAAAAACTACTCGACTACGTATACTCGACTTGTGTACCATTCTACATAGGAATTTTTCGACATAAGAACTTTTTTCCCTACTCCATTT
Organism: Ladona fulva; assembly: GCA_000376725.2. Lineage (NCBI taxonomy): Eukaryota > Metazoa > Arthropoda > Insecta > Odonata > Libellulidae > Ladona > Ladona fulva. The sequence goes on along the minus strand of KZ308125.1, from coordinate 900,704 downwards.
GACCTCTGCGAACGAAGAAAACGAAAAGATATGATGAAAAACTGGGTTCTGATACACAAACTTTTCGAAATTTGAACTGGAACGAAATAAGTTCGTGAGTCAAGGTACTACTGTAAAGTAAATATTCAACGAAAATTTTACCATCATAAATTTTTTTAATCCTTCCTTAAATAAAGTGATTGTAATACATAATATGCAAACCTCGGCGGTGGAATGGTTATTACGGAAGCCTTCAAAGTCTATGGCCTCGGGTTCTAGCCCCGGCAAACCAGACTTTCCCAGGTTAGGGAATGACTTACGTCTTAGTCTATTGTTCCGTCCCACTTTAATGGTCTAATTAATGGATATTTACGGAGCCATCGTGAAATAAATAAAAATTAAATCCATAATATTTTCTACCAAACAAAGTTCTGTTCAGGGATGTATCGTAAAAGAACTAACACTAAAACATATTTTCCACTTGGTTTACAAAAATAATGATGGTTTCAGCGCTTATCAGTCATCTTAAGAAGAAAAAGCTACCATCAAAGTCGCTTGTATAGGAAGAAGAGGTGGTGAGGAGGAAAAGCTGCAGGAGGAAGGTTAGAGGGAAAAGGAAGTGGATAAAGTATACGCATAGTGCTGGGCGGGTCGGATTATTCTTTACTATACACTGAAAGTGCTGAGTTTTTAAGTCGGCTTGTTTGAATATCGCCAAGTCAAGGACGAGTCCATCCATGGTATTTCACCGAGGAATTTTCCGAAGCATAGCTTGACTTTTAATTGAATACCTTCATCATAGAAATCAATTTGCACCAATCTCTGCACTCGCCTTGTGGCCTATCAACAATTCACATTCCATTGTGCATACCTCAATTATAAACATAAGTTACCCAATCAACTACGCGCGATAACCGAGCATTCCTAACCCCTTCCTTTTTAGAAAGGAAGCACTCAAATCCCCACTCTCAGAAGTCGATTTCAAAGCTGTTCCCTGGACACGTACCGCATCGCCCCCCTCACGGGGAAAAGAAATGGAAACAGCGATGCGAGTTGTTGCTAGAGAAGGCATGGCGGCATTTAACAATTAATGAAACGTTCTCTGGGAAAGTGATGCGGAATGCCACGTCACTAGGATTCAAGGGATAAGCAGGCTGCGACGGGATCGGGATTATCCGCGAACGGGCATGCTAATCGGAGGATTGACAACCGGAAAGCCATCGGAAGAGAATCCAATCTATGGAACTCCGAAATCGTACGGTGAATGCCAGAGTTGGTAAAATTCCCGTGGTTTCACAGGTTTCAATTCCTAAACGGGAATATTTTCACTACACGTTCCCCGTGAGGCATACCATCATCATGGCAAACAATTCATCAAGGATGTCGTCATGGTAAGCATATATTTCCCCGCATGGAAGATGTTCAATATTTAATTGCCGCTGTATTTAATGCAAACTATAGAGAAAGAGTAACCAGATATCAATCCAGGTATAAGCCAGATATCAATTAAATCCTACTTAAAACTAAAGAATCAAAGACAGACGAGCGACGTCGAACAACGAAACTGATTGTGAGATGAATTCAGGCCTCGTATAAATCTATTGTAAAATTGCATTTAATGTTACATGGGAAATATTCCAGCCGCAAACCTTTTCACTTATGTAAAATATCGATACATAGATTTCTTCGCAATATCTGAAGAAGACTTTCATCTCGGCCATTGCGGAAATTGAAATACCCAGTCCGCAGAGTGAGCATTTCATTTTATTCACCCTACGTTTGGGTTTTGTTGGTTTCCTTAGCCATCATATTGATTGCATTCGCAATGCGATTCCTACGACAATCTTGACCAAACGTTACCGGAAATACTACAATAGATTCCACGCTGTATCCCTCACATGAAGGTATGTGCAACGGTATAAATTCTCGCAGTATTTCCTGTGCCGTACCTGATGATGCCTGCAGTTGAACTGGTCGAAAATTATGAAAAATTGTGGAAAACACAAATTCCTTTTTTTAATTATTTGGAATTTTGAACGTTCTTACTCAATAGCTTAACTGACTAAAGCATCCGCCCAGTGAACCTTAGGTTCCAGGTGTGAGTCCCGATCTTGTTATGCTTTTTATATGTCCGCTTCTCCTTAGGTATGTTTTGCAATCAATTGCACCATATAAACATAATAAAAAATAAGCATCTTATTGAGATGTTTTCGTAGCAAGTTCCTGAGTCATCAAACAGACTGATTCCGAGTAAATCCGGAGAGGTCAAAGACAATTATATTATTTTTGCTTCGTAAACTCGTGTTGTTAGCTGAACTTGCCAAACTAAACATACCAACGAAAATCGCTTTCACTTTTCATTTGTTGATAAGGAACTCTAAAGTAATGCGTAATTTCACAAAACGCGTTTCATAATTCGGATTCTATCGTATCTAGCAAGCCTGCACGAAGAGAAATTTCATTCCCGCCCACTTACGTAGCCACATGGCCGCTTTTGAGATCAAGAAAATGTCGTGCAATCCGGGTGTTTGGATTCTCCTAAAGGGGGTTTTTTCCAGGTTCGATGTACATAAGCTTAAAAAATTAAACCATCTTTTCAGGTTTCACATCAGACTTCATCATTCAACTGCTTCCACCACAAATTCATTTTTCACAAGCCATTTTCTATAGCCAATATCTGATGCAGATTATCAAAGTATAAGGTTCATTTTCTGAAATGGCATCTCACAATCATCACAAATTGAAGTACCACTAATAGTTTATTGATCGGCAACCAATGTGATATTTTGAGAAAGCCATGATTTTACTTTGAGGAACCGTTTGATATCAAAAATATAATGAAGGCCTTGAATTTTTAGTTTGTATTCATTCCTCAAACAAATATTAAAGTAATTATTAATTTATCATTATCAAAATTAACTGTAACCACAAAAGAAGGCAATATAAAATATTTCCTTAATAGTATTATCAGAGTTGCCATCGCGCATATGCAACGTTTCCATCAATGTTATTCTTAAAATTAGGTCCGTCCTTCTAAATGGGTGTCTGCTATGGAGACATTGCTACCATTCCTTTAAATGGAATCTCACACACCCTTTCCAGTGAAAGAAATACTGTTAGCCGAGGGAGAACTCTTTACAGTGTTGCAACATGTTTCATTGAAGGAGTTTTTACGAGTATCCCTAATCTTATGTTACCCTGAAATTTTTGAGTTATTTTCACTCATGCCTGTACCTTGGCTCTCAATTAGAATTTTTCATTAGACTCAGGTTTCATCAATCCCTTTTCATTTGAACAAAGTAATTCTTTCTTTAACATGTTGTCATCAATTTTTCTCAAAAATGTTTCTCTAGTTCTCCAACTGGTAGCTCTCTCCTTAAATCAGCAACAAGATGAATAGTAATTTTTAGTTAAATGTGTCATTTAATTTTAATACTATTAAGCTGATGCCTACATAAAATATGCATTTGTATCTTTATTGAGACAATATTAATAAAATCAATTGTGGCAGGCTTCATCTTGTGGAAATCCATATGAAAAGGATGGTATAAATAAAATTACAATTACCCCTGTGGAAAAGAGTAATTGTAACTTTATTTATGAGACAATATTCTGAGTGAAAATGGACTGCACAAACTTAACTTACTCTTTACTTGTATCATGAGTGATAGGCTACCAAGGAAATTAATAACAGGAAGGTAAAACACTAACTATTATAATGGTGATTGAAGAATAAACTTATTTAACTCAGTGAATGATCAATGAAATGGCACCAAAAAGCAATTCCTTTTTCGCATATGCTGTAGAAAAGGATAGTTAAAAATGGCATTAGATATCAAGACAAAATATGTAATTATAAATATCTATGCATACATTAGTACACGAGTCAGATGTAATGCACCAACATATCATAGGCTTTATTTAATTATTAAAGCTAGAAATGTTACAAAATCTAACGAAGGTGCCATTACCAGCTGAAGTTCTGCTACCAGCAAAGATATCACCTATAACCAGCAAAAGAAGAAAGAAAAGAATTTTCTATGCTTTTGCTTGTCATAAATATTAAAAATGAAGAGAATATCTCTCTAGTTGACCAAAATTAACCTAATTGCATGATACTTAAAGAAATATAATAGTCGGATGAAAAATTTACCTTTAACACATTCAGCGCCCATGGCCACTATAGTGGCCATGCGTGGGCTTCAGTTTTCTATGCGCTCACATCCACTGGGCCTCTTTGTTTAGTTTCCCTCTTTCTTTGCGCCTTCAGATAGCTCCATATTTTTTATATTGGAATTGGGTGGACTTCTGTTGGGCAGGGAACGTGTTAAATCACCAAAAATGTATACCTAACACATCCAGTCTCATAAGACTTCATACGTAATAATAACATCTATACACTTTGGACCTCAGAATAAGCAGGTAAAATATTAAAGCACTTGATGATAAATACATACAATAGTTTTCTATGTTGAAAATTAGTACAATTTTATTTTAAATTTGATTCCAGTAAGAACGATACACAAAATTTTTAAACTAAACAGTTTGCTGTAATGAGTACATTGGATGTACAAAAGGGAGCCATTTTGAAAATGTTGTGAAAAACTGCATTTTATCTCATAAACTTAAGTTTCCAATTTCATGGGTGTAGGATAAAAAATTAGTGACTGTTCCTTTCAGTTTCTTCCGAAGAAAAAAATAATACTACAGAAAGGTAATGAAAGAGAATAATTAATTATATGCACATAATTCAAAGGCCAAGTGGAATACCAAGGGTAAGAGCAAGAGAGGGTGAAATGTACAAACTAAAGAAAAGATACTCCAAAAGAGAGTAAGATGCAAGCAATGGGAAACATCAAAATACATAGGAATGTAATACAAAGTTTCTGGAAGAGATAGCAGATTGTACTACAGAAGTACACAGCTAAGACACTTACAACTTCACATCACAATGGACAAAAAGGAAGTCGATGGAGATCTCAACAGCCAGTTCTTATTTAGTAAATGAAGTCACCACAACATGAGCTAGTATCACAGGGTTAGGATAATCAGAGAGTCATGAAAAATCACAGCAACATACCAGCTAACACAGTTTATACAGAAAACCATAATCACCTTCATTTTATATGACAGGTACATAACATTGACGCCAACATTATCCATCTAATTGACAGCTGCTTTATGAACTCATTCTTATGTCCACCAAGAAATGAATGAATCAGAATAACAGCTGAGAACAAAAATTAACATTGGCTTTTCCCAATAACACAAAAACAGAATGGATGATATACCATTAGGTGATCTACAATTCTCAATGGTTGGTGAGCACATAACTTTTGTGTGAAAACCTACCATTGTACTCAAATGTCAGACAGTATATCCAATTGTTACCATAAAAACAAAGCAAATATTCACACCTGCTGTAACCATCAAACTGATTTGAAAAAAACATCAAAATCATAACATGAATGCAGATAGAACCACAACACCTCAATAAGGTAACAATATAGATATTGCTTATAAATTTACCGTAATTAAATTAATATTTTATGAAAATTCATGTTTGATAGAGACCATATATGTTTCATTACTAAATCTTATATTTAATTTCATTTTTAAATATGTGCGATTGGCTTAACAAATGTGAATAAATAATTGATTACACTCCTCCTTAGATATGAGTAAGAAAATCAATTTTGATTCACAACACACTTGTGAATCATTGGCATACAAAAATTCATGAAATAATTTTTCCATATTTATCTTTGCATGCCCCAACCCAAATGTGCATTTATATAAGTTTATTCACCTATCAAATAAATAATTTGGGATAAATAACGTGGGATATAAGTCAATCAACAGATTTCAAGTTGTTACATTATGAACAAATCAGCCACATAAACATGCGTATGATCAATTTAACAAAATCTGTACAGAAAACAAAGCAATATATATATATATAAATACACACACCTGACAATCATGTCCATCCCAAAAGTATTATCCTGTGTACTACAAGAACATCAACATTATAAACTACAACATTTTTTATTTGTACCAAAGCTGAAGAACCAGTGATTTGATCATAGACTGTTTCCTCAAAACTTCCCATTAGGATCTCCTATACAAAATGTACACCTTTAAGTACGTTTTTCCAATTTTTTTACAAAAATTTGAAAGAGAAAAATACAGTGTTTCAGGATGACCTTGCACAGCACACTGATTACAAATTACTTTGTAATCAAGTAATGAGACTACCCAACCATAACGTTACAGATGGATCAATTACTCAAAGTATATCTTCAAATTAACAATTTTAAAGTAATGAAGACTGCTCCTACCACCAAATTAATCATGAAAGAATCATTTTATAAAAGATAGAAAACTACTCAGATAAATATCAGCAGATTTCATCTTGATTGCATTCAAATAAGTGCAAGTACATGTGTAGAAAGAGAGAATCTAATCAAACATTTCCAGCATTTCCTAGAAAATGACAAATCAATAAATGTGTCCCAAAGACAAGGGCTTCCATCCAATTGTTCCTTTTAAACCTTTTCCATCATAATCACATTATTTGGCAAGATAATGATAGCACCAGCTTTCATAAAGCTTCCTAAAATTTTCCTAGAGCATAAGCATTTCAAAATATTCCGCTATGATACAAAGTAGGTCAATTTACCTCTCTGACAAAATGACTTGTGATAAATACAACTAAAAAGAAATCAATGGTACCCAACCTTGAGCACATTAAAGAACAAATCATTTCATAAAAACTCTCCATCAGAAACAATTACTTCTATTCATTTCCTCATAATTTGTCAAATAAAAAAATGTCAACTTCAACCCAAAAGCATACAGTTTTTAATTACATGATTGCAAGACCATGTTGAGAAACCAAAAAACTACTCCAAAACTGTCTTCAACACAATCATTGGTTGGGTACCTGCATTAAAGGTAAATAACAGCATCCCAAACTTAAACTTGAATCATGCTTAGCACATTTATTATCAATCCTATAGTGACTGCAAGCAGTATTTTAGACTCTTAAGATTTTCTTCCAAAAGTGAAAAAATGGAGACCTGATATATTTTCTTCTTCAAAGATATAAGTTTCCACAATAACTAACCATGAAGGAGGTGCAAAAATAAAAAGAATGTTTCAAGAGGAAATTTGTCAAATTATTTGATAAAAATATGTTGCTATTAAAGGCTGTGCCCTATATCCATTTATAATTTTTGACAAGTTTAAAAATAGGCAGACATTCTTCATTATTAATGCTTCCTAAAAGAGCCTTTAGGAATTCAATGCTCCATGTAAACTATACTACTCATTTACTGATTACCAACGCTAAAAATATTCACTACAATCCCTCTGCTGTTAATTTCTTAGAATATGCAGATAATTTAAACAATATGAATCACTTCAATGAATGTCAACATTCCTTTTCTTGCAAGTATTGTTTACATGCCCGACAAATTAAAGACAGAAATCTATAAAAATCATACCTACAAAATTTCTATTCTTTAATGTGGTTAACTTCCACACAATAGTATACTCTAAATGAATCCTTTTCATGATCAAATTAACATCAAAGAAGTGCTAAAAGTATGTAAAATATATCAATCTTCATTCAGAGAAATTCAACATATGGTCAGGAGTTCTTAACCTAGGGTGATATCTATCACCAAGAAGAATACCAACAACAATTTATTCACTACTTAGAATTGCTACTCTTTTCACTGCATGATATTCAAACAAATTTACTGATTGTACATGATCCACATTTTCACAATTCCTATAAGCCTATGATTTCATATCTTGGAACTATATCCAAAATAAATTACTTGATAAATACATCAACTTACAATACGAACAATACACCTTCTATCATAATTTAACAAAATGCACCTGTTTCAACTAATACTGCATACTCTCATTAATATCCCAACTGAAAGATGCCATATTAACCAGTTGTCTTTACAACGCAATCCTATGTCACCTAATAACCCAACAAAACCCTACAGATTTGAACAAATTCCTATTTTCCTCAGGTAACACTGGTTTACTCCAGAAGCCTAACTATATCATATTCAGGTATTTGTATGTTTTACCTACAACTAGTACTGAAGATTAGTAAACCGAGAAAAATAGAGGGGGCCAACATGAAAAAAACATTTCATGGTATCCATGATCTACCCAAGAATCTCATCAGCCCAAAACACCACTAATAAAAGAGTCAATCAGTAATAGCACCAGAGCATTTTGAAGTGACAATAATCATACTATCAGCAAAACCTACAATCTTGGGCCTTGAAGCAAATATGTTCGTACTGATTTCTTGGGAGGTTTTAGAAAAATGCATGCTTTAACAATTCCATTTTTAAAACCATCAAGACAACCACAAGTAATCTGAATCGGCTTTGATTTAGAGACAATATTAAGAAGTTTAAAAGAAAAAGTATACAAATTAAACAAGTTCAGGGTACATCATGTATTAAATGGATGGATTTGGCAATTGAAAACATGGCAGAGGATAAGGCACTTGAAATTCCTATTTGTAGTCTTTGTCTTGGAAGTTAAACATGAATGCTATGGAAAATGGAAGGTGAGATGTCCAGGAATAACTTAATTAGGAATAGAATCTTACTTTCGACTATCCTTAATATCCTTCCTTGAAGAGTGAGATGCATCACTAAGAATTACAGCACTATGATTCAGAAATACAGTACCAATATCATAACATTAGGGAATGTTTCTAATATGAGATGAATATTCAATCGTGAAAACATAAGTATAATTAAATATAATCTAGTCTAGATCAAAATGAAATTTCCATCTTCCTTTTCATGGAATCTAGCTATGCATTAGCCTTAGAATCAATATTATGCTTCACAGCTTTTCAATTTCTTTAGAAATAATTAATGTACAATGTTCAGAGGTTTCTTTGAAGAACATCTGGAAATCAAACCATAAAACTTATGGTTTGATACTGCAGATATATTGTAAAAACAAAATACCTCATGCATGTGTTGAGTATATATTATTGCTGATTTCAATATTTTTAAATCCTTTAGATTTAAGAACTTGCATGACAGAATATTAGAAAAATTTAGCAATTATTTGTTTTGATAGATGGGTCATGGTACCAATGAATTTACTATGATGTCAGCAGACTAAAAAAAATTCTTTGGTATAAACACTGATATTACAATAGTAATAGCGAAAAGGTAATAAAATTCAATAGACTCTCTACAGGGATTAATAATGTTGGTAATAAAAAATTTGGTTACTGATGATAGAAGATCAGAAACTTTCAAAGTTTATAGAGAACCAGAACACAAGACAAATAAAAGCCTCTTAGTTGAAATTGAGCGGTAAATGATTTCTTAATTCTGTGAGGAATTACTAGAAAAATCATAATTTTCACAAGCCTGAAGAGAAGTCAGCTTCAATTCTGTAGCTAAAAAACTGTAATTAAACTTAAAAACATAAAAGTAGCCCATTCAAATTGCAAAATTACTAACACAATGCTGTGATCATACAAACATCCATTCAGAAGGAATGAATAAAGACAGATATCTTGCATGGGATATCCATTCATATACTTTCTTTTGGAAATAATATATAATTCTTCTGGAAAGTTTCGTACTTGCTGATATTCAGCTTACTAATGAGCGATGTTCTATGCCGACCAAATATGAATTCTGCAGCAATAAGAACTTAAATGTGCCTTGATATCTAGGTAACCATATTAACATAGAGAAAAATCATATTCTTGCATTAGGAAGGAAAAAGACAACTGATTTCTGTCACAATTTCATTTAAGAGTTTTCTTCTCTATTTATATTTAATAGACTAAATTTGTTGCTAAGTAAATCATTAACTAAAAAAGCAAAGAAAGTATGATAAAAGTAATACTGTCTGTTCTTTTGTCAAAATATTAATTCCTTTTCAATTTGAACTGAAATAGGCAAACAATTTCAACAAAATCTAATATCATATTTTCTCAATTTGATATTAACCTGACATAATTTAGGATAATTTTTTATTCAAACCAGCAAAGTAATTATATTTAGATTATTAATGATATGATATGAAACCTAAGCAGGAATATCTATCAACATACCCACAGATTATTAGCATCCATGGTAACCACATTTGCAAACACTCCTCACTTGAAAACTGCACAACATTCACCTGAAGTTCACTGATCGTTGTTTGGACCAAGAAATCTAATTTCTTTGGCCCAATTAAATGACTTCATTATTCTTGTTAAAAGCTACAGAGATAAATAATTAAAACATGTTAATAAAAATTTCAAGGTAACAAAATTTTCATTTCTTCTACTAAACAAAGAAATGTTACAATTATTAAAGCTAACTAAATAACAAATAAGTACATAAATAAAACATCATAAATAATGTTGAGAGGTATACTTATTGCTATGGTAAGATTTACCACTTCATAAATTCTCAAATGATAAACAACTAATGGTTTACATTTAAACTAGAAAAACTAGAGGGTAACTTTTCTTAAAACTCGACTTGTTATTGAAAACATTCATGGGAGAATAACAACTAACAAATGGGCCACCGGTGAGAGAATACTGATTTTATGGAATATGTACTACAAAATATGAAGCTACCAATAAAGCATGACACCAACAGAAAATTTTGTTGAAAATTTCATCCTAATTTAACAAAATGTCCAAAAATTCTGAAGGATAAGGGGTTTCAATGATAGACTGAAACAAACAAAAATAGGATCAAACTGAAGGTATAGTACTTTGACCACACCTTGCAAGGTTGGCGGAATAATTAAACACAGTTAAATTTTTAAAATTTCAACAAATTTTGAAGACAAAACAGCCTGAATTAATGAAAAATCCTATCTTAGATATATACACACGGCTTCCTAATAACTGTAGCTGCAAGAAGTAAAATAGAGTTAAAGCAGTTAGAAAATGAATCTAGCAATTAGTGAGAACTATATGCTTTGGAAAAAGGAAAGCCATTTGAAAGTATTACTGCCATAAATTTTGAAGATAGAAAAGAGCCATAATCCTGAACAAGCATAAAAATACTATAAGGAATGTGAAAGTTGCAAAAATGGTTGTAGAAGTAATGCAATATGATGCAAAACAAAATAATAAATCACATAACAAAAAAAATTCAGGAAATCTCATTTAATGGTACCTTTGATCTTTAGAAGCTCAATCAATAAGATGATACTGAAATGCATTATTATGAAATAATTTAAGTGTGCCAGGTGAAATATTTTAAATCATTTCAATAAAAGACACTTCAGCCTTATGTTTCTAACATGAAAACCTCAAATAATGTCTAATATATTCACTCTACTCAATCTTTGAAGACTTTTCCTAGCAACCAAAAATTATCGATTTAAATCAAATCAACACTAAAGGAAGCCATATATTACATGCCCTAAGAATTTGATAGCATTTGGAATAATGTCAGCAAAGCAACTTCTTGGTGGAAAATAACCAAATGAAACTGTTATGTTATTAATATCAAAAGCTACAACAAAATTTGAGCCATAATTATTTTTGAACTTACTGAAAACGTGACTAGTAAAAGAGATTAACTAAATTCTATTTTTAAAGGAACAATCCTTCTCTTCAGAGATCAATCTAATATTACACCTGAAGATACTGACATCAGATTTAACAGCTTCCTTATAACAAATAAATACTCACGTATCCCAACTCACATCTATTATTTGGTATTGAGCTTCACCTTATAAAATACACTGCAGCATCAATCTCCATGACATAGATTTCTTGACTCTGCCAATTGCTTCTAAAAAGGCATGTATATACAGATCGATAACAGGTCCTCCAGTTGATAATTAGTGTTCCAAATGAATACCTGACTAGAACTGAAAGACAGTTAAAAACTACTAGCTGTCATTGTTTATGAGCTCTCTGGTAAATGACAGGAGACTGAAAGAAAAATGAGTTAATGACTACACAGTGCCAGAAGTCATTTCTGAAGAACCTTAACTGTCTTTTGGAAAAAACAAACAACTAGATAAACTCATCGTGGTAATGTTTCAAACAGTACGTTTCACCATGACCTACTTCACTTTTTTTATCATATTCCCTGCTACTTTTCTTGGGTGTCTAAAACACAGACACCCTTAAGAATACAAACAGGAACTATAGTCTAAAAAGATCTGACATCCCATCAAAAACTTTCACAGTTCCAAATAAAGGACACAATGTGTGAGAGGACTTCTGGAGCAGAGATCTAAGCCCATTGGAATGGGAAACTCCAATGCTAACAATGGACAATCATCATCTGACTCCACATCACATGTCTCACCATCAGCATCCGAAGAAGATGAACTCTTCCAACGTGGAAGAGCTTCACCATGAGGTCTACAACGACCTGGCATTGCATAGCGGCCTCGTACCCTGCTAGGACCCCCTTCCCCAAGAGCATGATTCTCCAGACCCCTCACTTTACGAGGTTCTACCTCTCGATCAGGACCTGTTCTCCTCTTGCGACGCCTTCCAAGAGCACACACGCTGCCCCTCCTGCTCCAGGAGACAGCCCTCTTCTTCCCAGGTGGACGACTGCGGTGGCCCACTTCCACTAACATAAGTTCATCGCATCGTCACAAGTCAGGAAACCTTAAAAGAAAAGATTCCTCAGCAATAAGAAAGTTATATTTACAATTGGTGTTGACCAACTTTTTGATTCAATTACCTTATCTCAACAACAAATGGATTTTTAAAGACATAATCTTACAATTAATGTAACCACCAGTTTCATCTTTGTACATACCTACACATTAGTTAAATAGTGAAATATTAAGTCTATTGTCATTAAAATCAGTGAAGCACAAAGACAGGCAAGCCTGGGGTTTGCCCTGGGTGCCAAGGTTTAAGTGAATCAAGAAATTAGTCTTGAGGTTTTTATGAAGCATACCTTAGAGTTTAATCTCTTCACAGCGAAATCAATTATATGACATTTGTGTGAGTTGCTCACTGTATAAATGAGTCCCAGGGTAAGTTTTTCTTTGAGAGCTGGATATTTGATTGTTAAAAGTATTCCAGCAATAATAAATATCATGCATACCAGGAAGATTTCTGGTAATTTTTTTACAGTTCATTTTATAGTAAAAATCATGTATAAATTAATTCTAATTAATAAGTACCACTGATTCTCAGAATGCATTTTCTTTCCATTTACAAATCTATATATCAAACCATAAAACTTATGGTTTGATACTGCAGATATATTGTAAAAACAAAATACCTCATGCATGTGTTGAGTATATATTATTGCTGATTTCAATATTTTTAAATCCTTTAGATTTAAGAACTTGCATGACAGAATATTAGAAAAATTTAGCAATTATTTGTTTTGATAGATGGGTCATGGTACCAATGAATTTACTATGATGTCAGCAGACTAAAAAAAATTNTATATATATATATAAAGACTCCCTGCAGCCTGGGATGCCAGTACTTCTTGGGACCAATCTGATTAAAATGTCCAAAATGATGCCATTTGTATTTAATTTATTTTGATGTAATACGAGATAGTGCTATGAAAGTGACTAAAGTGTAACTGATGCTGTCATACTGCAATGAAACAAGTCGTACATTCAAGTTGTGGAATTAACCATCGTATTTTTATTTCACTATATCAAATCAGATGAATTCTATGGTCATGGAGCCCCATATGACTATTTAGCTTTGATATCACAAACAATCTTGCTTTTGGGCAACATTGCATTGTTGTACAACAAAGTTGATGACTCTTTCTAGCAATACAATCAAACCTCACTTTGTGAGTAACTTGGTTTGCCAGTGTTTTACAATATGAGCAAACATTTTTAATAAATTTTGGCCTAATGTATGAGAAAGGTCTTGCGATATGAGCAATACATGAAGTATGTATATGTTCATTTGCCTGCCAAGTAGATACCAAACCGAGGAACTTCGTAGTTAATCAGTTTGGTTTACAAGTGTTACCTACCACAACAAGACTTTAACAGTGATAAGATGGGGCTTATTAAGCTGGCATCAAGCTCATGAGACAATCTAACCCTCTTGTTTTATGATAATGCAAGCAGTAATTTCAAAATCAGGCCCATGCTCATGTATAATGCTGAGAATCCACAAGTCTTCAAGAAATGCAAGGTACAGAAGAGCCAGTTGGCTCTTCTTACCTTGCAGGCTTGGTTCACTTGTGTCTTGTTTAGTGAATCAACAAGTTCTTTGGTCTAGCAGTGACAAGTACCTTTTAGAAAAGATATTAGTTCTGGATAATGCATCTGCTCATCCTCCAGACCTCAAGGACGAATTAATGAAGGAACTTGAGTTCAAAAAAGTCAAGTTCCTTCCTCCCAACACCACTCCATCACTCCAACACATGGAATATTTCAACCTTTGAGAAGCTTTAAACCAAATCACTTTTTCAACTATGCTGAAGAAGTCCTCCCTCCGAGAGTTTTGCACCACAGGGTGGTTAAGGCTAAGTCCTCTATCCTCCATTTTCACGGCTGAGCTAACTTCAATCAAACTAGCTCTTCTGAGGCTAGAAGACTTCAGCGTTTTTTTAATCTGCACAGATTCCCTTAGCACTAAATTCTATTGCCATATTTTCCCCAACACATACAAGAGTCCAGGAATACACTCTGCCCTTACCTCATTAAACAGTAAGGGCATAACTATCAAGTTTCTCTGGGTCCCTGGACATGTAGGAATAGCGGGAAACAAAAGAACAGACAAAGCCGCAAAGGAAGCCTTGGACATCCCTACATCTGACTCCTTGCAGGTCACATATGAAAACCTGAGAACCTGTCTCCGAAAAGTGGTCCAGGAGGAATGGGTGCAAACCTGGGGAATCCTGAACAACAAGCTCCGGCTCATTAAACCAGTCATACTACCCCACAAGCTCCTAACTGCTCCTGGCAGTTTGCAGTAGATTCCTCAGGAGCAGCCAGGGAGAGGATGTGGCAGTCATCTGCCTGAGGATCGGGCATAGTACTATGACCCACTCATACATCTTTACAGAAGAGAAGATATAACCTTACTGCAACAAATGCGACTGCCCAATCAGCATCCAACACCTTTTGCAGGAATGTGATAAATACGAAACAATTCCCAACGAGTTGGGAATTTCAACTCGTACCACAGAGAGGTTTCAACCTAAACATGTAAATGAAGCAACAAAATCTAAGCTGTTAAAGCACCTTAAACAATAAACAACAACAACAACAAAAATCATTACTACGTTGTAAACTGCCACAAAATGTGTAAAACCTGGGATGTGATCACCAAGAGAACCATCAATTCGGCTTGGAGAAAATTGTGGCATGACTGCATTTATGAGTTTGCTTGTGAACAGAATTCATCAGTTGTTGATGAAATTGTGTTCATGGGGAAGACTATGGAGCTGAAGGTGAATGAAGACAACATTCAAAAGCTGGTAGAGGAACATGACCAGGAGCTGACAAATGACAAATTGATGAATCTACATCACAAGCAACAGCAAGAGGTTACAGATAAGGTCTCATCTGAGGAGGAGGAGAAAAAGACAGAGGAATCCCTCACTTCAAGGAGTTGTGAAAAATGTGAAAAACAGTGCAAAATGTTGTAGAAAAATACCACCCAAGCAAGACTGTAGCATCATGGGCAATGAATGTTTAACAACAATGCAATGTCACACTTCTGCAAAATCCTTAAAAGTAGGCAAAAGGAAGTGATTTTGCTGTGAACTTCTATTTGGTAACATGACAATAACTCCAATATTCAGTCAAATTCTAAGTTACAGACACAATCAAATTAGCAATAACTTAAAATCTTGTAACATCAAAATTCAAGGAACCTATGAAATACCAATATAAATTTCAGTAACAGAGCAAAATGAATTCATAACCTTCCTGTAATTCTTAAAAGGAAAATTCTGTTCTTAAGATATTTTGCTGAATAGTAAAAATGGAATAAAAAATAAATAGCTGCTATAAAAACATAACAATGAAAATAATAGACTATAATACTTATAAATTAATTCTACACCTATTAGACCAGTGCATGCAAATTACCTCATCGGATCCTCAATATAATGTGGAGGTATTTGAAAGAGCTCAGGAGATAAATCATCCCTGAATTCAAACTCTTGAAAAGTTATTTTAGCTGTAACCGTTGGAAGTATGGGAATATCTGTTCAGTAAAGAAGAAAATAGATTGTGATGCTATGTAATCAAATTTCAATATCATAGAAAATAAATTTTTCACTTATCTTTTTCAAACAAACATGTTTACACAAAATATAGCCATTACCACTAAATAATTATACACTGAAGAACTGAGAATTACATTATAAACTGACTATGCATATTAATTAAGAACAGATTATTTGCTAATGGATATTTAAAGTTTTTTTACAATAAAAACCTAGAAAAAACTATTATAAAATACTTTAAAACAGGTAAGAAAATGACCTTCTGTATTAAAAATTAGGTAACAGTATAGATATACAATCAATCACAATAACTGCCATGCTATTATCATAGGATATAAAGGGGATTTCATGAACTATTTAAAATAAACAGAAAACTTCTTTGTGAAAATTCTCATACATGGGTAACATTTTACTACTGAAAACTGCACATAAGCTTATACTAACTTAAATGTGAACTACTACACACAGAAGATATGATTAATAAACATCAAATTGCCTTGAATGTTTAATAAAATGGTAAAAAAATTTAAATATCCAATTTTCTCATGACAAAAAAACAAATTTTAAAGGTAAAATAGAAATGAATAAATCCAGATAAAATGAGTCTCATACTTTTAAAACAAAAAATACTGATAGATGAAGAAGTAGTAACATAGCAAACCTATTTTCACTGGAAATCCTGGAGGTAGTTTCATTTCCACAAATTCTCGAAGTTTACTAAAATGCTTGAATGGTGCTATAACTTCAAGGACATTGAGCAGCATGTCAACTGACAATGGGAAGTCCATACTCTAATTAAGATCCAAATAAGTAAAAGGAGAAAATACTCATTATTAGCCATAATATCATTTCATGTACAATCATACTGCAAGGAATTCATCTGTAACAATTATTGAGAATTTTTACCTGAAGAATGTCAAGATAAAGCGATGAAATAGTTTTAGAGATTGAATTCTAAGATTCATTGCTATATAAATTAAATACAGATATACTTCCAAGACAGTTAAAATAATATAATTTCAATACTTTATTTGACTTTTCCAAAGGAAATGAAAAAGTCTGACATAGGGTGACTCAAACCTGAATTCTCCAAGTGTTTCGACTTTCCTCAGCAGTGACATCTGTTGACCAGGCTAATAATTTTTCTTGTAATACTCTTGCTATCTATATTTACAATAGACTTGCTATCATCTATCATCACAAAATGATAAACGTTTGTTAACCACATATTGTTAAGCAGCATGACTTAAATTTCACAGCTAGGCCTTACCATAAAATGATGACTAATAGCCAGTTTCTTTCAATAAGAAGTTCGAGCCTGCTATCACATACTGCTTTAAAACCTTTATCGATATCCACTTCCATCATAAAAATTTCCTAGAATACACTTAAGTATGCACATAGATATTTTTGAGTCTAAATATTAAGTTAACAAATTACATTCATCAGCAAAGAAGTTAAGACAACTGTAATTAAGTTATTAGGGGCATGCCCCAATTTTGAAAAAATACTCATAAGGTTTCCAATACTTGTAACTGATTGTCCAAATTTATTACCATGAAATATAGTATTACGGTATTAGCATACCATTGCAACTGTAGCTTTGAAAGACTTGGAAGATTCCTTGCACATGGTAGGACGACCTAGGCATGGATGATTTCCAGGTGGTGCCAAAATGTATTCTTCCCAAGTTAGACGACATTCAGGTGGTGGTGGTAAAGATTTCCGTCTCACAGGCTAAAAGACAAACACATTAATCATGGCATTATAACTTTTAATAAACTTGGAAAATAGATAATTTAATATTATTTTAGAGTACAGTTACACCTAACAGTACAAACTTGATTTTGCAAAACAGTTCTTTAAAAATTAATACTAAAAATTGTTAATAGTGACGAAACATACAAATAGTTATTTTCACCCAAACTGCACAAATGAATTACATAAAATATCAAAACTAAATGGTATGGTATTACCTTGTTTTCAACAATAAAAAAAATTATGATTGTTAGCTTTTATGTTGTAGCTCAAGCTTGCTTATTGAGTTTTAAAAACTCTGAAAAGGCAATCCAAATCCTAAAATAATTAGATACTAACAACAAGCAAAGGTGCAAATGTTTGTCAGATAATATACAAATAGATTGTTGTGTTACCATAAAATATATTTTGATAAGAATATTAAAAGACTTGAGATATTTCCTAATAACAAATAACAGGTTAAAGGTTAAATGGATAATTATGTATGTTGCTGATCTATGTTATTAGAATTTTTTTATAATATTACAATGTATACACCCAGTATCTTGAGCTACCATTGATTTAAACCCCTCTATAAACTGATGTTACTTTTCTTGGAGCTTAAATGAAAAAGTAGTGCTCATTCACACAATCAGAGGAAAAATGTTTTTCTTTGTAACATGATGAATAACACAGAATCATGAACCAATATTTAATGATGATGATACAAGAGTAAACGATATTCTGATTTTAGATATATAGACATAAATCAATCCAAAGCCTCAATCAAAATATCAATGGCATTAACTGAAATATTCTCTGATAACATAAAAAATTATGTTAAGTACTCTAATTACTTACCTCGGCATCTATACATCCACAAACTCAACTACGGTTAATTCATATTTGTGTGAAATTAAATGATTGCTCACTTAAAAATTATGCAAATTGCTAAGGGGGAATCAGATTAGGCATAGCTAGGAAGAGGGGTAAGACAAGAATTCCCACTATTACCATTACTTTTTAATATATATGCAGAGGAAATGGTTAATGAAGCTTGGGAAGAAATAGACTATGGAATGAAGGGGAAGTGGTGAAGTGAGTAAAATATGCAGACAATAAAGCAATTGTGTGCAATTCTGAAAGGAGTTTACAGACAGTAGTAAATTCACTAAACGATAAAGCAAGGGAATTTGTAATGAAAATGAATGTAGGAAAAACTAAAGTAATGAGATTCACCAAAGGAAAGACAGCTAAGTTAATGATCAGAGTAGATGGGAGAAAAACTAGAAAAGGTAGATAATTTCTCATACTTGAGAGGTATTCTTCCCTGGGATGGGAGGTGTACAGATGAGGTTAGAAAAAAATAGCATTGGCCAAGGAAGATTTTGTGAAACAAAAGAAACTAATGACTAGACCTCTCAATATAGGAATCAGGAAGAGATTGGTAAAATCCTTGGTGTGGAGTGTTTTTCTTGATAGGAGTGAAATATGGACCTTATGAAAGGATGACAACAAAAGATTAGAGACCTTTGAGATGTAGGTATGGCTTAGAATGGAACAGGTAAGTTGGGTTGCTAGAAAAATAAACAAAAGTACTAGAGATGGTTGGAAAAGAGAGGGTTTCGACCAACGTAGTTTAATTGAAGGGTTTTAATTAATATAATCAAACGTAGTCAGAGGAAGTGGGTGAGACAAATATTCAGATGACAGAGATTGCTAAGGAATGTTAATGAGGGAAGAATACAAGAGAAAAAGCAGAAAATCCATTAGTGGAAGGAAATGGCCAATAGTGGAGAATAATAGGACATATGAACCTACCGAAAGGTAGAAGACTAATGATGACGATGATATTTGTTTATATAATTTGGTAAAAGATAACTTAGTTTCGCCATTAAAAGAATCAAGATTAATCAAAGGTACAAAACTTCAGCAGCTCTTGTAATCACATGCATCTTATAAGCTGATTACCATAAATTCTGTATACCCACCTCTCCATTAACATCTAACGCATTTGGGCCCATACTGTTTCCACTGGATCCGCCTCTTGTAAAGCTCTCCACAATAGCCTTGTTTTTCCGAAGGTCATCATCAGAAAGATGCTCTCTCCTTTTCCTTGATTCAAGCACCATGCCATTAATAGCATAGAATTCTGAATTAAAAGCACCAACCATCTCCTGCATGAGACAAATGAATGAAATCCTAGTTATCTCATTTTCTATAATATATGTTAAGAACATACATACACCTTATGCAAAAATAATGATTAATTAGACAGTTAATGATGTTAGTTTTGACAAAAAGCAACACAGTTGATTTAATACTTGTTATTTTTATTATTTAAAGTATCTATTATTTTGCTAATAAGTGCTTATTTTGGAGGAGTTATGCGCATTAGTAATTGCTCAATTTGAGGTGTAAAATGAGTACATACAAAATTTAGCACAAAAAAGGTTAACTTGTAGAAAATAAAAAGTACAAACGATTTTGACTAGAGATTTTAAAAATTCAAGGTTAGAAACACAAAATAATGGTAGAGGTATAATGAATGGTAATTCTAAGAGGGAACACCAAAATGGAAAAATGGCATTTTCAGAAAAGCAATAATAAAACAAATAATAAACACCATTCAGATAAAAATAACTTCAGAATAATTGTTAACACTTTGCGTACTGATAAATCTGAAGTCCATTAGTTAACCACTTGCCTTGAGTACACACATACACATAATATACACATGTATGGGACCCTACACACACGTTTTACTCATTAATTAGAGAAGGTATAACAAAGGCAATATGTTTCATTCAAATTGTTTAAAAAAATCAGTCAGCAAACTAAGATGCTTCAGGAAGTAGTAAGGGAATCTTTAGCAGATAGAAGATTCAAACAAAGGCTGAATTCACTTAATAAATTAAGAGAAAGTAGGTCTACATCAAGTAGGTCGTTATTAGATGTGCTCTACATTATGCATCCTTCCTGTCACATAGGCTGTTCTAATCTTACAAAAAAGATCAAGGAAATAGATATTAGAATAACTTGCTTCAAGACATTTTCCACAAACGATACATGAAATTAACGGATTAGGGAAGTACAGACACAGTGCACGCACCTCCTGCCACTCACTAAAAGATGGCTAGCAGGATACATATGTAGATAGGTCTTAGTGACCAATTTTCCTTATCTAATTAATTTCAATCGCTAGCAAAATAAGTGAGATAATCTAGAATACTTAAGCTGTTTATGAGCAGAACATATAAAAATATGAAAACAACTTCAAAACTTCTAATTTTACAAAGACATTAGTATGATAAATTTTGAAATTGCTAACCTTGCGATCTTCCCTAAATATCCACCCTGCTTGTGCTCTGGTAAAGGTTATGGATTTTGTGGACATCTGTGCAGCAACTACATCACTGGACATTAAGATATCTACCTCATCCTCAATTTCCATTTCAGTCTCCTAGAAAAGAGACATTGAGTAATTATATTATTATTTCCAACAGAAAGGTTTTAATTTGATTAGCTATTCTGCAGAACCTACCATGAAATGAGATTTATGGACAGGATTTGGACATGCAAAGAAAATTTAGAATTAAAAGAAAACAATGATTGGACAAAATCTTAAATTCTCTTATAATGAATTGTATTATAAGTATAATATACTATGGACTGTTATTATTATGTATACTTACAAATAGACTTTAACTAATCGTGACTTCAGTGCCTGACATTACAATTATTTTTTTAGTTAAAGTGAAGATTATGGTTAATCTATAAGCTAATCAATCATACACATAATAGATGAACTATAATCTTCATGATCTGGTGTTTTTCTAGTGTATATGATGCAAAAAAGTCCATCCAAGAATGGACCTTCAAGTAGTTGCTCTGCTGGCAACCCAGGAAAATTTCCAGCATAATCTTCACTTTAACCGTAACAAACCATTATAATACTGAACCCTAAAGTGAACATTAGACATATACATTAAAATACATGGCCAACAAGCTACACATAATGTATTGATAATGTATAATTTACATAGTAGTTCATAAAATCTACTACTTCGGCCTTGACTTTGTGGTAGTTCTCCATAATCAAACTTGACAAAAAGAAGAACATTTATACCTTAACCACAGTAATATTTATTAACTCACGACCATGGTTTCGATCTATAAGATCATCCTCAGGTGAGGATTCACAAACCTGAGGATGACCTTATAGATCAAAACCATGGTCGTGAGTTAATAAATATTACTGTGGTAAAGGTATAAGTGTTCTTCTTTTTGTCAAGTTAGATTATAGTAGTTCATATAAATTTTATTTAACATGCATTTTTCATGTTTCTCACTAGTGCTACAACACAATACCTTCAATAAAACATTTTCAAGTAAAATTAATAAAAGGCCTGTATGCCGAGACTTAAATTGATAATACTTCTTTATTTATTATAAATGGATAAAAATGGCTTCCTTTCAAGCATCATTTATAAAATGAGATATTTTATAATTTTGACATATATTGCATGAAATAAATAGCATGAGAGCCTAACATAGGCTAGCTCTGAATTACAAAATTAAATAACCTGGAAACCAATTTAAGTATTCAAGCCTGTTTTGCTCTATAAAACTTCATCTAGCATTTCATTTTCAGTTATTTTCAAGTAAAACAATGAAATCTCTTAATATATCAAACATAACATCTTTATTAGGAAGCATTAAGTCTCCAGATGCAGTGAAAACTTCATCAAAGCTATACTACAGTTTTTACTTCATCTCATATTAGTTTTTAGTTGACTCACAGAAATTCAGTAAATGATGCAATAACATTTACTTGCTCTTCTACACCTAAGACTGAAGCAAACAAATTTCTTTCAGGGACTCTTTAACCATTTACCACCACCAGGCATGGTACTCTACATCAGTAAGTGCAAAAATTTAGAATTAACCCAACTATGGAATTCTCATTAGAGTAGTCATGTAATGTTATCAATACCTGAATACAAAAAATCATCAAATTTATTACGATAACCTTCTTGCACCTACCTCATGGCGTACCCTCTGGTAGAGACATGCTTTGTTATCCAACACAGTCAATGCTTGAGCAGGTTTGCAGTCTCCATCAAATAGGAATGACACATCCCCTTGTTCCCATCTCATGTCACTAAAATCAACTAGAGTTGTGTCCACTCTGATGGAGGCTCCTCTTTTTGAAATGCGGCATACATCAGAGGGAAGAATCCGAGATAGAAAAGGAACTGCAGAAAAGAGCAATTGAAAATATTTCTTTAGAGCAAGAGCTCTCTATTGGTGGCATGTGAATTGTTTATGGGTTTTTCAAAGTGACTTTATGAGTTATGATGGACTGATTGCTGAATTTTATTTTACCAACCCTAATTAAACCTATTTACCAACCCTATACCAATCTGATAATCACAGACATTATATGTCAAAAATTTACAGTGATTTAATAAGTTATTTCAGCTGAAGAAGGATCATGTCACACTTCAAGTTTGCTAAAAATTTGAGCTTTTAAGTTTAAAGGGTTCCCCCACAAAACAACACCTTAAATGTTTTACAGATATTTTGTAGCAAACTAAAGACCTATGATTATAGGAAGTATTGTAACAAGATAGTGATAATGATAATATAGAGAAATAGGCAGTGATAGATAGATAATTATCTACAGAAAATTTAGAATAATGAATGGTAATTCTAAGAGGGAACACCAAAATGGAAAAATGGCATTTTCAGAAAAGCAATAATAAAACAAATAATAAACACCATTCAGATAAAAATAACTTCAGAATAATTGTTAACACTTTGCGTACTGATAAATCTGAAGTCCATTAGTTAACCACTTAGGTATCCATTGACACCAATGTGGTTAACTAATGCAATAGCATTCAGCAATACTAATTCATTCTATATAGTATAAAGTATAACATTTTTCATGTGAACCATGACTGATGAATGACAGGTTTTATTTTTTGAAAGTAAGACCTTGCCTTGAGTACACACATACACATAATATACACATGTNGAATGTTTAAAATCACTTCCGTACCTATTAAGAAAAGAGCTTTCATTTGTGTATTAATTAATCAAAAAGTTGCTAAATAAATTAATCTTAGAATATACTGCATTAAATATATCACAGCAAGGAAATCTTCATTTTGCACTAAAGGGGTTGGCCAGCAGTGAAAGATACAAAAGAAAGAGAGACAAAGTAAGATGAAGAGTTTGAAGAAAATAAATGGTCAGAATAGTGTAATATAAACTGGGAGAAGATATTTTGTGAAAGGAGAACAGCAATGAGTAGTTTAACCACTCAAGCCTGTATTTAATATTTTGGGATTTAGCTCTTATGGCGGTATTTAATTTTGTCCGAAATATATAGCACATATAAAAAAATATTTACCGCTAGTTATGATGGATCAACAAAGGTGGCAGCATGATACACACATTTTCAACATATGACAGCAAGAAGTGTGAAAAAAACGAGAGATGGCAAGGGTAAAGAGACTTAATACAGATGAGGTGACTGGACTGGACTGGATGTACTCCGTACGTACAACCGCTGTTGGGATGGATAATAGGGTCCGTACACGTGTACGTCAAACCGGCTAGAGAGGTTAATAGAGTAATATTGACAGAATACAGAAACTAAACAGATTTTCTAAGTAAAGTATTTTTGTACCACCATCAACTGTAATCAACTGATTTAATAGCCTGATTCATTTCTTCTTTTTTACTTCACATCATTTAACGGAGGGTTTTAGAGATTCTCCACTTTTTACAAGTCAGAAAGGTTATAATTACCCCAACTCTGGAAGTCCCACTTGAGTTCCATGTAAAAATCACCCATTCTACGCAATGCCTCAACAAGATTTGGTCTCCTTCCTTCCATCTGGTCTCTACTTTGCTGTTTGAGCTTGCGAAGAAGGGAGGTGACTGAAAAAATCACAAAGTAAATGCTGTTTTTCAACTATAGCTTAAGTCAAAGAGATAAATGAGAGGTAAATTTAGGAAATGCACTGATGCATGAAAAAAAGCAAAAACCCTAAAAACTCAGGAAATGGCATTAATTTAACACAATCAGTAATTTTACATGACTCTAAAATATTAACTAGTTTATTACAAAAAATTGCAGGCTAAAAATAGGTTATATTATAAAATCTTAAATAAATTTTAGTAAAAATATTTTCTGCTAAAGAATATTTATCTACCGTTGAAAAATGATTTTATTTATAAGAATTAATGAATAAATAATTTTCATTTAAAGAAGAGAAAAATTAAAGTTAAGAATCCAACATGAAAGCACGAAGCAGTGCTGAAAAATTGCATAAGTTTAAAATTATTTACCAAAATCTGTGAACTTTTAAGGCTCAAAATGGCATCTAAGGGGTTTAAGGCAGTTCTTCCTTACATATTGGTAACATATCAAAGATGACATTTTCGGATTTTATAAGGGTTAGTTTCTAGAATGCAAAGGAATGGAAATTATGAGAATAATACATGGACAAATGTACCATCCACAAAGTATAAGGTCAATCGTGAGAATGAAGGTTCAAAGATGATATTTTGAAATTTTTCTTTTTCAAAAACACGACTTTCAAATGATTCTGGAAAAGTTCATCAGAAATTAAAATCATCAAATGAGAATGAAAGTAGTAAAAATAAATGGGTATTATCAAACATCAAATGTATTCATGTATCACTGAGGTTTTAAGTTCTATGAATGAACTTAAGAATAAATTTCATGAATTAAATCTTAAGATTAAAATAAAATATCAATGGTTTATTTCTCTTTCAAATAATGTTACAGAAATAGAAAAATAGACTTCAAATTAATCTTGATTAATTTCTTAAGAAATCGACATCAAGAGTCTTCAAGAAATAAATAACACAATAACATTAGATCTAAAAAATTTTCAGAAGAGAGAAAGATGCCATCATGATTTCCAACCCAGGAATTTAAAAATTACATCAAGTAGGATACTGTATTACCCAATGAAGAACACCAGTTATGTTACTTAACCTTTAATTTTCGAAGATTCATCCACAAAGAAAGTTTACAAGTGCGAAAATAAATTCTTAAGATCAAGAAATGATATTACTTCAACAACAATATATAACTATAACAATCAATAACTGAGTGAATGTTTACTTGTCTCTCTATCTCCATAGCTTATTGCTTCTGCAAGGGGACTCCAGCCAGCTAAATTTTTCACTTTTACAGGAGCTGCATGGGCGAGAAGCAGCATAACACAGTCTGGAAAAAAATACATTCAATTAGCAAATAATACTTAAACAGCGACGAAAAATAAAGTAAGTAAATACAATCTTGCCGGTTTTCAAATTGAAGAGAACTCCATATTCAAAATAAATAACCAACAGTACAAACGGCAAACAGTGATGTAGAATTAACGTCTTTCATCATAACGGATCTTTCAAATACTTTAATGCGTGAATGACGCATTAATACAAGAAGGTAAACGTCCATCATTTATTTAAATAATACATACTACAAAAAATGAATATAACGTATAGGTACATGAACAAAGGAGAAGTTCTCAAAAATATTAAACCTAATTCAACCCTTAAGCTAATTTAGTTTAACGACCATCATGTATTTAACTCATAGCAGTCTTTAAACCTAGTTTCATTAAACTCTCGTCAAAATCGAGCGTCTTTTCTTAGCAACTAGAAGCTCAATGCCAGGTTACGTGACTTTCCTTTATCGCAGAATTCATAATTATACTGAAAATCTATTGAATAATATATGTAACAAATAGCTGTTCAAATAAATAGTAGCACGGAAGACCGAAGGATTCTTCCAAATTGGAATATAAAGCTGACTAGAACACAAGCTGAGTCATATATTAAATATTAATGACATTACCAGATGTTGATTTGATTTAATTCTCGGTTTCCTAACTTTCAATACAAGAGTTGATCATTAACACAGTCGCTAATCCAAGATATTTTAATTTTTGTAACCTTCTGAGATAGCATACCCAGGAAGTGAAAAAGATTTAGTTAATAAAAATCTCGAAATAAAAAATGATGCAGGAAAACATCAACTTATCAGAATAACGATTTAGTTTACAACTAATAATATACTTAAGTTAAAATCTACAAAGGGACATGCAACTATGATAACCCACTTGTTTACCACATATTTCTCCGATCATAATTATATTTGTAAACAAGAGAAGTATAGAAAAGAACTGAAATTTTAGAAATTCTATTGCCAAGAACATACATGGAAATTCCAGGTTTAAACAAAAAAATCTATAAAAACAACTTGTGTTTGTGCTGGATTAAATGCTGTATAATATTTCCTTGTGGTAATATAGACTGTGATTACTACAGCAATTTTCCTAACCCAGACTTAACTCTACAGCTAATTTACACAGACAGAGCCTATATTCATTATTTAGGTACAGTGATGCACTTCACAATAGCAAACAGAAGTGGCATTGA
Source organism: Ladona fulva (assembly GCA_000376725.2). Classification (NCBI taxonomy): domain Eukaryota; kingdom Metazoa; phylum Arthropoda; class Insecta; order Odonata; family Libellulidae; genus Ladona; species Ladona fulva. The sequence continues at coordinate 873,276 of KZ308125.1, read as the reverse complement.
AGTATGAATAATAGTTACTTGTAAATAAACTAGGCCAATACCAGTACATTTAACGTATGGCTAGGCGATACTTTATTTAAGATAACAGAAAAGTTCAACTCATGCATTCTTATGTTTGATACCTTTTCTTCCCAGCATAACAGCCAGATGAAGGGCTGAGTTGCCTGTAAGAAAATACAGTCTGATAAGAATATAAACAAAATCTAGACATTGCATATGGCTGATTTCGTGAAGCTAAATTCGATAAACTGCATCAAAAACGTTTAAAAACACCATAAAATTGTGAATGACAGAAGAAATTAAAATACTTCAAAATGTCAAATTCGTATCAGCTGTTTAGTTGACAATCTTTCACTTACAATCACATGAAAACAAATGTAGAGATCTAAACACTATCAGCAGCAAAATAACTTGAAGAAATTAATAAAAAGAATGTGTACCATGTTTGTCTTTCTTGGAGACGTCATGTGTCCTTAGTAATGCAGAAAGTTTTTTCACGTCACCGGCGAAAACACACTCATGCAACGGGTAGGATTCTGACAAATCCGCCATCTTTTCATCTTCTCAATACGTAAGTCACATAATCGACTTCATACGACAAATCCTCCATCTTTTCAATTCCTCAATACTTAAGTCATATTAGAGAGCACCATGCGCACAGATTAATCAACATAGTTATTTTTTATACTGATATTGATGTTCGTATTTTCAAAACGGAGTTAGTCGTATTAAAGAAAATAATGGGAGGTTTTCATTTATAGTAAAAACGGATTGTGGATAAAATTAATTTGACTAAAATGGCTTAATTCGCATCTGAGTAATCTGGTTTTCTCTAAGGTTAATGGATGAGATATCAGTCTGAAACTTCTCTCAATTTTTTAATGTATTTAACTCTATTTGAAAGGTATAAAGAAATTCATCAATGAGAAAGAAGAGTGATATATTAAATTATAATTTCAGGGGAATGAACTGATCCTGATGACCGCTTTAAAGAGCCTTGAGAAATCTTTATCAGTTTCAATTTGATAAGGCTACTTCCATTCGCAAGATATATTATTTTCTAATAAACTTTTTCAGAGTACAAAATGCCCATCAACTTGGAAGTATTCTTTTGTACTCCGTCATTATTTTAATAAACACAGCTTTTCAAACATAAATCTCTGTATTATTAAAACTATTTATTTAGTTTATCTTTCCCCAGAAAGATTGTTCATATTACACCGAAAAAAAATATACGTAGAAAATTCCACTTGTAATTTTTATGCATCTATACATGTATGTACCCTTGTATCCAAGTTTGAATATCTTCATTAAAGACGTTTGAGCTTCGTCACATCACATGTAGTTGAATTTCTCTCCTTAAATTGAAGTAAGAAGATGTTGAGGCACCCGATCTTGTTACATGCCTACCGCTAAGGAGATATGAATGACAGCAGCAACGGTAGGAGCAGCGTAGCTTCTTGCACCTCTTGCTTTAGCGAACTGAGATTGAGCTTTCACCAAACTTATGTAATTTAAGAAGCAATTTCAGTCAAAAATATTAATATAATATCGTGGGATTTATTAGTTTTAGTGTGGATATAACAATATATTTTTGATATATTGCCTATTCCCTTATGTTTGTTGTACAAGATATTCTCATTTAGGAAGAGGCAGTTTTCTCTCTTCACTAGTTAATAAAACAGTATTTGAGGCCTCTTTCACAAATATTGTAGGGGAGCAGCTAATAACGAATAAGCACCTAAATTTACCCAACAAAATAATTACACGAAAAGAGACAATGAATCTTCTCCTAAAAAATATAATTTTTTAAGTAGAAGACTACACAATTTGCAGGAGAGAAAAAGAATTCAGGCCAGGAAATATTGGGTAAATCATTCTTAGAAAAAGGTTGTTAAGGGTAAAAGTATTACTATTTAGATCGACTTAAACTTTTTTGAAGACGTGAAAGTATGTAACCCATCTCTATATAATGGTATTTGGTGTTCCGAGTTAAAAACATACTGAGGTGGTGCATTCTTAAGATTCTTAACAACCTCTTGTGTACGTAAAAGAGCGATGTAAGTCGATATTTCATTTATGATATTCGCAGTATAACAATATAAAAGTAAATCGAAAAATTGTAAATACTATGATGAGTTAGTTAAGAATATTATATTTTTAAATGAGATTCTCTCTGATGATTTTCTTTGAAAGATCTGCGAAATTGGACCTCCGTGGGTTAGGCCACCGTTGTCCATTTCATCGATTTTATGACAGCGCTGCAAGAAATTTTATTTTACTTTTTTCGTTTATCTTATTAGGTCTCTTGGCCATCAATGTAGTCTCGTTCTATTTCCAGCGCACAGCAATACCTGGAGAATATTCTCATGGTCCACTTATTTGAGAAAGGGAACCGAACCCTGCGTATCCCGTTACTCTGCCTACTTCGTTCAGACCCAGTATGTATGTACCTGAACTGAACGGCCCTCGCTAAGATAGGGCTTCGATTGATCCTCAATTATTCTCTTTAATTTGCGTAAGCCTAGGCTTTCCACATTGCATTTTATTTCTCGAGGAAAGTCCAGAAGAGAAATTGGATATTGCACACTTAAGTTTTCGCCTTGGACGTAGGATTCAGAAATACGCACATTGGCGTCGAATTTGCTCTGATTACTCGCACGTAATAAACGTTCTCGTCATTGAAACTCGATATAGTAATTGAAATTTTTGAAATGTCGGTAGGTGCAAGCTAAACTAAATCAACTAAACTCATTTATAATTATTTGATTGACAATTATTTAAATATAAATCTTTTAATGTTTCATTGGTTGGCATGAGATACTTTGGATTCTCTAATCCAAATTGCTATGGGGCCTGTGACACTAGGTCCCATTCGGTATTCAACCACTTCATGGAATAGTGATAGTGGAGGGGATTTCAGAAATCCCAAAAATGCCGTGACATCGTTGAAGGATGGCCAAATGTGCTAGTACATGCAACTGCATATTAAATTCTTAGCTATCTTTTCATTGATTCAAGAATATTTTAAACTTCTTAATACAATGAGGATTTTACAGAGGTGAGACTTCATAGAAACAATTTCTTGAATGTTACTCTTACATTCACAAGAGACATGAAACTATATTGTAGCTTTAGGAAACAAATAGGTAATTGCTGCGAATTCTCAGATTCAATGACCTTGAAGCAAATCACTACAGCTCATAACTTACCAACACGACCAAAAAGTGATTTTACAGTTGTTACATATCTGACAATGAATGGCAAAGAAAATCAGTCTGGTGATAAAAGCTGAATACTTGACACAATTTTCGTGGTTTGAATTAATCATGGTTATATACAGCCCTAGCAGTGCTTAAAAGAGAACAGAGAAACAGGCAGAAGAGCGCCATTTAACCCAATGAGCACTTTCTCAAACACAAAGACATGCCTAGATATTGCATGATAGTAGAGAGTAGGTTAACAATTAACGTCTAAGCAATGAACCCAGTCCATATCAGAGGTGGGTAACCTATTCCTTTCAGCACATGCAGCTTATTCCTGCTGTCTTAATCTTACTTTGTGGAACCAATTCAGGCACTTAAAATATTGTTACCTTTGCTTTGTTATAATAGGTTTACCATACTCAGTTTTAAGGCATAGTACCAGTCAATCTTTCTTGCCCTAATTTGATGGAAAAAACTAGAATACCATGAAAGATATTGTAATGATAGACATCTTGTAAACAATCTTCAAGTATGTGTCACTATACATAGATTGAGTTATATAGTAAATTAAACCAAAGCAAAAATTTTTAAGGCCACATCCTGGTTTAACCCTTATCAGAATTACTACTAATTCACGTTCTACAAATACTACTTTATGTGCATTACATTCCATGTTATTTAACAAAAGGATAGCCAAAGACATCTTTGAAGCATCCATGTAATTGATTTGCGAGGAACCCTTACACCCAAACTAAACAAAAATAGTCTAAGAGATTGTTTTCTACCTCCTTTCACTGAGAAAAAGTTGAAATGAATTGGTCTTAAGGCATTATAATCAGTTAACTTCCTTAATTTCTGATGTGAATAAAATGATATAATAAAGCCTAATTAGGCTTGCTTGAATACCTCTCCATTTACTAACTTCTGTATCCAAAAAGGAATTTTCATGGCTTGATTGAGGGCAAGAACATACACCAAATCAGGTGACTAAAGCTTTATTTGTGGTGAATGCATCAATACTCTATGAAGGAATGGAATCAATACTACAGTTATAATATGAAGTGCAACCAAACCACAGATCACATAAGCCAGTGTATTGGTCATATAGTCAACAATGTTACATTCCAAAATAACAATAATAATACTTGTTTCACATTAGTGAAAATATATAAAAAAAATTCTTCAAGAGTAATTCTCTCCTAATGAAAGTAATTAATTAAATGTTACGTTTCTGACGTAACATGGAACATTTTATTAATAAAATTAATAATATACAAACACAGGACAACACATTTCTTACAAGTAGATGCCATTAAATAGATTCTCTTTCAAACATTTATTTTCTGTTTATCAAAATTTCTCATTAGATATTATGATGGAACATGTAAGAAAACCAAATGACAGTTGTGTGGTTTCTTTACTTTTCAATCACATTAATTTAATAACACAACATATTAATTTCAAGACCAGGAAAACATCTTTCAGTACTAACATTCTACCTGTTAATGTTCCCCAATCTTACTACCCTAGCAGTTTCAAATATTGCAGCTAGATTGTCTAGCAGGCAAATCCATTTTCCATACCACTCATCACTAGATCATTTACTTCCATCACTTTTCTCCATGTCCATCTTCTCATTCTCTCCGTCTTCCTTTTTATCCTTCTTGCCATCTCCACCTATTGAAAAATATTTTTAGTGACATCAAGTGATAAAACCCTTGCAAAGTTATCATTAGAACATCATTAAGTTATCATGAGAACTGAGATCAGAAGTATATTAGGGAACAAGTATTCTTCATGTTTCGATCAAAGCGAGCTAGGTAGTTCATCATTCTCAAGTTCTCATATCTTTACCTTAATCAAATGCAACCAACATTCTACCATAGATACAATTTTTCTTGGAGTAAATGAGGAATAAAAGCAAAATGGATTCAAGAGATTAAAATTTGTTCATATATATGTAGTAGACTTTTAGTTCATTATACACTGAGAGGAAAAACAAATGGAAATATTAAAAAACAACTAATTTTCGTAAAATAATAGAATTTAACCAATTCACAAAAATTGATTGTATTAACGTAACATTATTTAAATGTAACTTGATATATATATGACATTCTAGCAATTAGAATCTTATTTACTAAAGGTACATGCTGTTTTAAAACGTTGATTGCAAATATCCTTGAAAAAAATAGTCCATATAGATCTTTACCTTCAGATTCATTGCCTTCTCCAGAGCTATTGTCACGTCGCCTTTTGCGGTTAAATCGACCTCTCACAAACTTTGGAGGAGGAAGTGGGTCCATTCCCAGAACTTTGTGGATTTGACGGAATGCCAAAAGCCTTAATGCATGCTACAGAAAAAGAGAAACCAAAACTAATTTTACCAATTGAAAATATAACAAGTTTTAAAAATCTTATTAGAAAATATATAATTTTAATGGTACCTTTACAGAGACATATCATACAAACACACAAAAAGTTGAAGGAAATAATTTGAGAATCAAGAACTGTAGTCATACATTGACTCCATTGGGAGGTCTCCAGTTCCAACCAGTCTACAATTAATTTCCCCAAAAATAAATTAACAGACATCTATGGAAAATTATATAGAAAACAACCAACAAAAACAAAAAAACCATAGCCTTAAGCAGAGCCGTGCCATCCTCTGGGTGCATCGCACCCATGCGGCGGCATCTAATGGGCGGCAACCGAAGCGTAGCTATACATATAAGCGTAGCACAACCATTACTTTTATTACACCAACATTATGTATTGTTTTCTGTGTGATAGACACGACTTATTCAGGAAAAATTATCATGTGAAACAAGGAAAAGGGTTTAGGTGACTTATCACGATAAGTCTTAAATCTAGGAAAATTCCCAAGGATTAACAAAGATTTAGAGGAAATAATTATTGATAACTCAAGACAAAGGAATATCTGTTTAATGGATTTAATCAAAGTTTTTTACGTCGCAATACGATTTTTATTGAAAACATTCATATTTAGTTGTGAAAAATAGATTTCATACAATTTTATGTTTTGAGCATTGCGATAATAATTTTACTCTAAAGTAATGAGGGCTATTCAGAATTTACTATTTCGTATACAGACTATTTACTACGCCAGCATAAAGGATATGCATAATTGTCACCATTGTTTTGTGACCATTGCGAATTGGGGAACAAATGCATAAAACAATGTTTTTTTCCAAGTCTTTCAAAACAATTTTTACCTGCAAATCAAGAAATTTATGGTTTCGGTATTTAATTCTTAGGGGTGGCAAATTATTTTGCACCTTGGCGGCAGATGGGCTAGGTATGGCTCTGGCCTTAAGGAGTAAAACCTTGGACCTCAGGGTTGCATGGAAGACATGCTAACCACAGTATCACTGATGCTGACATTAGGCTGCAATGATAAATAGGTAAAGCATTTTACTTTAGTATGACATACCTGAGCACTGGCAGTGATATCTTCCCTCTGCTGAGGAGTAAGAACAGCAGCTGCATCAACAGGCTCCTTCTCACAAGGGTCCATCAGTCCTGGTCCACTAGATAACAGTAGGCCTGATGCAACTGCTTCCAAAACTCTTCGTAGAGCATCTCCTGGGCTCAAAGGCTGCCCAGCACTACTCATGACTTTCTCAACTAATAGTTCCATAGCCTATATTATAAAGAAGAGACTATTTCAAGTCTGCTATCTAATCAAACTGAATTTTACATACAAAGCTACTGGTTTCTACAGCCAAATTGAAAAAGTGATTAAGACCTAAATATATAACAGGCTCATGAAATATAATAATTAGTTTAAAAACACAACCACCTGCAGATTAAATATGCTAAAAAGACTAAATTTATTTGCTGTGAGTTTTCTACCACTATTATAACAGGATAATTAAGGAAATATCCTACAGAAAAAAAGCAACACGAGGGAGAAAAAGGCAAACAGATTTCACCCCCATGCCATGACAATAAACAATGTAACACTGTTAAATGACATCAGGAACCCTTTAATAAACAACCCAAAGTTTACTGCCATTATTCATGACTTACCCAACTATGAAGTGGGGCCCATGTGGGTACTCTCTGACAAAGGTCCCGAAGTATTCTAATGACCATAACACAACTCTGCAAACCAGTTGCCCTAGCCTATATCACAGAAAATAATTTAATTAGTTCAACTTTTGAATATTATTGCCCAGCTAAAAAGGAAATGATAATGAATTTCTAAGTATTATAGAATAAAATATCATGCATGCTGAAATTTGAACACAACAATGCTCAAATCTTGTCAAATTAATTGGCCAACAAATCCATAATAGACAAGATGGCATTGTTTTGATCTTAAGGAAGATAACCCTTTATGTACAAGCTTAAAAAAACTTTAATAGGAATATTTGATAAAAAATTTTATCAACAAATTTAGGGACATGCAATTTCATTACTTGAGAAATTGAGATGTCTTACATTTAAAACTTCATTGGCCATAAGCGTAAGAACACTGTCACAATTCCATATTTAACTAGAATCATGATCAATCTATAATACATAAACAATTTGAACACATAAAGAGTATTTTCCAACAACCAAGTACCAAGTTTATATTCGACTGGATCCTAACAATCTAAACTTCTGATTTACCAATGCCCTGGGAACAAAGAGTAAAGCCTACACTGGTTCAAGTATGCTTTACAAATCAGCTACCTACTTTCCAGCCTCATGTTTGGTGTTTGAATGGTCAAAAGGGTAAGGAGTGGTATTGCTTTTCATATTGAGATTTATGTAAGCCAAGAGCTGCAAAATGCATTTAAACTTACCAATATCTGCCTACTGTCGATCAAAAAGCTGCGATTTGATGACTTATATAGTTTCAGCATTATTAAGACTTACATGATTTAATCTGCCGATTGCAGATTAGAAGAACCATATAATAGAATTTAAATTGAACAAATCATAGCATAAACATAATGGGCGGTATTTTATGAAGTCATAAGCAAGCTAATTAATCTTCAATGAACCAGATATAGCAATTTCATCCCATACTGTCAACTAGGAAATTTGTTCATGATTTCAGCAGCTATCATTTGTAAATTTAAAGCATACACTATCATTTAATAATCAAGCTAATGTTATGAAAAATTCATTCTTCAGTCAATCAAAATCCACTCCATAACCTTGACACATGCCTAAGCTCTATAAATATGGACCTGTTGATCAGAACTTCTCTTTTAGTATAAATTCCCCGGAAATATCCATCAATTAATCCAAGTCGTACGTAACAATACCCCAAAGCTAATTCACATCTAAATGAAAACAATTTGCAAATCATAAAAGTGGAAGTTCTGATTCTGTTCCAAAATAATGCATCAGAAAAAAACAATCTCTTAGCATACACGTGGCAATAGCCTCTTTCTTTAGAAAGGTGAGGATAACTAATGAGAGAACTAGTAAAATTAAATATAATACACACAAGGCTGAAAAGTTAAACAATAAGAAGGCCTTCAAACCTGGAACCACTTGGCATGCCTCAGAGCTGCCAGGGCATCCAAACATTTCTGCTTGTCCAGCACGTCTGGAGGATCCTTCAACTGCGCCTGATTCTGAGAGTCTACGGATGAACGAGGAGGGAGCGAAGAATAGTCACACAGGAGAGGCAGCCGGGTAACAAGGGTGTTTGACCATTGTTACTTCCAACTGCCCCCAAGCTCCTCACTCTCACGACTGTGAGCAGACCAGAGGAGAGTCGAGGAAGATGGAGCGGAAACACTTTTTGAGCCATGGAGGCGAATCCAATATGAGGGTTAAAAATATTAGGGTGTTCTCTCCACATGCACACAATGGTGCAGCAAGCACAAGGTCATTATGCAAAATGAACCAGAAGCCAAGTAAATAGGTCAAAATGGTCAACTATTCTGCAAAGTTACCACTAATAGTAGCTTCATTACACATGCAGGAAGTAAAAACTATGCAAATATGTGCATGTTAACAACATCTGAAAACTTAAAAAAAATAAAGTATCTCAGAAAAACCTTGCATTAAGCCAAGCTCTGGAAAAAGTTAACCCATTTGCTTGTCAAAGTAAATAATTCAAAAAATAAAATTTATGACAGGGTCTGGATCCAACCTCGTGGCTGTAAAAGTGCCTCCATATGGTCAAAAATCCTTTAAAATATATCCCAGCTAAGCAGATGGTTCCTCTCTTCCTTTGGATGTATTGTTGACACCTAGAACCTTAGCAGTAACAGGCTCATGAAAAGAACAGAGGTCACTTAAAAGACCCAGTACTCAAAGAAAATGAAAACAAATTACCCAGCAAAGGCAAATACATTTGATATTTGAATCACCCAGAAAGTTAAGTTCACAGTCACCTTGTGGGTCGATAATGCATGAGCTTATCCTTTTCGTGGCCTGAAAATGCTAGCCTGTAGAGAGACATGCACCAGGCAGGCTAGCACTAGTAAGGAAGGGAACTTTATATTTATTTATAACTGAATTTAATATTTCCAGGGGCCACGGCTAATACAGCAACCAATTAGGTCAAAGGAATTGGAAGCACCAGAATTGTGAGAAAGTAGATATGTGCTTCAACACATTTTCAGAAACTTTTTCTCCTTTTTTGATTTTCAAACGTGACCCCTGGTCACAAAAAATCTCTTTCCTCAATATCATATAGTCACTCTTACCACCACCAGAGCCTTCATGCAGTAACTGCTCTCTCATTACTGGTGAAGTGAGGGTTATAGTAACAGTTATGCGCGGCTCCTTAGTTCCACTAACAACAACAGATGCTTCCTCAACACTTTGTTTCACCTCATATTTTTCATCTGGAGCAACAGCCTAAGAATAAGAGAGAATACTTGTTAAAAATAAAGAATGTTTAAATGCTAAAATGATGATAAAAAGATATGAAGAACAAGGAACAAGATTTAACAGAAGAGGTACCTAAACAGCTAATTAAGATATGAACTTTCAGTCAACTCTGACACGCACAAAAACCTATATTTATACAAATACCAACTCTATTAATAAAACTAGTAAACGCCCCTGTCAGTCATGGCGAGACTTAATTAAAGTTTAAAAATATATCCATTATCGTATATATCTGGTCCTACTAAGCACAAAACAATTCTGCTGTAAGATAATAATAACTCAATAACTGACTGTTTTCAAGTCATGAAAGCCTACTTAACATAAATTTCTTATAAAAATTATAAGAACTGATTATCCCCGTGCACTTATATGGGATAATTCACGAAATCAACGTTAAACAATGGCCTTAGTCATCAAAGGGATGGGTTGTTTATTTCTTGAATATTTTACAACATTTCCGTGTTTTATCAAAATCAATATTTCATGACTAAAATAAGAATCTATGATCATTTTCCTTTCTTTTGATTTCTAATTTAATTTTTCTAATAAACCTATTTTACGTACATTTCTTATGGAAAAGAACACTGATTATCCCTGAGCATTTATATGGAAAAACTAATGAAATCAATGTTCAACAATTGCTTTGGTCGTAAAAAGGGATGGGTTGTTTATATTAAAAAATTACGAATTTTCCATCTATTTTATCAAAGTACTCACAATTTCGAAATTATGTGAATGATTCACGACCAAAATAAGAATCTATGATCATTTTCCTTTCTTTTGATTTCTAATTTAATTTTTCTAATAAACCTATTTTACGTACATTTCTTATGGAAAAGAACACTGATTATCCCTGAGCATTTATATGGAAAAACTCATGAAATCAATGTTCAACAATTGCCTTGGTCGTCAAATGGACGAATTGTTTATTTCAGAAAATTTTTATGAATTATACGTCTATTTTATCGAAGTTCTCACAATTTCAAATTTATATGAATGATTCAAGACTAAAATATGATTCTATGGTTATTTTCCTTTCTTGTGACACTTGTCTCATTTTTGTAGGAACATTATTTCTAATTTAATTTTGTAAAAGAAACGACCTCCAAGTCATGAAAACATGATTAACGTACATCTCTTATGGAAACGTATTTTGTGCTCCTGGGTTCAAACCCGGGCCTTCACAGAGATGAAAATAGCTTTCCTGGGGGTTTCAGCATCGTAGAAACACAACGCAGTTTTTTCAGATCTCTAAGTCAAGCCGATTCTGAGAAAAATAGGAGGACAGACATTTGCTTTTTATATATATGATGCCTACATTGTATAAATATCTTTTTGAAGTGTGAAAGATACATAATGTTTAAATTGGTTCAACAGTTGAACTAAAATTGAAGGAACACTTGTTTTTGTTTGAGAATTTTAATAAAAATAAAAATATATAGATATTGATGGAAACTACCTCATCTATAACGCATACAAATTTTCAGCCACAGGACCCATAGGTGAGGATATTACCAAATCAATGTTAACAGAGTAACCTAATCCATTTCATAGTATACTACAGGAACATAATGAACACATTAAATGAAAACAGTTTTCTACCCATTAAACAATCTCTAAGTTCAGATCACCCAATGATTTCAGTCATCAATCTTGTGACCTCGGACAAATTCTCACTTCCATAATAAAATAATAATTGGTAACAAATAGGAGGTATATTTTATATAATATGCAATGAGGAGCAAACTATAGGAGTACCTTACTGAGAAGTATTCGGCTCAAATACCTCATTCCCTCTAACATCAGCTACAAAGAGCCAGGAAAGGAGAGGAAAGGAAAGCTTACTAGGCAAGATGAGGATTGAGGTAGTTGCCCTAGCTTTTGTAGGACGACCATTAACATGTATATGAATATCAGAAGTCACAGATTTTGTTCACCATGTACCTCCATCCTAAAACCATTTAGCAATCATCACTAAATTCTATCAATAACATCACACACATCTCAAAACTATGCTGAGAAAAATTACTCATTTTTATAACCATTTTCTGGTTAGCCTGAGGGAGAAATTTGGAAACATTCTATCTTTCACAAAATTGAAAAATTAAACTGTGGGATTGTAATTTATCAATATTTTCAATCTTCTCAATGTAATTAAGTAGCATAAAATTACCCTATTTCTTCTTAAAATTTATCAGCCATCCTCTATAATGATAATTACTGTTCTTATACATCTGACAAGGAACATGTCAGGTTTGTGCCAACCAGATCTACACCAAACTTTCAGGACATATTCCCTGCAGAAAAGTAACAGACACACGTCCAGCCGCTCAACTCAATACACCTTTGTTTATGCAAAATTTACAACTGAAAATCGAAGTTAAGCAACAATGCAATGGATGCCATAAATTTAGCAAAATACTCCATTTAAAGAAATAATTACCCTGTGTTTGTCATATACAACTTTTCCACTATTAAATTTCATCATCTTACATTCCAGACATTCTTTACCTTCCTCTGCAACAGTTATCCAAATATGCTTTAAGTAGGTACTCCAGTATCTATTGTACAACCCATTGTCTTTGACCTGTCCCTTTTATGTGGTATCAGTACCAACGGTAAACCCTGAAGAAAAGTGAGTCATCGATCACAGCTGTCACAGATTCCATCCCAGAATACTCAATTTTTTCGTAAAGAATGTATTGTGTGGATTAAAGGAAAATTATTTTGAGTTCTTCCCAGACAATAGAGAATTGATAATCGAGATATTGTTATTTGACATGTTTTTGTAATGCAAACTGCAAAGATTTTTTCAATATGGTCTTAGATTTGTTTCCAGACAAATACAAAATTCTCCTATAAGAATAGATTGCTTTAAAATTTTAACATTGTTGCTTGAAACCCTTTCTTTCAATTTTTCATTCTTATAATCTTCCAAAGTTATTGTCTCACATAATTTGTACAAGAGAAATGGCTCATTTTATTGTGATACCTTAAATACAGTTACTTTTAAATCACAGATGTTTTCCCCATATACCTATGGCATTGTGGTGTACATGGTTTTTCCCCTTCGGCAGACAAGAAGAAAACACGAAAGACAGCCTTAATTGAGGGAAATTCTATTGCACTAGCACTCTTTACCATCTGCTCTAGTAACTGTAAACCGTTGTAATCCCATGCGTTGTAATTTGAGTAAATGCACTTCTAACCTAGCATTCCAAAACATTTACTCAAATTCTGATTTAAAAATTAAGACATCCTAGTTCATAACTAGGAACTAAGATGTAATTAATAATTTATTATTCATAGTTATATAAGATCCTCTACAGACGTTAGAATTTAACGGCCTGAAGAGCTATTCATAAAATCTTGGAAATTTTATTTCTATAAAAATTTATTTTCTGCAACTATTTGGGTGATACTTAAAAAAAGAACAAAAACAAATATTTACAACAATACACAGCACAAAATACTCTCAGACGTACAGGGGCATTTGTTTTGCATAACGTCAGAACAAAACACCTGACTGATATTTAGAAATATCTATTGAGTGATAATTAGCACAAATACCACTCGTATCATAACAGAGAGTTGATGACAAATCAATGCGTGAATGCAAATAGCATCTTCACACTTATTGAGTTCTCTATTTGATACCATCACCACAGGGACATTCTGAATCTTTTTCATAAAATAATACATCATATGGTTGGCCCAATGGTGTAACTTATAAATTAAAGCAATGGTTTGTCGTTATAACATTTCTGCTGTGGAAAGGATGTGATCAGTTATGGAAATATCTCTGCCGGCTACATGATTTGTAATTTGTTACTTTATCTTACATTGTTTTATACAATGCATTCTTTTAAATCTATCGACCTAAGATTGCAAAGCGCTGAATTTTAATTCTTTACATAAGAATAAAAGGATCAAGTCGAAGACACTTGTAGTTAAGTCTGAGACACCATAACCTACCTGTGACAATACAATATATACTGGAGTACCTACCTAACGTATATTTGAATAAATGTTGAAGAGGAAGGTAAAGAATGTCTGGAAGGTAAGAAGATGAAATTCAATAGCAGAAACAAATTTTTTGTGAATAAAAAACGAGATAAATATTTGTATAATATATAGCAATGCATGAGTTGTGTGGTTGCCAGACACGTGCCTGTTATTTTAGTACAAGGAATGTGTCCTGAAAGTTATGTAAATCTCCAAGGCACAAACCTGATGTGTTCCTAGTGAGATGAAAAACAATGAGCAAAAGACAAATCCAAGGACATACCTGAAGTTGTTGAGGAAGATGCTCAGCTACACGTTCTAACAAGGTTTTAGTGGGCTTCTCTGAACATAGAACAACAAGACGAACAGCTAAATCACCGTGAAGTAGTAAACCTTTGGCAAGTACACCCACTCTCATAACCCCTTTAAGAACTCTGGGATGCTGACTATCATCTTTCTCTCTGTGGAACGAAAACCTAAGGAAAAAGTGCAGCCATTACAGCCATGCTCATTTCACACCAAGCACCTGATCAATTGACAGCAACTTACAAGTTTCCATCCCTCCCATCTTCCTTTCTACCTTCTTCCTCTTTTTTGATACCATCAGCTCCATCTTTCTTGGTATCACCACTTGCAGTTCCAGAGTCCAAATCAGCCAATCTGTCAGATACAAATTTTAAAGCCTTCTCAGTATGAGAGACTATTCTTTGGATTGACTGAAGTTCCTCTTCTTTTGGGTAAATTTCTGCATGTCGAGCAATAACATGCCTGTCGTCACTTGAATCAGGTCTTCGAAGAGGTTGAGGGAAAAACTGGAAAAACAGAATTGTGAAAATGACTTACCAATTTGGGGAAAACCCAAATCAAAATGCAAGGCAAAAGATTCTAGCACTCACCATCATAGGAGGCACACCAGGGCAGAAAGGACGAGGCATTGGGGGAGGCAAGCCACGAGGATCTCTTCCATACCTTCGATACCATTCAAAATACTCCATTTCCTCCTCATACCTGCGACGCTCTTCCCAATACATCCGTTCTTCCTCTTCCATGATCCTAAGAAACAGTAGGAAATCCAAAAATCAAGAGCTTGTTGTTAAACTTGATTTATAAGTAGTTAAGAACGGATTTTTTAAGGTTAATGTCGGACATCTTATCAGCATCAACAATCCTGTAGTTAATTGTATTATGTGAACAGCTCAGGAAAAGCATAGGGAACAGTTGGTTCTCTTCATGTTTCTATCAAAGCGAGCTAGGTGGATCATCATAGCTGTTTTCACATTATGCTAACAGGATTAATTATATCCCTCTAATTAAAAATGATTCTTTACAAAGAAAGCATCTTTCCAATGCAACTATTAAACTAGGTTGCACAATTCCTTTATTTACAGAGGAATTAAGAAATACTCTGCTTTAGATTTACCTTAGTCTGAAGATATAACCCTGATAAAAAAAATTATAAGATTTTTATTTTTACAAGTACTAATTGTTTCTGAAATTACCAGTTTAATTCCACAAAGGAAACAAACTTTTATTTTTCTAGTCTTGGGCTGAAGATATTAGATATTTTTATACCTTCAGCCCTAGACTACCAATATTTATCACCATTAGCTCCTTAATGAGGTTTACTGATCATATATGTATATCACTCACCTCTCCTCCTCTCTTCGTCGCCAGAGCTCCTCTCGGAATTGTTGCCTGCGCAACTTATCCTCCTGGATCTTACGTTGCCTCAAAGAGGGTTTCACATCCACAATCAAATCTGGATTGACTTTCTTCTTATACTGGAGCCTATGCCGCCTTCCTTTCATGTGCATTTCTTTTGCATTGGGATCATTGAATCTACATTCACAGAGTTTGCAATTGAAACTGATAACTTTACCTACACCAAGAAAGTAAAGAAGTTTATGATAAGTATTTTGTGAAACTTTTGCATTAACTTATCACTAAATTTGAAAATAAAGACTGTTTTATATGAATTAGTATTACTATTAATTATAGTTAAAAGAAATGTATTATGACAGACTATAATGTGCACTCAAGATGTTAAGTCCTTCAAATTCATACCATCATCATTCTTAATTTCCTCAATGTAATCCTGACCAACAGGCTGGATTTCTTTCTCTTCAATCTTAGGCATCTCTGAATCAGATTTGGGCTCTTCCTTGATGTCAACTTTTTCTTGGGAGCCTATAAATAAAATTGAACATTAAGAAACAAAGTATACATCTATCATGTTGTGGTTGTTATAAAAATCAGATCAGATAAAATTATGTTTCCCTCATTGAAATTATCGGTGGGAGCTGCATTCTCATCATGCATAATTAAGTTTTCAGCCAGATTACACTATTAGACTTCTGCAGAAGATCAAAAAGTTAATTACCAGCAACAAAGTTTATCTTGGGAGTCATAGCAGGCTTCTTCACTGGAGTAATTGTTTTGGCAGATGTAGCAGGAACAACAGGAGATTTACTTGTGGAGGATGTTGTTGTTGTTTTAGTAGATCCAGCAACAACAACCGGATCAGTTGAAGGAATCGGTTTTCCAAGCTTAGTGTGCAACTTCACAACCTTAAATAAAAAAAACACCAATATATCCACACTTTATACTTAATTGGTATTAAAAAACCTATTGCAAACTTATGTGAACAGCTCAGTAAAAGCATAGGGAACAGTTGGTTCTCTTCATGTTTCTATCAAAGCGAGCTAGGTGGATCATCATAGCAATGTTCACATAACAGCATATGGTTGTAACATCTAAGACATAGGTTATACGAGTTACTGAAGTCCCTTACGTGATGCACTCCATTTCAAAAATTTACATCAGGAAATCAACTCATGAACCAAACGGTTTTCCCAGAAAATTTTGCTAAAAGTTTCCACTTAAAAACAATGTCTCTGAAAGCTAATTGAGCTATCATTTTAACTTCAGCAAATGAGCAGATTAATGAGAAAAAGACTACATTCTGTGAGGATGCCATATAGGTTATGCATTTATTATTTGACAAATGAAAAAATAAAAACTTTTATACATAAATGAAGATCAGATGGAAATAACTATGGCAACAAGTAAAGAAAGTGATGGGATGGGAAGAGGCTAAGGACAGAAAGAATGAAGATTGTTTGTGAAGGAATAAGACAATCCAGAGCAATTTGACTATGAAAATAAAAAAAATTAGTAATCACTGTTTTTTAATGAAGCTGGTATGATAAAACAAATTTCTACAAAAACCTTTTACAATCTAATTTCAGAATTGATAAAGACTTCACAACCAAACAGCTAACACACATTGAAGAAGCAAATTCAAATCAATCTATTGACAACAATTTGTGACATTTACTAACCTTTTGATGTTTGGCACCACGAATGTGAGCAGCATAGGCATCAGATCCCGTACATGTCACATCACACAGCTCACAGCGCAGGGCATTACCACCACGAGCTACTGAACTTGACCCACCCTTCAAAGCAGCTTCCTTCTTCTTGTGCTTCTGCCCTTCCAAGTGTTCTCTGTAAGTCTGAATGAGAGGTAATAAATAATATCTGATACATTACCACATGTACCGGAAGAATCAATGAAAACATCAGGAAAACAATAGGGAACAACAGTTTATCTTCATCTTATTCAAAGCGAGCTGAGTGGATCATCATTTCAACAATAAACATAGCAATTTTCAGATATTAACTATTTACCTGTGGTCCAGCACAGCTTATTTTGCAAACTTCACAGTAGTGTAGAGGTTGTGGTTTAGCAGCAGGTTTCGCTCTCATAGGCTTCCCTGCCATTCCACTGGGTGCTCCCATAGCACCAGCACCACCTGGAGTGCCACCAGGCCCTACACCAGCAGCAGCTGCTCCACCTAGCGCTGCTGCTCCCACAGGACCCTTTTTGTATGCTTGCCAAGTAGAAGTTGCTGGCTTATTCGCTGCTGCTGCTCCAGTGGTCTGAGCCTGCTGCACATACATTGTGGCAGCACTATACAAAGCAGCATCATAACCTGCAATAATAGGAAAACATTAATGGATGACTCAAATGGTGTTATTATAACTAAAAGATTGGACATTAAAGAGTTCTGTTCTTGAGCCCGTGAATAAATATTAAAAAAAACAAGGGCTGGGAAAAATTAAAGAATAGACGAATGCCAAATGAAAGTTAGACCCCATCACTAAAATTCTAGGGAAATTTAAGGCAATCAACAGATACGAAGGTAATTACAAATATATTACTTTAGTCTCATAATGACAGAAAACTAACGACTAATTTACAGTTAATTGAAAACGTACCTTTAGAAGGTGTTGTGGTTTGAGCAGGAGCAGGATAAGCAGGTGTGTAGTTTGTTGTGCTCTGTGAATTGTATGATGGAGTATAAGTTGGTGGCTTTGGTGTTGCTTGCGTCACTGGCCTTGTTGTAGCAGTATAAGTGCTGGTAGTGCTGAAAGCTGGTTTTGAAGCTGTCAATAAAAGAAGTAATTAATGATCTACTTAGCTGCTCTTTATGGTACAAAAATATTACCACTGCCTCAGATAAATACCAAAAGATAAACTTATTATTATCAAGCTGTTATTCCATTTGGATGGATTAATACCAGCAAGGTTTAAAATAAGTATTACTAATTGAAACAAACTTCCCAAGAATGGTTCCTGCTCGACCTCAAAGAAAAATTTTCCTTTCTATAGAATTAAACTAATTTTTATCCCCATTATGTGACAAAACCATTGTCACAAAAGAACAATTTGCTTAAATTTTAAGCATTAAACACTGTTGATAAGTGCTCCAAAAGAAAATCAACCAATTTCATCCTAAGAATTTTTCAGGTATCTATTTTTTGTCAAATTCATAATTGCGAAGTATTTAGATAGGTATACTTCCATGAGTAGATCAGCATAATTTAGAATTATGCTGGACTGAGTTAGTTTATTAACCTGATAATACTACTTTCATACATGAGAGAGAAAGTTAGATGAAACAATTAATACATAAAAACACTTCATTCTATGAATAACATACAAGACAATTTGATTCTCTGCCCTTTCTCATTCTCAGAATATGAGACTGTTTAAAAAATTTCCAGGAATTCCTGTGGCTCTAGACTTACATCGACTGATTCGACATTGTTTATTAACATAGCTAACACCTGAAATGGCTAATGAACTAATTGTTGTAACCAAATTGTTGATCTCTCAAGTATTACAAACTATATTGTATTGCAATAATAACTGCAGCAAAGAGAAAATAATTATTTTATTAAAGGACTTGATGTACAAAATCGCTATCTGATCAGCAATTCTCAACTGAATCAGAATGCCGTACTTCACGGAAAACAATCTTTGACTGAAAATTGACAGCTGTTTCATGATTCAATAAGATGACTAAATTGTAATAGCTGGAAGTCATAAATAACAAGTGCACTTGAGAAAACAACTGACAAAGACAGCTTGTTTTTAGAACAATTTTCTAGTTGAGACCAGGGGAGAATTTTAGAAAAATTCTGACACCATTCAAATAATAAAGAGGTATTGAAATTAGTAAATATTTCATTTCAATCTTGGGACTCATAAACATGCGACTTAGAAAANAAAAGTTTTCAATATAAAAAATTTTAAAGCTTAACTTTAAAATGTCGGACACAGCCTAAGATGGCATACAATGTACGGGTAAAAAAAATCAAATATACGTCGCTACAATTCTTGTTTTTAGAACAATTTTCTAGTTGAGACCAGGGGAGAATTTTAGAAAAATTCTGACACCATTCAAATAATAAAGAGGTATTGAAATTAGTAAATATTTCATTTCAATCTTGGGACTCATAAACATGCGACTTAGAAAAATGGAATGCAAACATACCAGAAACTTTTGGTGTATTGTGCATTTTTAAAATTATTTAATATTAAGAAATATTTCGAATTCTGTTATTTTTTCTCAGCAGAAATGCTTCTAAAACCAGAGTATTTAATGAAGAATCAGCCTGTTTATGGGCTTAGAAAAAAAATTTTCCATGTATAAAAGGGGTATTATCAACACAAAAAGGACAGCTTTTACTTTGACATTTTTACTCTGGCATTTCTCAATTCCCTGATAAAAATCATTGATGTAAAGAAATCAATATTTACAAACACCAAGAATAAAATTAAATTCCTCAATTTACAGGTGTCTCAAAAGAGATAGCCCTAAGAACAAGTGCTACATCACACATCTTTCCAGGATATTTCTAATCAATTTTATAGATATAAATTCACTAATTAAACAGTCTCAATGAAATAATTTTTAAAAGCTAAGACAAAAAGTCCAGAGGAATCTCAAAACAGTTAATACACCCAGCAAAAGCTCACCTTGATAGTGGGTCTCTGTTGCAGAGTATGTGGCTGCAGCTGGTTGCTGATAGTATGTTTTTGATCCATCATAAGCAGTCTGGGGAGTTCGCCCATATCCATAGTCATAAGTGGCACCAGTAGCAGGGGTTGCAGCACCAACTAGAGATAACCAAGAAGGGCATGATAAACAAGTTCATACAAACGAGAAAAAACTGTTTATTACAAAACATATCAGCTAAGTAATAGGGAACAAGTTTTCTTCATGGCTTATTAAAGCGAGCTAGGTTTGTCATCATTTTAACAAGTACAGTGAACTCTCATTCCTTAGCATTAATTTATTGAGGTAGCCTCCATCATAAATTTATTACTACCTCCTTACATAGTGTTGCTACATTTTTACACCAAAGATACTTTTCTTAATGTCAACAAAGTGCTAGGATTGAGAATTCACTTCTTTACAAATCAACTTGAGGTGTGAAAGTACCAGCATAAGTTCCAGGGGTGGTGTGGGTAGCAGCTGCCTGGTATGCAGTTTCATATCCAGTGCCAGCTCTTTGTGCTGTATATGTTCCAGGAGTTGCTGGTGCAGGAGTCACTGCATACCCAGCTTGTCCAGGTTGATAAGGAGTAGCAGTAGTTCTGAAAATTGAAAATAAAGATTTCTTCTTGAAGACTCCAGAATTTAACTCTTGGCGAAAAGAGCCAAGTCTTTCCCAGCTTGTTTGTTGGGGTGGAGGAATTTGGTATCACTAGGCTCATGAAAACTCTAGTAATTGTTACAAACTTGTGCATTTATTAGCACAAAAAAGACGAATGAAGTCACAGAAGTTATTTTACTTTCCACTTAACATTCAACCCTCCTTAAAGTCAAAACGAAACTTCAAATTTTACACGATGCTACAATTTATTGGTAACATGATGTTCCAAATCACCATTTAAATTTTAACTCCTTTGTAACTAATGTATTTTGTTTTCTAGGGCAGAGAAGAGAAAATTACCTTTGTGTCTGTCTACCTAATCTAGATTTGATATCTAGCACCACTGAGCTTATTTCCCTTTTTTTGGGATTTGGATTGGTTAAAAATATCCTAGGAGAATCAAGTACTGCCCCACAACGGCAAATTTTTCATTATTTGATGAGCTTTTCCCGGCTCCTAATTACTTTACAGAAGAGAATTGCACTCATTGCAATAATCAACCACCAGTAATAGTGAATTACACAGTCTAGTAAGCAAATCTTGGCACAATTTCATGAGATTACCTAAAAACAAAACAAACCATTCTCAATGGTTGCGTGTACTTCTCAGAAAGAAAGTTAAGAATGCCATCTACTGACCAAGATCTCCTTGGATAATCGGATAAATAATCATTTTTAAAGTGAGTATTGCTATAAGTTCACACTTCCCATTTGTTAAGAATTTTTTAAAATTAAAACTAAAATAATGGAAATAAATCAAATATAATAAAACTTTAATAAATACTACAGGGAATATTAAAACAAAATATTGATTAAATATTCTGACAACTTCTTTTAGAGCAAAGAGATTGGCTCACGCTTGACAGAAACTGATAACTTTACCTACACCAAGAAAGTAAAGAAGTTTATGATAAGTATTTTGTGAAACTTTTGCATTAACTTATCACTAAATTTGAAAATAAAGACTGTTTTATATGAATTAGTATTACTATTAATTATAGTTAAAAGAAATGNTTTAGAGCAAAGAGATTGGCTCACGCTTGACAACAGATTACAGCAATTACTTCCTGGAGGTAAAAAAACACCATGAAAAAGTTACAGAAAACACAATACTAATCACCTTGAACCAAATCAGACGAAATATATTTTGAATCTTCAACACGCGAATGTCGAGTGATTTAATTTTCTTGCAATAAAATGGAATATTAAGGGCAAACAGGTTAATCCACTAAATATACGCATCTTGGCAGGGTTTGTTGTGTCAGCTGAAGCCAGTGTTGCCAAGTTAAAGCTATTTATAAACACAATCTTCCTGTTTCCTTATGAGTGCTGCTTCGACTGACAGACAAATCATCGTGAATATATTAAATCCCCTAAAGACTTGAACCTTACATTTACAAACCTGGCATCTTAAACTCTACTTAGACTTTAGTAGTCATTACTATCTCAAATAACCTTGACGAAAAGAAATGAATCGCAATAAATACTAACAAACTAAGATAATCCAGCTGGAGTACTAGACTGCACCTTACACGCAGTCCATCGCAATGTTATTTGGATATATAAACTTAACCCAAGTCGTTAAGCTATTGTCTTCAAATACAAATTAATCACTTTAAAGTAGTATTCTAAAAAGTTTTCAATATAAAAAATTTTAAAGCTTAACTTTAAAATGTCGGACACAGCCTAAGATGGCATACAATGTACGGGTAAAAAAAATCAAATATACGTCGCTACAATTGTCAGATTTTCAATTGAAATCCCACCCAAGTTAACTACACCCGGTAAGATATGTACTATCAAAATGAATCAATCTCAGAGTACACAAAATCATGTAATGTAACCATCATAAACTTCGGCTACGGAATTTGGGCTATCATATTTCTATAAATGCACTGAGGTATCAAATAAATCTACTCATTAAAGGTAATTAGGCGTGAAATTTGCTGGAGGACAGCGCCGCTCCAAATTTTCGTATTCTTGCGGATAATAATGATACAAGAAACAGACGCTACCATCCATTATTAATAACGACCGCATTGTTATCCGACATTAACACAAATTATTACCATTTCCTCTTCCTAACAATGCTCAACCAAGGAACATAACGCACTCCATTCACCTACGAAAATAATATAATTATATGATGAATTCGAATATTTAATGTGCGACTTCAATTCGGCTAAAAATGGGGAAACTGTAACATTCAACATGAAAACTGTTTCGTAATAAAGCACGAGGAAACCGGCGCCATGCCGCCGGTACTACTATCCCCACAAGGCATAATAAGTAATTAACTCGAAAATTGTTTCTTCCAAGTTGAAAACTTCCATAAATATGAACTCTAACAACATGAAATTGACTGTAAATGAAATAAATCATTTTAAAATAAAATCAGCCTCAGTTAGATTATGACAAAATGGCGTCTAAGGTTTCTGAAGCCGGCTTACACGAGACTACGACACATTGAAATTAGCAAATAATTAACTGAAATCCTACCAATACAAAAACACTATATCTACAAGTACAAGATCTTACTCAAACGCATAAATGGAGATACAGGATAAAAAAGCATACTAATCGCCATTACACTTTCAAAGAAAATTCACCAGCGAAATAGTATTATTGACCAAAAAAATATGTTCGACGAATATGGAAGAGACTCTTTAAAAAAGAATTAACATGTAGCTCTAAAAACCTACCCATATTGCGTTCCTCCAGGAGTGAAACCGAAATAATTATTGGTAGCCATCCTTCCTCAACGCTCTCTAGAGGAAAAGGGGGCCTTATGGGTAACTGGTTGCGGACTCCATGCAAACGCCAATGTAAGGTAGTTTGTCATTGGTTGAAAGTATTGAAAAAGATTCACGTAGCAACTTCAACTGGCAACACTGTAAACTTTCCTTGCATCGGAGAGGAGCTATTTTTGAGATGGATGACGAAACCTTGATATCTCAATGTTTATCTAAATAAAAACGCATGCAATTATTCGCATTGGATTTGTGTTTCTGAAGTAGCGTATCTTAGGCAGCCGGTACAGACAAGCTTCTTAACTCAAAGCAATGCCCTATTTCACTGATATATTCTTGTGATAATGATGTCCTCATCAGTAAATTGAGAATAGATGAGTTTTGTTTCACTTACCCTCTAAAGTTATGATTTGCCAAAGGTTAGTAGGAAGCATGATCCTATGGTCATTAAATCTGTTTCAAGAAAATTAATTAATATGCCTTTTTACTTTTATTATGTTATCTAGAATTTTTAAGTTATGATAGCATAATTTAAATTTTAGGTGTGAAGAACCGCTTCTGAAACACTCGGTGGTGGCTTTTCCTAATAAACCTATTACATTTACAACAATTGCATGCTCATCTTGTAATTCATGTATGTGTTAACTTTATAGCTGGCTCTTTAGGCCTAATATTAATGCGTCCCTGATATTCATATACCTTTAACATAGGTGTTGGAATTAAATTGAATGGCAAGTTGGAAAGTATCGATGAAGTGCTTGGGTCAGGTGGAGAAAGAAATGGCTGGATGAAAGTAAGAAGTTAAATTGCATGCCTAAATCTGATTGCACTTTTGAAATTATAGGAGATTTCACATAACAGGTAACTTCAGATGAGGATAATGTTGTCTACTATGTATTGAACAAAGTCCTTTATGAGCAGTACGAGGCACCAGATGTAGAGAAGTTCGAATCAACTTACGATTTACCTGATTCAAATGATGTCTTAAAAATATTGTGGTATCAAGGAGTTGCGATTGGATTTTATACGTTGAAATTAAAAGGTGAGGAATCGTTTCAAATTGTTTATTGACGACTGCAAAATGAATATGAAATAACAAGAATAAAAATAAAATTAAGTTTCCTTTCCGAGTTATCCAGTCAATGCATGATTCAGCATTATGCCCACTATGTGACTTTCATTAGATGAACTGCTTTTAAATACAAATAAAATGGAAATAATTTCATTTCACACCTGCAAGGTACATACAATGAAAAAACAAGATGCAAATATGAGATGACAACTTTAGATACTGCTTACATTCGTTGCTCTTGCAGAAGGAAAGGATTTGGTACAAGTATTTTGAAAGACTTGATTACTGACCATCCAGATCAAGACATTGGTTTAAGCAAGCCAATATCAACAGCAATGTGGAATGGTATGCTTTGAGAAAACATGCCTTAATGAAAGTTGATAATTTCTTCATTACATTTTTCTTATTGATAATTTCAGTTTTACACAAGTTTCTGATGCAAAATAGCCAATACCGTTTACGCTTCTGGGAAATTGAGGGAACTGGAAGGGAAGGGGAACGCACCCTTGTTTGGTACTCCCTCAATTCTAAGAGCAAGAAAAAGATTAGTAAAGAAGGAAGAGAGCTTAGTAACAAATGAATTTTAAAGTGCTACATATAACAACAATATGTAAAGCAAGATTTAAAAGAAGATGCTTTATATACAAATTTGGAATGCCATGTATTGAGGAGATGACATGAATAAACCTTGATTATTGTCTTCTGGAAATGCATCATTTTCTCAGATGACTTTTAAGCTCATTCAGTAACATCGAGCCAACGACCATCTTTTCACAGTTCACATAAATGCTAAAGTTTGTATTGTCTTCCTCTTTAACAGTGATGAGCACCAGTGACTTAGATGACAAGGTCTGACCAGCAAATCTGGAAGAAAGAGGTAAGGTTACAAAAAAGATCAATGATATTCCTAATCAAAATATCTTCAAAAGAAATACCAACCTTAGAGTTTTAGCTTCTAAACTTGGAACAGATGCGACATTAGCAGCTTCATAAACTTTTTGGCTGATCCACTTAGGATCAAAAATTCCAGTTGGACAAGAAATATTGTTGACGCTATGCTCATTCATACCCTTCAGTTTTTCTGGAAACAAATAATTCCACTATTACTATCTCAATATAAATCCAACAACTTTAAAGCATTAATTCAACTAAATAGTGCATGGGAAATTGCAAGAGTTAGTGGAGTAGCTAAAACTGGTATTTTCCCAAATTTGGGCCTTTATCTCCAAAACATTCAATTTCTAACTATAAAGTAGGGAAAATCAATTTAAGAAGATATTGTTTTGTGGAACTCCATTTTAAAGATAAAAATAATAATAATAGATTTCATATTATTAATTATCCATCCTTATAATAATATCTTTGCTTGTGTGAATTTATCACTTAGACCACTAAATCGACTATTCAATTAATTTGAAGAGTGGATCCCCATCCATCATAAGGGAACTTAATTTTACTTATTTTAGAAGTATCTATTGTTGTATACATCTGGTCCTCATAATCCAGAAGGTGTCAATTGTACATCTAAATTCATATAATACTACTGCAACCAGTAGATGTTTGATTCTAGATTATTTAGAATAAATTAGCTCATAATTAAATGTTTTGAAAGAATACATTGTTAATTATAATTAGGAAATCTACATTCATAATAATTTTGTAACTTTCAACTTTTAGGCATATAATTAGTAAGAAGATATAACCACCTTCTAACCATTAAATCTCATTTTAAGTTCTAAATCTATTCTTAAAGGATAAAAAATTGAGCATGCCATAAATGATCGGGTTTGATAAATGCCATTAGGCACGCTATGAGAGAAAAAAAAGTTTTTTTTTTCCTCATAGCTTACAATGATTTACCACCAAGTCAAGGCCGAGACCATCTCAGCCATTAGGCACGATGGAATTCAACTTTTCTACATTTAAAATAATCTTTCCATAGAAACCATGGGATTGATATTTCTTACAATTGAACTCTCACATAAAGTAATACTTTTAGAATATTTGTCATTCTATCTGATAGAAAATTTTTCAGCATTGAAATGGATAATACAAAGAAACAAATATTTATACCTACATTCATTCTTTCAACTGAAAATCATTTATTCTACTTTGAGCAACAACATGACATCGAATTTTTGCAATCAAATTGTTTAAAAATTCTAAAATGATGGACCCAAAGTTAGCAGAAAATTTTAAGCAACTTACGCAGTTCAGATAGAAATATCTGTTCATTCATGGTTACAGCTCTGATAAGCTCTCCAACAGGTGGTTTGAGAGTGACTTTGGCATTGCAAACTTCTCCACTACTGTTGTTAGTACTGAGTATTTCAAATGCAATTGGTTGAGTTGAGTCATTAAAATCCAAACCCAGGGTCCCAGGAAGACTTGATGATGGATGGAGGGTTCCAACTGGTGCAAACTCATGCATGGATGATCCAGAGGGAAGAAACTGCAGCACAGAATAAGATTAATGAAAGAATTGTTTTCACACCTAATGTGATCATATTTCAAGAGGCAAAAAATTACATATTCACTCAGAGAATGAGGTGCTTATCATCATAGGTTATCAATGTATGGATTGGCAGTGCATTAATACCAGCAACAGACATTTCAGATATGATATTGAATTTTTAATCGAGAACTGAATTTCCTTAACTAACACTAATATCAGTTTTTAGGGCATAATTGTGAAAATTTGGAAGAAAGAGGTTAATTTTCAGATTTTCAAAGGCATGTTTTGCTAATCAAAACCTACACAAAGCAAAATCTTTGGATAACCTATCCAAAGATAAGTTTTCCAAAAACATTCAACAAAAAATATGATGAATATTCCTTTAATATGAAATATTTTAAGTCCAGGATAAAAAAAAACGCTTTTTAATCCATAAGACAGGAAGTCCACAGACTAAAGATAACACTGGTAACACATTTTTCCTTACAAATATAAAATTGAACCAGTTCTAGGGAATGTCTTTTGTTACAGTGGCCAAGGCCAAGGATAGAATCTTACTGACAGATTACAGTGAGTATATCACTAAGTGTCAAGGATTCCTTTATATTTTAGTTATTCAGTCTTTTGCTGGCAGAAAAACATTAATATAATCTGCTTTAACTCCAGACTAAGGAAAATAAGATATCTTACCTTTTGACCAACTTTGATGTCTTCTATAATGTCTCCAGAAACATTACTAAATATCAATTCAACTGAAGCCATCAATGGTGAGAATAAATGTGGAGATCTTGTAAAACGATACATCACTTGCAATCCTCTTCCACTAATTTTATTCAGCAATTCACTCTGTGCTAAAGGTATGAAACTAGGGCTGGCTGCCTACATTTTTTTCAAGACAGAAATATGAGAAATTAAAAGATGCAGAAAGAATTTCAATATAAGCTAAAATAAAAAATATCTTGAGCTTGGAAAGATCATTATATCTAAAGGATTTCTTTGATCTTATACTAACTGTAGGCATAGTTAAGCATTACATTCTAAATGAATTTAAGGAGACTATTTTTAAAATGGGTTAAAGTCATTTTTAATTGCCTTACCTGAATAGTTGACATAGCCTGAGTGGTAGGAGGACATAAAGGAGTTAGGAAGCCACCAAGTGATGGTGTCATCACTGGAGTTATGGCTGGGACTGTAATAAAAAAATTGAAATTGAACAAAATTTTATTTCAATAGAACTTATTGTTTCATTGTAAAACATAAAATATCAATAATTTTAAAAGACGACATTAAAATTTAGGTTATAAAAATCCAATCTTTTTTTGAATAAAAATCTGCAAAATTTCACTAAGAAAATTTTGATGAATAGGATACATATACTAAAAGAAATTGACAAACATGAGCCAACTCATTTTCAGAGATACAAAATTAATTATGTTGTTAAGTTTGCCTGCTCTTCAAGATTTCTTAAAATCAACTTTTATGTCAAATAATTTCCAAAAGATCAAAATGACACACCTAATCATCAATAAAAGCTGGAAAATTAAACTTCATAATGAGAATATATATTAACAAAGATACCACTGCAGCCTTGCCATATAAAGTAGAGCTAATCCTGAGAACAAAAACTACTTCCACAGAGAGACAAATTACATTTAAGAAGTACTTAATTTGAAGAGAAAGTTTTACAGCTCAAAACTAAAGCAGTCAAAGGTTTCCCTTTCACTATATCTATTTATTTATCACATACAGCAGAGAAATACCAATTTAATGTGACAATCTAACAAGAACAATAAAAAATAACAATAATAGAAGAAAGTAGAGGCAGCAAATACAATGATCTGGCTTTAGTTAAACCTAATTTTATAAATGCCTCTTTAGCTAAGAAAAAAGTAGAGGTGGGAACAATCGAGTAATTTGATTGTTTGCTTCAATTGAATTATTCGAACAAAGTGTTTCGAAACCAAATAACTTCGATCAAATGATTCTATCAGAATAATTTCAATCGAATGATTCTATCCGAATAGTTTTAATCGAATGATTCTATCCAAATAAATTCATTCAATAGTTCTATTTGATTTTTGTTTTGCTTCTCTTCAACAAGGGGCCACATGGCTATCCGAATGAATTCAATTCAATCCGAACAAATTCAATTCAATCCGAATGAATTCAATGAATTCTTTTTTTGCTTGTTTACTCTCCATGCGGTCAAGAGGAGAGGAATGTGATCTCTTGAGGGTTACATCATCTAATTCGCTTCAATGGAACTATTTGAATACAGTGTTTTGAAACCAAATAACTTCAATTGAATGATTCCGGGTTCCCGGATAGCCATGTGGGTTATGCGTTTGATTTCAGTGAAAGTGGTCCCAGGTTCCATTCCTGGTGGGAGACTACCAATTCCTAAGGTAAACTGAAAGACGCCATGAAAATTCAATGATCTGCCCGAATAGGGATCGTCTGAGACAATCGAATAATCCGTTTCTTTCAATCGGTTTTCCTCCTTTAAATGTGAACCTCTCTAGTTCTTCCCTAATTTAATGATGTATTCGAATCTATTACGGTGTAGGTTTATGGAATGTTCAATACTTGTGAATTAATATTTTCAGTTCTGCAGTTCCTAATCAAATCTGAGAGGACTGACAATCTATAATTGGATAATTGGTGTCTGCTTCATATGTGTAGACATTTTTTTTCATTAATCTCAATTTCTGCAAGATATTTTATCACTTCTTTTCTTCTCAAACCTAGCCATAAAAATAGATTTAGCAAACTCTGGCTATTTTCTGTTTCAATGAAACTAATTTGAATTTTGTAAATTCCATATACCTAATTTATTTTTTTTACAATAACGATGAAAAGATATGGATCTTGTAATGATACGATAGATTTCATTTTTAGGTTAACCTGAAATTTTGGAGAAGTAAGTTCATTTCATATTTAAATAAGATCTAAATTATATCTTAAATGTCTTGAGCTACGTTACTTTTCCACATTTTTTTCTAATCGCATTTTCATTGATATATTCTCCAGAATTTATTTCCCCTTAAGCAGGCTTAATAATATTTCAAATTGTGCAAAGGAAGATACATATTGCTTCTACGGAAATGTGAAAATCAAATTTAATTAGGTTTTCCATGGTAAAGTGAAAGAATTATAGAAATTTGTTACCCCTGTAAAACCACCGAACCGCAAAACAAATTAATTTATTCGAATGAAAAAAATCGAATAAATGCCNGTTAATGTATTCTAATGAAAAAAATTGAATAAATGCCAAAACAATCGAATAATTATTCGATTGTATTTTTCAATTTGTTGTCTCTTCTCTAGAAAAAAGCTTCAACAGAAGTAGGGAGGGAATTCAGCAAAGAAGGAAGGTGAAAGAGGGAATGCTTAGAGTCTAAGTGTGGTATTGTGTAGTAGACATGTCAAACAGCTAGATTTATTAGGAATGTGATAATTGAGAAGAGAAGTTAAGAGATTATAGTCAGAAAGAGAATTTAGCAGTGCATATAAGAAGTCATATTTTGTGTTGATTGAAGAGATTTTGTTATTCTTCCAACAGGAATCTTGCAAATCTTATACGCAACAAAAAGAACCAGCGAGAATGCAAGCAAAATAGTTCTCAAAAAGGTTATTATAAAATATTCACCTTCATAATATTGAAATCATACATATAATTGTATTCAAAGTATATGCAGCTCACTTTTGTTTGAGTATCACTATCTGGCAGAATGCTTCACATTCAAAATACAAAATCTTTGATGATTTCATCACGTTTGAAATCACTTATATTAAGTTTGATTTAGTTTATATTTTATCCAATCTCAGCAAAAGACCTTTAAGTTTAAAAAACATACATTCATCATGTAAAATAGAATGAAAATTCCATTCACTTCAGATACAACTTTTCAATATTAATCTTCTAATGCATTAATCAATATTATATTAATAGCAGAATTTTATATTAAATTAGCGGTTATTATTACCATCATCTAATTCCAACAAAAGATCCAAGTTTGTCTTTGGTTTTGGAGCAGATGGAGGTGGCTTTGTTTTACTTTTAGCTGGTGGCTGAACTTTGGCATCTCTATCCTCTTCAGAGCTTTCTGATTCTTCATCTTCTTCATCATCGTCATCCTCCTCATCGTCAGATTCTGAAGATTCCTCCTCTTCCTCCACTTCTTTTTTCTTTTTCTGCTGTTGTCTTTTGGAAAGAACTATCTTCGATTTGGAGACAACCTACAATAGTAAAATTATAAAAGTAATTCATTCTGCTACAGAAGTAAAATCAATATCTGATTACAAAAGTTTTAGTCAATTCTTTTTAATTAACACCAACAACTTCCTACAAGAAAATGCTCAATTGATTTACTCAAAATCTTTTCTAAGTATACCCAAGCATATAATGGAATGGGAAATGGATTTATTTTCGTTGAGACTACAAATACCTTATCTTTGGCCAAAAAATGAATTAAGTACTATCATGCAGCGACTATTTACTGCTGGAATGTGCAAAGATTTGAATGGGATAAAAATGCTACAGAAAAGTTTGGACTGATTTGAACTCTTTGTAGTTAAATAAAGAATAACAAGATTGAAATACTGCCAATAGGTACTCTATGTTTAGTATTGTGAAGAGAATGTCAAAGATGATCCATAGCCAGGTCTATAATATCCTTTTTGAGCAAATGAATAAGTTCACCAGTGGCAGAAAAATCTTTTAAATCATCATTATGCTTCTATATGACTCATTGAGACTTCATTGTCCTGCCTTAAATTTTACCCATTTTCAAGAAGTAGGTATCAACAATGGCTTACAAAGATATACATATAAACAAAATATTCATAACATGGAAATTTGCTTAAACAGAAACCCTATGTCTCTGAATTTCTCCTTGCTATATTGTTATGATGATTATGCTGCTGTACCATACAGTGGGTTCATTCTATTCACAACAAGTATTAGACAGCCTAACTTGTCTGACTACACATTTTGCGATACACATGTCTCTAGTGTTCCTGTAAAGCTTCAATTCCACTCTTATAAAAATAACAGAAAAATTAAAGAAAACTGCACTGTCCATTTTTGTAATACTAAAATCAATGGCAACGAATTAAAAAGAATATTCTCTGCCCAAATCAGTAAAAGAATATGATATTGGATTACTAACAATTTGTAATATACATAATTAAGATGAAAAGTGAGCTGATGAAGTTCGCTTTAACTTAGGAAAGTGGTACGGTCCCTCAAATAACTTTTGCAGTAATACTGTAGAGATGACGAGCTGTGTAAAAAAAGATTCTTCACTTCTGGAACTCTCAAACAAAACTTTGCTGAGTTACAAGGAGGAAAATGGTTTTGCTTACGGTGATGTCATAGCAGCCAGAAAAACAAGAACTTCAACAAAAGAAAATATGAAGATACCAAGTAAACCGTTATGTTAAAACCTACTTGCTATTTCAGAGGCTCACGATAAAAAGTTTTCCATTAGACTGATGATCACTTCTATGTTAATTTAAAAATTTACTTTAAATAAACCTAATGCAATGTTTAATCTTTATGCAATCAAGTATGAATAGTGACTTGTTTTGTTCATGCATTAGAAAATACATTAATGAAAAATTTGTAACTTCATAATATTCTAACTACTCCTATTATATATTTGTTTGTTTTCTTGTGAAGAAAGTGTCAGTCACTTTAATTTATCTTTCAAAGTATGAATTGAATTGTCTGCTTCATTAAAGTATTGAATGCCATATACATAGGTCCTTGTGGGTAAATGCATCCCAAGGAAGAATGGTTGAAACCTCTATTAAGGCCACCACCGGGTACATAAAATAATGGCTGATTATGGAGGTGATCTTTGGATTAACATTTTTTCAGCCAGAAGGAATCCAAAAAAAGGATGAATTTGATGGAATATCCTAAGGATATATAATGGATTATTTGACATTTCTATTCACAAATACTGTTTTCATCAACAAAAAAGTTTTTATTGTTAATTGTTTCAAATTCAAATATTTTTTCTTAGTGGAACAAAGTTCAAGAGAATCTATTAATTTTTCCAAGTGCTCTCTGGTATTCTCCCCAAATTTCCAATCCAACCCTTCACAGACAGACTGCATATGCCGTGGGTTTATAAGTCCTTTAACCACTGATAATGACTGTTCATCATCATCATCTGATTCATCTTCTCTTTCTACTTCTATAATATCTGTGAATTTGCCTTTTAATAAAATGATGTGATGATAAGAGATCCATAAGAAAGACAGGATTCTCAAAATCTAACAGATGATGCCATAGCACCCACCCTGTGTTACCAAGAAGGTCTCGCTTGATGCATAAAGAACCAATTAAGGCTGTCCCATAGATAAGGACCTACATTCATGCTGCGCATCAGAGAACAACCATCTATGTGGATAACCACCATAGTGGGGTCCTTTGATTGGTTTGTAAAAAGAAAACAGAAATCCCTGAGAGCAAAGTGGATCTCTGGCCACAGAAGTAGTGGCCACTGGCCTAAGATAGAGTGAACGCTGACGTCGGAAGGAGGTGACCGCTGAAAGGAGGGAAAATTTACATTGCTGAAATGGGAAATTCCTTCCATTCCAAAAAAAAAAAATGGCCACTTAAAGGTAAACACATAAGGGAGGTGGCCCTTGAGGCAGGTTTCACTGTATTTAAATACTTGGAGTGTGTAGAAAAACAACAACCCAGAACAAAAGATATGGCACCTAATTTAAGGACTAAAATGTGCTCTTGCAGTGAAAGGGTACATTACCCCCTTGTAATTCACAGAAAGGTTTATGGGACTATATTCCTGATCCTTCATAGTAAATGCCATGGAAAATCTATATCCTCATATGAGATGCATCCTGCTTTTTAACCTATTTTTGTAAAAAATGAATTCTGTACTTGGGTCCACTCGGTAATAAAATGAACACATTTTCCAGATTTTTCAATTATCCGTGTACCATCATGCTTCCATTAGCATAGATATTTGAGAGTTTACTGTACATGGTTTTTGTTGAATTACCATCAATGCTAACAGGTAGTTAATCCTATTACAGCTATAAAATGAACCCAATGTACTAAAGACTTATTCAAGTAAAAATTAAGTACTACTTAGACTTTTAATTCAGAAAACTTAAATGCTGGCTTGAAGTCATAAACACTATTTCAACATATACAGAAGTAGATAAGTTCAGGTTTCACTTGAAGTTCCACTAACATACAACAATTCTTTTTATTTCACACAAATAAAAAATATGGCATACTTCAATGTGTAGATTTCAGATTTTGACACTGAATTTCTATTTTCGATTTTATCATGGTCAAATGTATAAAAGCTACAGAAAATTTACTGACTAATATTAACATTAAACATGTAAACACATACCTGAACTTCATCACTGCTGGAACCATCATCATCATCTGAGCTGGAGTCTTTGTCAGAGTCATCCTCCTCTTCAGAAGTGTCACTCTCGTCATCATCACTGCTATCATCGGAGCTATCTTCCTCATCACTTGAATCTTCGCTACTATCTTCTGAGTTGTTGGGACTACTTTCTTCAGTTTCAGAATAGAAAGACCTCTTTTTCACAGCCTGCTTTTTTGCACGCCCTGTTTCTTTCCAAACCACTGGAGGCTCTATGTCTCTCACAGAAGAATCAGGAGGAACTTCAGGGAAAGGAGGCAAGTCATGATAGCCAACCGCCCGGGTGTTAATATAGTGTGATAAGGAACCCAACTGGAAATGATCTCGATCTGTGAAAGTATGGAGGGAGAGAATTAATACCTAGCAGTCAATATTCCATACACCATAGACTTACCGCTTTTTACCTTTAAATCGTGATTCCAAAACTGGAGCTGGTTTGGTTGCTAGGAATATCTTCTTTGCATGTTTAGAGAGTTTGCTGTTCTCAGAGAAAATGAATTGCTTGAGGAAGCGAGCTCTATCTCTTATGTCATAGTTATGGTCGTATTTTGCCAAATTGAAAACATATTGGCACAGAAGATTGGTCTGCTTGGGATTAGTGAGGTATAGTTTCACTGCCAGATTGAGGATTTGTAGTTTGACTATATCTTCCTGTGAACACAAATTAACATATTTTAAGTGCAACTTGTTCCATGAATGACTAATCATTCCAACAAAGTTAAAACAATATTTAAGATATTATATCATTCATTTTAAAAATTATTAAGCAAAGCAACAAATATTATTGCTATTAAATGATCCTATCTTATACTCAATATATGAACTATTTTAAAGATAAAAATAATAATAATAGATTTCATATTATTAATTATCCATCCTTATAATAATATCTTTGCTTGTGTGAATTTATCACTTAGACCNAGTGCATGGGAAATTGCAAGAGTTAGTGGAGTAGCTAAAACTGGTATTTTCCCAAATTTGGGCCTTTATCTCCAAAACATTCAATTTCTAACTATAAAGTAGGGAAAATCAATTTAAGAAGATATTGTTTTGTGGAACTCCATTTTAAAGATAAAATAAATGAAATATAAAACAGAATTACACTCAAATTTATTTTAATTTTTATAAATCAAAAGCATCTACTTTGATAACATGATCAGGGTAGATGATAACAGGATAAATGATTTCTTAAAGCAATTTTCAGATGATATATGATGTGGAGCTATGATCTTGAATTATCTGAATACATTACTGCAAGGGAGCAATAAGTTCTGCTAAATTTATAGAATGGGCATTTCTAGGTGATACTATTTTTGACATGTTTACTGTCACTGATTAACATGTGTGTCATGCCTAACTTACCCAGCATGCCATAGATGCAAATAAGCACCATACCTCTAGGGGTCTTCCCTTTGAAATTTTGGCTTCTGGAGTAATATCACCACAATTCAGAGATAGTAATTGAGTTAATCAAATTCTCACCCTCTTAAAAGTAGACAAAAAGGATGAAACTTTCAGGATATGAGGGGCTGAATTTTTGTTTTGACTAGTCTCCCAAAACCGATATATTAAAATGTTCTGCCTCAATAACTTCATTGGTTATAGTATCTGCCAATAAAGTGGAAGATGGGAAGAAGCAGGCTCAAGACACAGTCCTATCAGACTTTTTTTACATATATTTTTCTTTGGGATTTTTCCTAGGAGCATGCCTTTACGTTCAAAGTCACTTTTACCATCTTCCTTTTTCACTGAACTTGTAATACAGTGGTGTCCCTCAAGGATCAGGTAGAGGTAAATAATTTGTACATAAAAGTTTTATGTAGCTTACAAACCATTTTAGACAGTATCAAGGGCTACAACTTTGATAAGGACTGAAACCACCCATTCCACCCAATATGATACAGTTAAAAGGAAAGCAGGACTGCCAATTTTCTATAAATCGACCGTCAAAAAGTGAACACCAAAATGAGTTTTTTCACCAAAAATGTCCCTCAGGGGTGAACATACTCAAAAAGGCTCTTTGTAGAAATTTTTTACCATGACCGTGAAGCAGGACTATAAACCAAAAACAGTGATAACAATCTAGTTTTTGTTTTGCATTCTTCCATATGTCTAGAGCAGTCACTTAAATTTTCAATATCAGTGACATGAAAATAAAATTACAAGGTTCAATAATAGATCTAAAACCAACCTCATTGATAAAACTCTTGGCCATCTTACGAAGAACATCTGGAGCTATTTTTGGAACTCGATCAGAGTATTCTCCTAAGAGCCAAAGAATGGAAGCTCTTGCTTGTGGAACATTGATGAAATCCACCAATTTGGCCATGTGGATTATTATCTCTCTGTGTTCACTTGGTTGTGTTTGAAGAAGTTTCTTTATCACAACCACACTCTCTGCTACCACATCATCTGGTAGACAAAACCAACAATGAATTAAATGTTCCAAAAAGAAAAGATTTAACAAAACTGGGAAGCTGAGACTTACGGTCTCTGTTTGATAAAAGTGACACAAGTCCACTTAAGCAAGTGTCAGTAACCTCCTTAATGCTTGATGCACACCTAAAAGTAAGTATTTGAAAGTTAGAAGAGAGAGAGTAGTTGTTTGGTAATTCAAAACTGAAAAATTAATATATTTACCTGCCTATGGCCTGGATAGCTGCAGCCACAAATTCTTTGTCATTACTAGAAATATATGTTTGAAATTCTCTAAGAATGACCGATATACTGGTTTCAGTGGCTAAGTTAGTCAAGATCTCCAATTTTAAAAGTTTTATGTGAGTAGGATCACTTGTTCGCACAAAGAAACTTTTCAAGAAAGGCTCAAACATTCCCTAAAGGTAAAGCAAGTTACGATAATTAACAACATTAAAATATAAGAACAGCTGTTTTTATCATGTACAGCATTAATACTTCTCCAAGAAATATAGGGATGCTTTATCTTTTATTAAAAGATAACATTTGTTTAAACATAAAAAAATGCGTTGGAAAATGATGCAATGTAGCATTCTTTGAAAACACAACTCACTTTTCTCTTTGTTGATACTGAAGCTATGCAATTCAAAACTACTGACTGCACCTCTCTGTGTGATCTCAACAAACGAATTAAGGCCTTTGCCACAACATGGACTTCAGATCTAGGGGCCAAGTGATGATACAACTGCGCAACACTCATTACAACCTGAAAAATAAGTATGCAACTCAAAGATAGAAAACAGTTTTAAAGCCATAAGCAGAAAAATATTCTTAAACTTGCTTGTTCACTTACAGATGCATTACGGCTTTGAAGGAGTGGTTTTGTGTTCCTAAGCAAAAGTCTGTGATCTGGGTCTAAGGAGTAAGTTTTCTTAATTTTTTCTTCTTTGCTAGGATCATGTTCCCCATCAATGTCATCTTCATCTTCATAAAATGGTTTGTTTGTGCTATCTTCACCATCATCCTGAAAAAATCATTTTTCCTCTTCAGAAAAACTTTACAACGAAAATTCTACCATAAAAAGGTAGTGAGATGCATTTCTTGGAAGATTATGAACACACCATATCTTGTACTCTCCCCTAGAGTAAATCTATTGCATTGAGGTTAATTACAATATAAATTGGAAAATAACGATGGATAATGAAATTTTCTTCTCACACACAGTAAGGAAATCCTAGTTAAAGAATCAAGTAAAAAGGTGCTCAACATACAACATAATTTACCAACTAATCCAGATATTTTACCAATACCATCTTAAAGCCTTAAACAAAAAATACCAATTTTACTTAATAAAGAGTACCAAAATTCAAGTTATATATACTCTGGAGAAAATTCTTTTCACACATTGAGTGATAAAGATAAGCTTAAAGATCAATAAGCATACCTCAAAATAAACTTTCTACTTTTCTTGACTTTTTCCAAGGATTTTTCTTTTTAGTGATTCATTGAATAATCAAGATAAGACTTGTTATGCTTTATTGTTATTATATTTATGCTCTGTTGGAGAAAAATAAAATTGTCTTAGTCCTTGGGTTAATATTTTTCTACAAGGAAATATTATTCAGAAACTGACAGGATAAACAGGGTTTTGTAAATTACATTGAGGTTAAAATTGACAATCATTGCAGAGATAGAACATTATGGCTGATATTTTGCAATGATTAATGTTTATGATAAACCCTTGATATCAGTGATAGACTGATGAAAATAACATTCAAACTGAAAGCATCAAGTATCCAAGAAGAGTTTTAAAAAGAATTGCATTCAACATAGATTGTTTTATACTGTATGGAAAACATACTTCGTTTGTGCACCTTGATAATTCATTAGCATTCAATTTAAATCTGTTAAATTGCCTTTCAATAAAGATTATTATTTTATTTATAAAAGTAACTGATTTTTATCATTATACAGCTAATAGTATCCCTTTTATGACTCAATTAAGAAAATTCTACACTAAGTTATTGAATAATAATGTATTTCTAGAAGAACTTGAGTACCCAGGTAATTGTGAATTTCATGCAGGATTGCTTAATAAGCAGGGTTATTGAAATTTCAAGAATTTTAGATTCCACTGAATAACAGGTATTACAAATGATAATAATTTTGGACTCCTTAAGCACTATGCAATCTTCCAACTTTTGATTTAAAATGCAAACCTTGTGGTTTACATACTTAAAGGCATGCACTTTAATCGGTTAATTTTAATTTCAGGCCTTTCAAAAACTTGTAAAACAATACGGTGTCATAAATCACTAATATAATTAGAGTATGTGGTTCTTACATCAGCATTAGGATCAGCAAATTGTGTGCGTGCATATCTTGTTAGCATACTGATGATGATAACTTGACCCCATTCATCAACATCGACCAAGAGATTACATAACTTTCGGTAATTTTTATGTATCAGATCAATCCTTTCCGGACAAACTTCTTCAAATGCCATTACTGCAGATCCCACAACCAATGTTGTTTTATCTGATAGCAGCTTTTCAATTACAACTATAAGTTCATCTTTTTGTTCAGGATCTAAGCTGGAAGAAAAAGTGACAAATGTAAAAACAATATTAACAATGTCATGATGACGTTTTCAATGTTCAAAGAAGAGAAAGTATTCTGACTTTTTGAAGATACCACTCTGCATTTTATAATTCTGTACCAAGAAACAAAACTTAAAACAGCTTACCTATACAATTTAGGGATAGCATGTGCTGCTGTTTTTCTAACATATGGAGACATATCAGACGCTGAATCTTTAATGGCAAGCATAACTATTGGCACTATCATAGGCACTCTTATACTTGATAAAACACGTAGTGCACTAGCCCGGATTAGTTGGTTGGGATCCTGCAACATTAATAATAATAATGACATTTTATTAGAAAAGGTTCATTACAATATAAAAGCTTTCCATGAGAAAATAAGGTTAAGCAAGGGATCAGTTACATTATTCAGGAAAATTCAGTCACACTATTAAACTCCTCTTCCCACAACAAGTCTCTTTATACAAAATAACTGCCACAAAATTGTAAGATCCGCTGATGATTTATGCCATAAGAAAAGTTGCACAAGTTTAGGTCCTAAATAATGTAATATGGAGCAAGCTTATTATGCAGAAATATTATCATTGTCATCCTTGATTGAGCTCTTTAGTATTTTTAGCAAACTGCTTTATTTTTCTCCATAACATAAATATCAAAATATAATATAAACATTAACATAAAATTAAATATATAAAACAGAACAAATGAGAAATATCAAGCCTTGCATTAGCCATCAACTGAATATTTGTGATTTAAATAATTTGAGAGCTTAGGGGAATATTTTTAGAATGTTATGACTCATAATGATGGATTAATAACTCCATACAATGTAAAAAGGAGAAAATCAATAACAATCTGTGGAGAAACTTGAACGAATGAAGAGGCAAGGAGAACTGTGTTTTACTGGGATTTTATGAATTTTATTGAATATTTTATGAATGAGAGAATACCATTGATGACGAGAATATGAATTCGACATGAAGAAAATTCCATTGTTTTCCTTGTGTTAATGTTGTAACCAACAAGGGAAAACTTTCACGTTTGAGGTTTATTTTTGAGGAAGGAGGTAGATGAAGCAGATATTTCATAGTATCAGATGTCACCAATAAAACTGGGTATTTCAGCAATGCGAATAACCTATCTAACTAGAATAGCTCATAATAATTTACTTTATTTCCAAGGTAAAGTAAGAGATACTGTGAGGAGTTGTAGTTATATATCTGACTGTATCAAATCTAGTGCAAGATCACATTTAACGATTTAAACTATGTATTAGGGAATAGTAAACAGAACATTATATCATTATTTCTTTGTGAATATTTTGAAGTACATAGAAATAGATTGCTCCAAGGGACAATTATAAGTGACAAGAAAAGAATAACATCCACGGAGGTGGCCGTGATATTGTGGAAATTCATGATATTAAGGATCTCAGCGATAGTATAAAACTGCTCAGTAATAACATAACTGATTCTGTTATACCTTAAGGAAGTTTATCTAAACGATACAGACTCAGGGCTAACCTTGTGGTAATTATAAATATTAAACATATTAAAACGCTCCATTTGAGGCTTGAAACAGTGAGGCCTGGCTTTGATACAATTAGTGAATTCATAATAAACATTTAGGTGGTAGGGATTAAACTGAATCCGTAGCATTTCCACAGTACCACTAATAATACGGGTATAAAGAATTCACTTGCCTTCAAAGCTCTCTGAAAAGTTGAAATGGACAGTAAAGCCAAATCCTGTTGCTCCTCGGCATACCTTACAAGGTAAACATAAACTAATTTCTTGACCTCAATATTCTTTGATACTACATTTTTTACAACTGGAGGAAATAGATCTGAGGCATTTTTTCCTTTGGCGATCATCTGAAAAGATTCGAAATAAGTTTGTGAGTGTGAACTTATTATTGAAATCACTGACAAAGAAACAACATGACTTACACCGATAATTCTTTTCATAGCTTCTAGTTTCAAACTATCTTTATTACTGTCAAGCATTTGCTGAAGATCTTCGTGCCTGAAATGTTACATAATGGGCATACATTAGTGTACTGTAAGTGTAATTTCGTTCGAACTATTACTAACTCAGAAAAAGGATAACATGGCCAAAGGAAGTATGATCTAGCTTAACATAACTATATGAAATTTTATCAACTTATTATTTTTGAATTACTTCTTATAATCGGAGAGAAATAAAACGCCAGATGCAG
This sequence comes from Ladona fulva, assembly GCA_000376725.2. NCBI lineage: Eukaryota > Metazoa > Arthropoda > Insecta > Odonata > Libellulidae > Ladona > Ladona fulva. Next base: position 831,237 of record KZ308125.1, on the reverse strand, counting down.
GGTCGGTGGCCAATTCGGTCTCCCCGGCGGAGGGAGGTCGATCATTGCTGTACGAGCCGTTGTTTGACATTTTGAAAGGAACTGACGAGGATTACGAGGAGAACCGTTTGATATCTTTATCCCTGAATTAACAGCGGATTAGAAATTCGCGAATCTTTGATCAAATGTCACATATTCCGATGTTTAACCCCGTGTCACACACAAACTCCGGCAGTCTTTTCTTGGTACGTCACGTAATACTTTCATTCCTCAGCTGTCAAAAATCGGCTTGCGGCGTTGCCTGATTTGAGAAGTTTTAATCCCTTCTATCTCTCGATATTTTTTCTGATGATAAGATTGCCTTTTTAAACAATAAATTAAAACACTTGTTTGCTACACGTATGATATTTGTCAATCGAAGCCCTACTGTAATTTTTCATCCAAAAAATTTCCCAGAAATAATTTTACCATAATCTTGAGTTTACAATTAAAGTGGTATGCTTATTAATTTCATTATAGTGATTGAGTAGTTTCCGTGTATTATTTGACTGAATATTCTTGAAAACGGTGTTGAATAGCATAAATATTCTGAAGTTTAGCTTGAATTCATTGGTTGGTTCATTGGGTTAGACAGTGTCTCTGCAGCAGGGGAAGGATCTATTGCTGAGAAATTAAATGATGATGCACTGAGCTCAAACATTAGTTGTTGACATTTATTAAAGTCTTGATTTTGAACAACCCTCCAACATGATTACCCTCTGAGAAACTTGATACTAAATTGAGAATTAGGCTAGAGTGATCTAATGGAACAGTGCTCCTTAAAAATGGGGAAATTACTCTTGAGGCATCTCATCATAAAAACGATGATGAAAAATATTCTTATTAGGGTCAGCTTTTGACAACATTGCTGTGGTGGCTCTAGATACTTTCAGGGAGATTTAAAACAATTTCCCCGAGAATTCTTCTCCAATTGACTTTCCAGATACTATTTTGTGACAAATGCATTTCACAATCTGTTCTTAATTTAACCCCCTCATATTCTAAGTGAATTGGTCTTATTACAAAGTCACAATAAATTACAGGGTAAAAGGCGAATACCAGTTATTTTTATGAATATTTTTAGAAGTCATGCTCTTTTGTAAGTTCAGTCAGCCTTTCAATCTTTTGACAAAATGCATTGACTGATTTGAATTTCTATTCAGAATGTGATAATTGACAGCTCTGCATTTGTAGTAGTTTACCCAGACAACCATCGGTTTGAATGACCTGAGTTCACTAACCAATAGCAATGATTTACTTAAGCATATCATTAAAATCATCAATTAAAACTTAATCCATGATATCAACATAAAATAAATTTAAAAGAGATAGTTAAAAAGTAATGCGTTGGTGAGACTTTCTCTGGAAAGATGGGCAGGTGTATCTCAGAATATCAATTAAAAAAATGATAGTGCTTTGGCTGATCTTTCCTCACATACCAAGGCATCCAATTTGCAAAATTGAAGCTGTTTTTGCATTTTCTTTTTGGAGTTATCAGATTATTGTAATTATAAAATGGTCCCTCACATAGATATTACTTCCTCAAATGCACAGTGCTAACACAAGCAAGTGATCAGTAAAAAATATCTGCTATAATTAATTGAACATTATTGTCAATAATGGAACAATTTCTGTACTGAAATATTTCAATATTAAGGCTAATGAGATTTTTTGGTAATAATTTCTTTAATAGAGAAAAAGTATCTAGACTCCAAGGTAAAAATTACAAAATATGATCAAATTAATCTTCATGTATAATTATGATCAATCAAGAGTACAAAATTAATATTTTAGTACATACATTATGAGGAGCCTGGGTAATACCTTTAAAAAAATACATGGGCTATTGCCACCAAATTTTTATCTCAGTTTTTGACAAAATCAGTCTTCCATAACAAAAACAAAATATAAAAGTTTAACAATCTTTAAACCTCAGTTCTATAACTTTGAAAACTCTGGTGCATCACTTTTGGTAGCTTGAGCCATCACAGCCTCCATAAAATCATCACTTTGCAGCATGGTCATGTTGTAGAGTCTCTGTAAGAAGAAATTGGATTATGTGATTATAAAATAAGACATGAAGTTAAATTAATTTACGTAAACAACACTACTCAAATCAATCGATGATGAAGTTTAGAGGGAGATAAGAGGATTGATTCAATAAAGATTCTCTCCATGCCATGTAAACCAAGAGCATAGAGCTCCTGGATAGCCAAGTGGACAACGTATTTGACTTTGGTGAAAGCAGTCCAGGGTTTGATTCCTGATGGGGGCCTATGTGTGCAATAACCAAAGCAGTCTATGCGAGTTTAACAATACTACTACTACCTAGAGTGTAGTAATCCTTTGGTTTAAAAACTATTGAATATATCTCAGATTAGAAGAACATTGTGAAATAATGGAAATGCTAACATGTAAAGAAATATTTTATCACATTATTTGCAGAGATCTCAATGGATAAATACAGCCAACTTTTGCCTAGGCTTAAGTCTATAATATTGTGTTTACTTTTAGTTTTAGACAACTCTTTGAAAATCAAAGGCCGGCATGTGCAAGAGGTTTGCTTGGACTTGGGCTGCCCCAAGTGTTCTTACCTAGCCAGTCCAAGTTGGCCAAATATATAGAGCTTTTATCTTAGGGTCTGGGCAGCAATTGAACTTCAGATAGGGGTCATACTAAATTTTCGGCAAATTCTAATTAATTTGGTAATGAAATATAGTAAGGTTATAACCTTACCAGGGTTTATGATAGAGCCAACTATAAGGGCTTACTTCCAGCTTCACTATCCAATGAAAAGCAAAGACACTAGTATCAAGAAGTAGAGCAGAATCATCTAGGTTTCAAAAGGGAAATTAGAACCCTCAACTTTTCACTGCACCTCTATTTCTTAGATAACAAGAAAGATAGACTTGGCCTAAACAAAAACTGGGTAATAGTCATCTTTCTTCTTAGACCAATACATTTAAACATAAGCTCAAAGAACAAAAATAAATTAATGTAAAGATGTATGGATTTGTATGAAACAAAAGATGTGTGCAAAGATTGAAGAGTAAGGAAATGTATTGTGGACAAATACAACATACAAACATAAAAGGTAATGAGTGATATGTTTGTGTTTAGATTTAGCTGAAAAATAAAGTTGGGCTACTTACCACATGGTCCAAACCTTCTTGGATTGTATGATCCAGAGAGTAAACTATACTCAACTTGGTGCCTTGTACTGCAACAGGGCTTCGTTTAGCCATTTCAACAGCCATCTCAATTGCACCATTGATAAGGCTGGAAATGTGAAACAGAAAATAGGTCAATTTACCCCATTACTATTAAGAAAATTAATTGTTAGATAAGAAAAACAAGTCTGCAGTATAATGTAAGACTCATTATCATGAAATATTAATGAACTCAAAATTTAAAAACTGAATCAGCAAACACTTGCAATTAACACAGGAAAATGGGTAAGGGTGACTTTGCGCAAGATGGTGCGCACCCAGGAAAAATCCCAAGTAAGAATGGACCATGGAAGAATGAACCCGGGTCTCCCAATTGCCGGTCGGGTGCTCTGTCCATTGAGCTATCCCAGCAGAACATGTTTCTCCAAGCCATTCGGGAGACTTTGTGGGCAAGGATGGTACGTTCTGCCGGGATAGCTCAACGGACAGAGCACCTGACCTGCAATTGGGAGACCCGGGTTCGATTCCCAGTCCTGTCAGACTTTTTTCAAGTCCATTCTTCCTTGGGATTTTTACTTGCAATTAAGTTAATCATAAATACAATATGTTACAATTGCAATAGGTAAAAACTTCAAATTTTTCAAAAAGATACCATAAAAACACATACTTCACTAAAAGATATCAAATCAAGCAAGTGATCATTCTAAGAGATCTGAGCAATTCTTCATTATCTACCTCAAGAGTAGATCCACTATGGCCGTAAGTGGCCCCTTAAGCTACTCTTCTTTGAGACATGTTTGAAGCAGAACTTCAAACATACCTCAAAGCTAAATAATAGTCACTTCACTGCATTTTTAATGGCAGCTTTGACATCCCAACACCTAGATCTTAAATAATTAACAGCAGGAATGAAAACTCAAAATACTTAGACAATTGAAGATTAAAGATACTCTTCTTTAGTTACTAAGATGACAAGTGACTAATTTATTATTTATATTTCTTCTTTATGGTTAGAGTTTAAAAAAATATTTTATGGGGTTCCTCTTCTTCTTCTGGTTATCAATCCCTCAGGATTGGTGGGCAAAAGTCTTATATTTCTATCTTCCCGCATCCTCTTTAACTCTAAATAACTTTCACATCCCATGTCCTCCATTATCTATTTTATATACTCCAATCTGGGCCTTCTTCTATAATTCTTGCCCTCTACCATTCCCTCAATTATGGTCTTCACCAATCCCTCATGCTGCAGTAGATATCCAATCTACTTATTCCCTCCTTTTCAGGAAGGGATAAGTGGATTGGACATCTAGATGGGGTTCCTAAACATTTAAAAAAAGTTTTTGCCTGGATCTTGCAACAGAAGAACTTGCCCATGCTGATCCATACAAATAAAAATACTTATCAAGCATAAAACATCAGGTATTTTCTAATAAGAGCAGCACTTAGTGAAACTATAGTCAATGTAAGGCAAGCTTATTTATACTTGATTCTCATAATAGCAAATTAATAATACAAATAATTCAGCATGACTAAAGAGTCATGCTGAAAACTCAAAAACTATAGACTTGAACTTTGATACAGATCAGAGAACAATTATAGAATGATTTTTTGGCTGTCTTACAACTAACTATTCATAGGCACTGCTACCTTGGCAAGGGACAAGTAACATGCATTTTGAAAAGATTAAAATGATAAAAGAATTCATAAATATATATATTTGAGAAAATGTAGTTTAAAAATTAAGAGAGATGAAACAAAAGCAAAAAGAATGGGATTTAATTAATAAAAGAAAAACTACTTGATCCTGTATATTTTTAGAGTCTAGAAAATTTACAGGAAAAATTTTTAGGATTACGTAGAGGAAATACTTTTTAGTGTAACCTATAACCCAAAGGGAAGGATACAATGAAGAAAGCAATAACAATACCTTTAGTTTAGGAGGGAAAGTGCAGAACAATATAAGAAAATAAGAGGCTTTGCAAAAATTTAGAGGAATTACAAATAATTAGAGAGCAATGGAAACTGATGGAAATATTACAAATGGGTAGTATGGTGGTCAAAATCCTGACGATCTTACTTTTTTAAGTAGGATACAAATGCAACCTATAATCTAAATGGTTGCTTTTATAGGGTGTAATTACCTGTCTCTATTCTCAAAAACTCTATTGACAAAACCACATTCCTTTGCTTCAGCTGACTCCATCTTGCGAGCAGTAAAAGCTAGTTCCCGAGCTAAACTCTGGCTTCCAATAGCTCGAGGTAGCCGTTGCAAAGCTCCTACATCAGCTGCCATACCTGTCAGAAAAATTGAAGGATAGAATCACAATTCTGAGGATTGGCAATTGAATCGACTAAAAAGGCAAGTTACCTATGTCAACTTCTTTAAGTTGAAACCATGCATCTTTGGAGCAATATCTAATATCTGCAGCAGATATAAGATTAAAACCTCCTCCAATGCATCCACTGTGTATTGCTCCAATAACAGGCTTTGAACACTAAAAAGTAAAATTGTAATGATTTTTCATTTCAAATGGCGACTAAAAGTGAATGGGCAACAGGCATACCTTTTCAAGGGCAGAAATAGAATCTTGGTAAATCTTAATTTTTTGTTCAAGCACTTTGCAACGCCTGGCAACATCACTATGCTCTGCTAATGCAGCTCCCATACTACTCATGTCATTAAGGTCGATTCCTGCACAGAATATTCTTCCTGCGGCGGATAAAACTATTGCTCTACAGTCAGGATGGGCTGATAGCTCATTAAAACATTTACCTATTTCACTTAAAGAAAATTATATTATGAACAAAAATTAGTTCAAGATATAAATTCTTATAATCTTTTTATAAATTCTCCATACATACTCAAATCTACTTACAGCCACATTTTGTTATTCATCGCATTCAATCTATCTGGTCTGTTTAACTCCACATTGTATACAAATGGTTTGGGAACTTTGACAGCCAAAGTTTCGAATTTACTAAGGCCTGCTGCTTCAGATGAGCATTCTCGTAGAAGTATGTTTTGATTTTTGGCGTACCTTACTAAAGAAAAATAGACTCAGTCATAACAATAAATGGAATCAATGATGATTTTGGTATAATATAGAGGTAAATTACTAACGGAGGGCTTCTCCAAAAGGTCGACTTTGTCTTCCTAACGAGCTGAACATGACTAATATTTATGTTATCAGTAGCGTGCAAATATATTAAGAAGAACAACAAAAGATCAAACTCCCAACTTCGAGCAATTGACCTTTGCGCTGTAACTGTTTCGCCAGTCACCCAAAGAACCACTAAAATCAGAAGGGGTGCAACGCAGAGCGCATATTGTATGTATCATTTGAAAGGCTGTTAAAGCGATTGTAGGTAGTCGTTGACAACACTTGAAGGCTTGTTCATCATATTTTATTAAATTACTAGAGTAAGTAATTTGTCGATAATGTGCCGAAAATTTTTTTATCAAAAGAAATTAGTAATACTAAAGTGAGACGTTTCACTTCACTTGTACTGAGTAGGTTAAGATTGAGTCCAGTTGCTATAAAAATTAATTTTCTGCAATCTTTTTCCTTTAGGTGGTGTAAATAATAGTCTCTGCTCTTCTACATTTATTGCTTGAATCACCTCAGCAATTGTGGTTTTTCGCAGTTTGGAATGACCACATAGGGTGCTTGTGATTTTGTTCTCAGCCATTGATTGAAAATTAAACCTTTCAAAATGGTTTCATGTTCAACAGTTGCGATATTATCCGCTCTTCTTGGCTTGATTTTATTGCGAAAATACCGTGAATCAAGATGGGGGTATTTCAAATGTAAGAAATCTCTCCAGGGTAAAGTTTTTTTAGTAACCGGTGCTAATTCAGGTATTGGAAAAGAAACTGTTCGTGAACTCGCTAGAAGAGATGCTTGTGTTATAATGGCTTGTAGAAGTATGAGTTCTGCACTGTCGGCTATAGAAGACATCCGAAGGACCGTTCAAGAAGGAACTCTAGTAATGCTTTTCTGCTGTTATGAGTATTCAAGAGTAGAGTGGCTTATGAAGTACTATTAAAATCCTTTGTTTTCTTGACAGATTCCTAAGCAATTGGATCTGGCCTCGTTTGATTCAATAAGAGCATTTTCAAACAGCGTCATTCGAGATTTTCCGAAAATAAACGTTTTAATAAATAACGCTGGAGTATATGTTTGCTCAAAGGAGGCCAGAGTTACTACAGATGGCTATGAGCTGCACTTTGGGGTGAATCATCTCGGTCATTTTCTTCTTACGAACTTACTGTTCGATAAATTATGTGAATCACAACCGAGCAGGTAAAGTTTAAGTTTATTACTTACGATATAATTATATTTTCTACCAGAAGTAAAAAACATTCTTTTCCAGGGTTGTGACTGTTTCATCCCTGCTCCTCCAGAGTGGAAAAATTGATCTTGAAAATCTTAATTGCGAAAGGGAGACTCCTGAGAGCTTGGCAGAAATGCGAAGTAACCAGAAATATTGCAATTCCAAATTAGCAAATTTGTTATTCACCCGTGAGTTAGCCAAGAGGACGACAACTGTTGATGTTACTGCATTGTCTGTTTGCCCTGGTTTTTCATACACTAATCTTTTCCGAGAAACTCCTCGCAGTTGGTATCAGTATATTCTCTTTGCACCCATCGTTTATTTCTACATGAGGAGTGCCAACCAGGTAGTTATCAGTATTTCCATATCTATTTTTTTATCATATAGATATAGATATTTATCATAATCCATTAATTGCTAAAGCAAGAGATAAAGCTTAATTGAATAATGAAATGAATTAAATATTCCCTTTATATTTCTGGTTAAATTATCTCAATTATTGAATAACTTTCAAAGTTTTGTGTAAATTTTAAAATGAAAGAGCATCCTAGATCAATTAAGTTAAATATTAATGAGAAATTAACTTCTACAGATAAAATTTAAGTGATGGAGATGTTTTTCACATCTTTTAGCCATAATCTCCTATTACAGTTATCTCTGTTGCCCCCAACTGCTATTGATGAAAATAACAATCGATATCCAAATCAATAAGATGCACTATTTTGTCATACTCCTTTAGTAATTTTTATGCTAAATCTAATCTAATTACTGTATCTTATAAATAAAATCTATATTACTTGAATAACTTTATTCATCAGTTTTTCAATGGTGAGCGATAATCAACATTTAAAATTCATCAAGTAGTTAACATTTTCAGATCTCCTTAATTGCAACATTTAACGTGTAGTTGGAATTCAAGACCTTTTAAATGCTATTGGACAAACATTTCTCTTTTGATAAAAAATTTCAGAAATTATGCAATTAGCATTCAGTTTCACGTTGATTTTAGTCCCCTTTCTTATTATCTTGATTTGTATCTCTAATGTGGATGTGATGCTAAGCTTGCCAATTTCATGATCCTTCTTTCATAATTAATTTTTGGAATAAATTCTTTTTAACCCTTTGGCTGCGGGAAACGTACTTCTACGTTTTCCTAAGAGGACTGCGGGAAAAACGTATTTCTACGTTTGACCTGCTCTCTCACCCCATGGGCAGCAGGGGGGAGCGGTTAGGGAATAGTTGAATGCTCTGAATGAGAACCCAAAGGCTCACTCTTCTGTATTGTTCTAGATTGGGAAAATCCGAGGGATTTCGCACCTCGGGGGAAACCCAAATCTTCGGTTTCTGAATAGCGGATTTACGAAATTAGTTATAATTGATAAAAATCAAGATATCTGCGAAGTGTTTGGTATCAAAATTATCAGCAAAGTGCAAGGAAAGTAAATTCGGACTGCTTATACAAAAAAAATTTCTTATTAAATATATTATATATGATACCAACCATAATTTCTAAACAATAACCACTGACCGCACCCATAAAGAAAAGGTCGACCCGGATTATAAGGGAAAACTACCTACTAGGGCTTGCCTGTGCCTCCAGTACTCCTGTTACTTTTCTCCCGCACACAGATGTAGAAAAATTTGAGGGTCCCGCAGCTAAAGGGTTAATAATGAGTAATGTATTAACTTTGTTTTCTAATGTTTATCAACTGATTTCAACAGACTAGTAATAGCAGTGGATTATCGCATCATCCTCAGTGAACAGTTGCTCCTAATTAAAAAATTGTGGCTATGATGAGTATGATAGATTGGATATATATAACATCCATTGTTGGAGATGCTCATTGAACACTTTTCTTCAGCAAAAAACTAAATTTGTGTCAAGTACTGCTAGCCAAAAATAGCTATATTTCATACTCTTGATACTGGTAATTCCTGAGACCCTGCCAACATGTTTGAAGATACTTATTTTGAATAATTATGTATATGAATTCAGTTAATGCATTCTGGGAATAAATTAGAGGTTCTTCTCAGGGAGTGAATTAGAGCATCCTTGTGGCTATTTGCCATTAATTATAAAATTGATTGTTATGTTAAACTGAATTTCTTGTAATTCCAGGGTGCACAAACAGTGCTATTATGTGCTGCTTCTGATGAAATTGGAAAACAGCACAGTGGGCAGCTATTCCGTGACTGCAAAGTCTATAAACCCAAGTTGAGGTTTCCTTGCTCTTCAGCTACTCAGTCTAAGCTGTGGGACATAAGCACAGAAATGGTTGGGCTAAGAATGAAATAGGCAAGTTCCTGCTTTTGTTCAAATGATGTTACTTCGAGACAGGAAGAGTTGGGGAAGCTGTGGAATCATAAGCAGAATAGTAGCTTCTGCAAAGGTGTTGCATCACTCTTCAAAGTTGGTTGAAACATAATTTTAGGATTGAAGGAAGTGTGTTTTTAAGTTTTCTTAAGACTCATTTTGAATTATGTGATTGATGTATCAGGTAGTGATATGCTGCTCATCACATTTTAGTTTGGTGTTCACTATATTTTGATTGTAAGTTGGGTATAGGATCATTAAATATCAGCATCTATGTTTATCAATCTTAAGATCATCATCATTGATATGTTAAGTGCTATAAAAATTTTTCATATTAAGCTCTAGTCTAATGAAATTAGCTGATCTACCAACCCACCAAGATATTTCATAATTTCAATGAACTTGATTGACTGATAGTCTTATCATGTTGGAAGTATCTTATAAAGATGCTGTTGTCTTCACCACCATAAATTTTATTTTTTTAAGAATCTCATTCAAAGTTTTACCTAATGCTTCACTAGCATTGAATCTTTTTGAGGAAGTTATTTGCATACTGTTAGGCTCAACTATTAGAAGCCCTAACCTATTAACTCCCAAAGGCATTAAATCACCTATAAGTCGGAGACTATTATAATTGCTAATAATGATTTTTTCTTTCTGAATAGTAATCAGTTCTTTTTAATTAGACTTTTATGTAACATTGATTTAAAATACAGATGAAATATTTCTGCATGCTCTACTCCCTAGCAGACCCATGTTTTCTAGTTTACTTCCTTCTAAAGACAATCAAATGATAAAACTAATGAAGACAAACAAGTAATTCTAAAGGATTATTTATTTGCTTTCCTTACTTCTATTTGAATATTGAATATTTTCATCATAACAATGTTTGAATAACTGTCAGCATCATCTATTTTGCTTTTCAGATGTTTGTTTGATGAGATTGCTGTTTATTTACTACCGAGAATCTAGTTTTATTGAATTATAAGTTTTACTGATGTTGTAATTCTGAGCTCTAGTTTATAATTAACTTGTTATAGTGTCATTTTTTATTTAAACAAAAAATAACTCAGTTTTCATACTCAGAAATAGATTAATATTCCCGAAATCAATATAAATGAAATAGAAGAAATCTTAATGTGGACATCTGAGTAAATTTGTGAAGAAAGATAAGGAACCCCATCAGAACTTATTCTTGAAAGGTCATTTTGCCATTAAAGCTAAGATATAAGTTATGTAAACAAATGTAGCTCTGAATCTAATATGAGGAATCCATAAAATATATGCATTTGGATCTTTTAAAAAGTTTGATTTTGGTAATGAGAAAGTATTAGGAACTAAGTGATCTTACATCAATAGAACTGTTTTACTTTTAAGCCCCTAAAATACATTTTATGATGATACAATGCAATAAGTAAATACTTTTGTTATTACAGTTTCTCTGATGCTTTTTTTAGAGTAAATGATTCAATTCCCAAGTTTCTTTACATTATTCACTGACTTTGTTGGTCATGATATTCTATACATCATTGATGCATGAGTTTTGCTTTAGATGTAATATTTTTGGTACAAGAGTAGGTCTGACAGTGTTTAACTTCCTCAAAATCAATTTATTGCGAATTATAAATTAATTTGAAATCTATTATTTGATCATATTTTGGCTGCTGTTGTAAATACTTGTGATGAGGATATTATTCTTTCTATGAAAACCATTTTTTTCAGTCAAGCTCTCCAACTGTGAAAATGGAGTAAAATTTCTGCTAGGCTTCAGAATAAAAAAAAAACATTTCAAAACTCCCTGGAAAAACCAGAAAACAGTTATTTTTGTCAGTTCATTTTCATTTGAGGTCATTGAATTTTATCAATTCATGAGCAGTGTAATGTAAAAAAATCTGTATTTTTAAAATTTTGGCATGTATATAGCACACATACTGATTGGTCTTGCCCCAATTCACTCCCAGAAAGTGTATTTAAACTCAGGAAGTTTATGCAAGAATTTATAAACTGCTAAATTTGGGGTAATTATTAAAGGATTACTGTGGATGTGCAGACATTCATTATTTTTTAAAGCATAGGTCCTAAACATGGCTAAATTGCTGGAAATCATCTAAGATACAATACATTGGAGATATTAATTATTAAGATTATCCGTCTCAAGTTTTAATTCTCTTGAGTTGTGTCATAGATACATAAAAAATTCTAATCATCATCATCATCAGCCATTTTCAATCCGACGTCGGATGTAGGCCTCCCCAAGCACCAAACATTCTAATAGTTGCAATAATATCATTAATTCTATTAACTTACAGATTTACAACACTGAAGTACTGTGTAATATATCTCTGAAATAAGGTGACATTGAAGCTATAATCAGTTTTCCTTGGAAAATATATAACCCTGGATTTTTCATTCAAGGAAACAGTCAGTCACTGGGTAATACTCTGTTGGCTATCTTTTATAGATCTTGCAGAAGTTAATGGCATCCATGAAGTGAATGAATTCTCTTTTGATTAAAGCCATTTCCTTTTGCTGGTGGCTTGGGATTGGTTTAATATTACATGAAATTTCTCTGTTTGTCTTAAGTATACATTTTCTTTTGGTATCCAACTTTCATTAAATCTCTTTTCCTTATTGCGCATCAGTTTTTTATAAGCTTTTGTTGAAATTTTAGTTAAATGAAAATTAACCTTTCATATTGAAGAAATATACCAACTTTTTGGAGCTGTAAACTTTCGTTCATCTTGATAATGCACATAGAAAAGACTGGAAACTCCTGAAAAATTAGGAGAAGAAAAAATATGATCTTACTGTAGTATTTTTGCCATTGTGTTACCTATTGAAATAGTCTAATATGTGATTGGAGTATTAAGCTTTTATATAGGATTGATATTTTTACTATTTTTCATTGACTGAATGTAATAATTATTAGAAATTTGTTGCTTTAATTTCTCTGTATTTGTATCACATGTAAATTTCTCACATTTTGCACTATTTACTCAACTGTTAGCCAAATTTATAAGTTATGCTCATTATTTATGTAGGATTAAATTATCCCCTGATGCATTGATAAGTGAACAGGGAAATTAAAAGACTGCTAGCTGATAACCTTATTAGGTCCTTGCAATATCTTTGTTTTTATTTATTTTATTTCATTTAGACCTTATGCTGTTTCAATCTTTTAACTGTGAAGAATTTCTGGAAGTGATGTCTGTTGTGATACTGTAGATGTTAAGTCATGCATTTGCCAAAGTAATACAGGAATGAGTGAAATATAATTTTTTGTCTGGCCTACAAATGATTGTGTGTGAATTACCTTATGATATTTCTGTAAAATCATCATGATTCCATCCCACCTTTGAATATTTTGTGCTGATTTTAAATTCTCTTAATATACACTACAGCCCAATTTCCTTTATGTTCTTATGTGGTGTATCCTGTTAATTTCTGCAGTTTAGTGTTGATTCTATTTTGACTAAATCATGTTAGATTTTGTTATTGTATGTGTTGATTATTTAGGCTTACCATATTCTTATGTCTCTCATTAGTTATTTAAGAGTAGTCATTCACTGAAGACTGTTTGTTAAGAAATAATAGTGTTAATTACAAGGTGCTGATGTGAGGACTTGTACTGTTTTGACATTTACTGTCTTTGATATTTTTCACATATCTGAAGTGATGAATGTGATTTTAGTGTTTAGTGCAAGCTTCATTACGTATCTCATGAACCTTGGGCACAAGATTCAATGAGTTCAAAGATTCATTTCCAGTAATTTCATTTCCAAGGATATCATATCCTTTATTAGTAGTTGTTGTCAGTAATTCCATGAATTAAGTCATAATTTTTTTATTATAAGTAATCATGTATTATGAAATATGATTAGTTGGATGCATTTTTGTAACAGCCTATAGATCTCCATTTTCCATTCATTCCATGGAACAATGGTTGATATTTAAAGTACATAATAAATAAGCCGTTTTACTTAAAAGGTAAAGCTATAAGGCTATATAAGTTGGAGACTATTATAATTGCTAATAATGATTTTTTCTTTCTGAATAGTAATCAGTTCTTTTTAATTAGACTTTTATGTAACATTGATTTAAAATACAGATGAAATATTTCTGCATGCTCTACTCCCTAGCAGACCCATGTTTTCTAGTTTACTTCCTTCTAAAGACAATCAAATGATAAAACTAATGAAGACAAACAAGTAATTCTAAAGGATTATTTATTTGCTTTCCTTACTTCTATTTGAATATTGAATATTTTCATCATAACAATGTTTGAATAACTGTCAGCATCATCTATTTTGCTTTTCAGATGTTTGTTTGATGAGATTGCTGTTTATTTACTACCGAGAATCTAGTTTTATTGAATTATAAGTTTTACTGATGTTGTAATTCTGAGCTCTAGTTTATAATTAACTTGTTATAGTGTCATTTTTTATTTAAACAAAAAATAACTCAGTTTTCNATTTAGTATCGTTAATATATTCTTGGGCATTGAAAAACAGGCGGTTTCCATGAAAAAAATACACAAGGTGAAAATATATTTCACAACATTAGGATTAGTTAATGGTAACATCGTGACAGCTTTTTCCAATGTCATTAATATATTATGTACTCTTAAATGTTTGTATAAACTTTTTAACGGTTCGGTCTGACTCACTTTGAAAATTCACATATTATCCTACAGGATATTTTGTGTGTTGAGAATCTTTTTAGAGTAAAAATGAACATTATTATCATTCATATGAATACTGTTTATAAAGGTAATCGGTTTTGAATACAGAAAGATATTGGAGGAGAAACAGTTTATATTCTCTTATCCTTAATCTATGGAAATGCTGTGAAACAATTGTTTCACTATACTATATATATACACGATACTTAAGTATCTAATTTATTTTCTAATTCAAATACATTTCTGCCCCAGCGATTGCCAGTTGGTGATAGGAGATCAGTGGTTGAGCACATTTCGAAAGTATATATTGGATTTTTATTAAGTTAAATATTTCCAATTATTAAAATGTTGAACTCTTTCATCTCATTCATTCTTGGCAAATACTGTTTTGTGGAGCTGGAGTTTTTCAGTACATCCATGTTCCAATAATTTTTAGCTAACTTACATGTTCATCCATCATTATTGAGTTTATAATTAGAAGGGACCCATTTCTCATTAGAATTGCATCCTTCAAATATCTTTCAGTCGCATGGTATATATATATATATATTATTTCAATCTTGTCAGAGAGTAATACAGAATGCAAAAATTGATGCAATGAAGGTGGCAATAGAAAGGAAATAAGCAAAGAAAGAATGGTGTTGCAAAGCATATAGAAAAATGATTTTATCACATTAGCAGAAATCACAGAAAAAAATTCCCACTGCAGGAAAATGAAAAATAAATTATAAAATTATTAACAAAAGGTAACAATTATTATATACTTTGTGTATAAAGAAAGTCATAATTTTGTTGGAACATAAAATAGTTATAAGATCAGTTTATATAAAAGAAAACAAACTAAGCATAAAATAATTTAATATTAAAGATAGAGAAGGAAAGTGAGAACACAGAAATGTAATTGAACAGCTTCTACACAAAGTGGATCTATAAAAACTTGCTTTATACTGACTTAAGTGTTCAACCTTTCAGTAGGTTCATACATACATTGTCATACATACATTGAAAAGTGATGGTGATACTGGGTAGCCTTGTCTTACCCTTTCTTAACTCTGCCCATTCTAATTTCCCATCAGCTATTCTAACTCTTGCTGTTTGATTGAAGTACAATTTTTGCACCAATGGCCTACCTTTCTAGTCTAACCCAATTTTCTTTAAAATTCCCTTTAGTTTTGTCCATTACATTTATGACTATCAAAATCCATTTCAAAATTGATAAAACATGCACCTAGATCCTTATATTCCAGAATTTGTTATACAGGTACCCTCATTAACCCAATTGCATCCCTTATTATTTTCTCTCTCTGAGAACCAAACCAGTCTTTTCAGATTTTCACCTTAATATTTCCTTCAAACTTTCTGTTCCAAACTATTGAAATAACTTTTGCCTCATGAGATATTAAACTGGTTGTACAATAAATTTGACACTCTTTAGAATCACTCTTTTTCTATAGTGGAATTGGGATCGTCTTAGTAAAATCTTCTGACTACTTTCTATCATCATAAATTTTCCTACATGAATCTCAGAAATATTTTTTATATTTTCCCCAGATTTTTTAAGAACTCAACTGGAATCTTACCAACACCCATTACTTAATTCTCTTTCACATATCATTCAGTGCTCTATTATTTTACTGTCTAATATTCTAGGTCCAACATTGTCTTCTTCAATTTTTGTTCACTTTCTAACATTATGATGGTAGACTTCATGTATTTCCTGTACAGTTCCTCAGCATATTCTTCCTACCTTCCCTCTATGGTGGCTGGGTTCCCTAAGATGCTTCCACTGCATCTTTTACAGTGATTATTTTATTGCTTCATTTATTCCCCATCATTTCTTTAACCTTTCTATACTATAGGTCCACCCTTCCACTTTCATTCAGCCTTTCTATTTCGTTCCATAGACTCTTCCACCACCTTGCCTTATTTGTTTCCCTTCTCTGTTTGTCGTTAAGTGCCCTGTACATTCTATGCCCATGCTCCAAGTTTAGCATTTTCCCTTTCTTTTATTCCGTTTTATTTATCATTTCCATTGTCATCCATGGTTTCCTAATTTTCTTTTCCTTGACCTTCCTATTACCCTCGTTGTTCTATCAAGCTCTCATCAATGCCAGGTTGTTATCTGAGTCTACATCAGCACCAGGATCATTTTGTGAGTTATTAATACTATTTCATGAATTCATTTTCTGAAATACAATTTCTATGTTAAAATATTTGAATATATTCAACATGCTAAGCAAGAATTGCCTAATGGTTTCACATTTGGCCTTTCTTATGCAGCTGAGTACTAAAAGTGGCTTCCCGCTGAAACGTTTTCCCTGTCCCTGCTCTGATGCTTACAAAATTCAATTTTTGTGGCTTGACATGCAAATATTTTCATTCACATTTATTGCAAAACCCCAATTTACATAGAAAAATCATGGCAGTGAAAATCTTAACGGAATGTAAGCAAATAAAAATAAAGAACACCATGTAAAATATTTTATAATTTTTATTTACATTAAAATCTTTTACTTTCCAACTTCTTGACTGGTTTAAGAATGCAGATAATCAAAGGAAGAATAAGTGAATCCTATTGGCTTTAATGCTGCTAACTTAACTTGTTCTACAAGTTTGTTAGCAGCATTTATGATTATTGGCTGAATAACAGTCGTGACAAAGTGTTACGAAAGGCAAGAGTGGATTTCGATGTAAAATAAGTGTATCTGCACGATTGAATCGGAAACGCACAATTTGTATAGCGAGGATAGGCGTCCTCAAGCGTCCCCATTTTTCGATTTCAATGTTCTCATTTTCAGCGTTAGAGAGTTGGCAGCCCTATGTGGAAAGATAATTGGAGGTTATCCAAAGCATCCAAAGGATCCAAAGACTGCTTACAATACTTCTGAGTAGTAAATGGAATATTTCTAAGACAGTGTGAAAGTGCCGCGAATTCTTTAATTCACGGCACCTTCTGCCATTGCTTCTGCTTGCATACCTTTCTGTGGTCTTAGCGGGGTCTAAACATCGTGTTGGAAAACTGGAAGGCAATGAGAGAGCATCCAGTGCTACCTTTTTCTGCACCAAATTAATTGGAGGGATGAAGAATATTAAAAATAATTTTTCAGAGTTGTTCGTACGTTGCAGAATTACCGGCATATTATACAGTGAAAAACAGACATTCTTTAGCGCGACCGAATCATAACGTGTAGGTAATCTTTCTATACTTAACACAAATTTCTATGAGCATTGGTGAATTTTGCCAGAGGATTATCAAACATTTTTTACAGGAAACAGCACTGCTGTGAATACATAAATAGTGCATCTTAAAAGTGGTACTAATATTGAAAAGTGTTTAAATTTTTGCAATGAATTTTAAGTTGTATGAGAGGTACTTTCTTGCTTCAACTTTTAGCGAAAATGGAAATTGTAAATTATAGTAATATATCCGTAACTGTAACAAATTTCCCTCCATTTCACTCATCCAAGTGTTAGATTTTCAATTTCAAAACAAGTGTATTATCATCGATAGGTATTTTGTGATTAAGGAAAAGCGATTCGGAATGTTTAGATTCTTTTTCTCTGTAGCTGGCACTTATAAAGCAGCTGAGCTTGATGGAAAAGTACCTTATATGGCCTTATTGGCTATAATTTGTGTCACAATTTGAACTTGTTTTTCATTAGACGGAGGAAATTTAACTGTATAAAATTTTAGGTTACACTAATTTAAATTAGTAAAAGTCACGAAAGAATTTTCCGTTTTATATGGTTGACTCAAATTTTCCATTGAGAAAATTGTGTGATTGATCTAATTAGGTGGATCTACCAACAAACAACTTGTCTGCCATATTGATTTTCTGACGGCATTTAGTATCGTTAATATATTCTTGGGCATTGAAAAACAGGCGGTTTCCATGAAAAAAATACACAAGGTGAAAATATATTTCACAACATTAGGATTAGTTAATGGTAACATCGTGACAGCTTTTTCCAATGTCATTAATATATTATGTACTCTTAAATGTTTGTATAAACTTTTTAACGGTTCGGTCTGACTCACTTTGAAAATTCACATATTATCCTACAGGATATTTTGTGTGTTGAGAATCTTTTTAGAGTAAAAATGAACATTATTATCATTCATATGAATACTGTTTATAAAGGTAATCGGTTTTGAATACAGAAAGATATTGGAGGAGAAACAGTTTATATTCTCTTATCCTTAATCTATGGAAATGCTGTGAAACAATTGTTTCACTATACTATATATATACACGATACTTAAGTATCTAATTTATTTTCTAATTCAAATACATTTCTGCCCCAGCGATTGCCAGTTGGTGATAGGAGATCAGTGGTTGAGCACATTTCGAAAGTATATATTGGATTTTTATTAAGTTAAATATTTCCAATTATTAAAATGTTGAACTCTTTCATCTCATTCATTCTTGGCAAATACTGTTTTGTGGAGCTGGAGTTTTTCAGTACATCCATGTTCCAATAATTTTTAGCTAACTTACATGTTCATCCATCATTATTGAGTTTATAATTAGAAGGGACCCATTTCTCATTAGAATTGCATCCTTCAAATATCTTTCAGTCGCATGTAATATAAAACTTAACCAGTAAATTCAAATGTTTCAACTTTTTGCCAAGCATACTTGTATATTTATGTGCTCAAACTATGTTTTCAATACAAACTGTGTCTTTGTCTGTTCCTGCTCTGAAGGTACCAATCTTAATCTTACCATTATAATTATTCTATAGTATTTTAAGGACCTTTCAGTTATTCTTATACTCTATCTCATTTAATTACTTAGACATGTCACTCCTATTAATTTAATTATTATGTTTTCTATTCTACATCAACTTTTATCAACACACTATTAAAATTTACCAAAACTTGCAGCTAATTGCTTTGCTTTCTCCATTCCATGGAACATTACATGCACAACAATTACTCATTGTGTGAGTTCAGGTGTATTATTTCCAAACCTGTACAGTCTCAGTCATACTTTCTGTCCTCAAGACGACATAGTCATACTGTTGTGTACTGAGTACATACTGAGTTTATTTTACCGGTTGATGTAATATATATTTCATATTACATCAACCGTGTTTGTGGATAAATAGTAGTGAAACTATTGAAATAATTTTTTATAATTAAGGAAAATATAGATAGCAATATGCTGAACAAATAATGAAAATGACATTAACCTGCTTGAGTCCCACCATACAGGCTCATAGGTCCCACTTATTGGACACATCTCACTGGTTAGGTAACACTTGTATAGGAAAAGTATAACAAATAGCAACATTACATGTAAATTACATTTTTTGCAGATAAATGAAACTGAAGATCTTTGGAATTTCATGTTCTGTGTCCTTAGGTGTCCTTAACTGACATAAGAAAATGAAATCAGGGATGCTGCAAGGTGTGAATTATGAGAAAATTTACTCCAGAAATAAATCCTCAGACTATGGATCATTCTTGAAGGTGAAATATATCCCTGTGTATTTTAAATGAGATCAATAATTTTAGCTAATTCAAAGATTGGTTGTTTAATATATATACATTCTTTACAAAATGGGATAAGGTGAAAGGTAAACCCAAGAAACCTTTAAATTTATTTCAAAGAAAACTATTGTTAATATGAATAGAACTCTTATTTAATCATCTTATAAATATACCCTGTGATGTTCTCCTGAAAAGAAGTTTTATTTATCTTATTTTTTTCCAAGGGCATATACTCTTTGTCTTGTAGTCCAGCATGATGTAGCTTGACAAAAGATTCTTCTCTTTTGGGTTTTTTATCATATTGAATTTAGCAGCTACTTTTACTACTGCATTTTTTTTGGTTTAATTTAGGGTTCAAAATATCCTAAAAGTTATCTTTTCTTTCCATACATTATCAGATGAGGTATGACATAGTGAAATACTATGTGGACTTTACAGGAGCAATTAGCTTGATACAATTGTATGAAACCATACACCTTCTTCATAGATTTGTCCTTCTGGTTAAGGTGATCAATCCACTTTGATACAGAAAATTTATTAGAAAAATGCTTTACCTAATGACATTGTTACAGGTTGTATGTTGATTGTCTCGTATATAGTTCCTAAATTTAAGACTAAACTATTTATTCATTATAAACCTTAGAAAACAGTGCTCAGGTGCCCTTTTAGAAAGTAACAAAGGGTTGCTAATGAGTTGGCTTAAACAACAAAAAATCAGCTAACTGGGAGCTGTTGAGATAATATTTTAAATTTAATTCATAGAACTACTTTGGTTTTACTGAATTAGAATTCCTTAATTTATATTAATGACTTCATTACTCACAATACTTCATAATGGGTGATGGCAATGGTTTTTTAAAGGTGCTTTGACATCTCAAGTCATTTCACGTGTAAGCCCCTATGGGAATCAAACCTGGGACTGCTTTCACAGAAGTCAAACTTTGCGTCCTACTTAGCTATTTGGGAATCCCCACAATGGGTAATTTTAAAAATTGTTATTGCTAGTAGATATTTTGTTGTGTTCTGTAAAATTGCTCTAAATTTTATCTGATAGGTGGGGCATCTTAGCTGGAGATAATTTAGTTATTGATAAAAAAAATTGGGATGAAAGAATTTTGACATTCAAACAACTATTCCTCACACTGATTTTATTGTGAATTTTTGGCAGTAGGTTTTGAAGTTTTCTCTCTCTTAGTGATTAAACATTTAAAAAATTAGACATCGTTAGTGTTAATTGCCTAAATTTAGATAACATAAGCAAGAGAAACTGCATTTGTAGACAGAAGATTAGGTGCTTAGTTTTTGGAAAAATATAATTATCTCTTATTAGAATAAATGACTCATATTTATGGATATCTATATTTAGAAGTTTTATATAAATATATTGCACCAAGCGATTCAATAAAAATTATGATATCACTTGCAATAAATTCTATATATTTCTTTGTCAGAACAAAACAAATCTCACTGAATCACTTTTCTTTTCAAGATGTCTGACACAAATCAACAACCCAATAACCTATATAAACAAACTCTCCTTAGCAATAGCAACAGTCTATGGTGTAGAATAATCTGGTNTTGCACCAAGCGATTCAATAAAAATTATGATATCACTTGCAATAAATTCTATATATTTCTTTGTCCGAACAAAACAAATCTCACTGAATCACTTTTCTTTTCAAGATGTCTGACACAAATCAACAACCCAATAATCTATATAAACAAAGTCTCCTTAGCAATAGCAACAGTCTATGGTGTAGAATAATCTGGTATTTTCCCGGCGAAGTTGATGTAGGAAGTTCTCTCGGGATATCAGCCGGGTCACAGCTTCGAAGTCCATTGGCGTTTCGGCACAGGTTATACCAGATTATTCTTAACCTAACTCTATGGGGAGGAGATTCACCGCAGCGTTCGCCAACTTGAGCAGCAGCAGAAGAGAAGGGCCCAGCTCCTGATTTCGCTGGCCTTTCTATGTAGATGCCGAGACCAAGATATGATACCCGGATTTGCCAAAATTCGACCCCCGGTGAAATCATCGGCAGCCAACCGCATCCTGAGATGAGCCAGCACAGCATTAGTTAAAGAACGGATTCAGCACACCAGGTGCACATTAGACAAGAATGCCAGACAGCTGCTTGCTATCCACCTTAGACTAGCAGCCAAGCTCTCCCCGAGGGATTGGGAATATGTAGACCAAGTGACCACCACCCAGGAACATCTATCCCTAAAGGAAGCTACAGCCAGACAGACGAAAAAGTTTGAAGGACTCGGAAACTCCAAGGTTACATCGGCATCACTGAATCCTGACCGGATTGTAATCAATCTCTCTGGAAGAAACATCAGCGAAACGGCAAAATCAGTTCTCTCCAAGGGACTTAACTTTGCACCTGCTCCCAGAACAATGCCCTATCAAGATTTCATTGGAGCCATAGAGCCAGCACTCCGTTTCCTACCTCAAGAATCAGCAGAGGAAGCCCGAAGTAAAATTGCTTCAGCCCTGAAAAAAGCAACCCCACCACGATCCAGCCTTTCCAGAGAAGAAAGAGAAGCCCTTAAGGATCTCAAAGATAATCGTGACGTTGTGATCCTACCTGCTGACAAAGGAAATGCCACAGTATTAATGGAAAGATATTCATACACCAGGAGAATACAAGAAATCCTTAAAGACGGAAGTTACAAGGTCATAGCATGTGACCTAACAGACACTCTGACGAGGAAAACATCCACTCTCTTCAAGGAATCAGGCCTTCCTCCGGACACCATTAAAAGCCTACTCCCACAAGCACCAGCTCCCCCATGACTGTACGGACTACCAAAAGTCCACAAGGCAGAGATCCCCCTATGACCCATAGTGAGTGCCATAAATTCTCCGGCTTATTTCCTAGCTAAATTCTTCGCGAAACTACTGGCACCTATTGTGGGTCACAACAAACATCATGTGCAGAATTCAGCACAATTTGTGACAACCCTTGCCAACTTAAAACTGGATCCGAATGACATCCTAGTGAGCTTCGACGTAGAGTCCCTTTTTACAAATATACCGATTCAAGATTCCATGGATATATTGAAAGACCACTTTGAGGGCAGTATGATTAAACTTTTCCATCATACTCGCACTTCAACATACTTTTTATATCATGGAAAATTCTACAGACTGAAGGCGTACCAATGGGATCACCTCTGTCTCCCACCATCGCCGATCTCCTTATGGAGAAATTTGAAGAAGCATTACGGATGGCACCAAAACAACCTAAGTGTTTTTACAGGTATGTGGACGACACATTCGTGGTCTGGCCACATGGAAAGGACACCCTACCTGGATTTCTCAACCACTTAAACAATAGACACCCAAGAATAAAATTCACCATGGAAGTTGAAGAAAACAACCGCCTACCATTCCTTGATATCCTGGTGAAATGCAAGACAGACGGCACAGTAGGACACAGTGTTTATCGGAAGACAACACACATGGACCTTTATTTAAATGGAAAAAGCCATCACCACCCGGCACAGTTAAAGTCCGTCCTATCCACCCTAATGCACTGAGCCTATACCATCTCGGACCAAGAGAGCCTCAAAGAAGAACTGAAACACCTGAGGAAAACCTTCATCGAAAACGGCTATGGGGCAAAAGAAGTAAACGCCGACCTCAGGGAACCGCCCAAAAAAGCAAAAAGGAAGAGAAAGATAAACCAAAAGCAACTGTCTGCATCCCATATACAGGACCAGTATCTAGAACCATCGGGAGAGTTCTTGCAAAACACCAAATAAGGACAGTACATAAGCCTCCTAGAAAACTCGGAAATTTGCTGACACAAGTAAAGGACCCGCTCAACTTAAAGGTCCCTGGGGTATACCAAATCCCCTGCCAATGTGGATCTGTGTACATTGGACAAACCGGCAGAACTATAGAGACTAGAATAAAGGAACATGAACGGAACCTCCATTTAATACAACCAGATAAGTCAGCAATAGCCGAACATGCAATAGCCCAAGGCCACCAAGTAAATTTTGAAAACACCAAACTTCAACGCCATGCCCCAAAATTTTGGGATAGGGTAATCAAAGAAACTATTGAGATTGGGCTTGAGAAAAACAACATCAACAGAGAAGAAAGCTACAACCTGCACAAGACATGGAGACCAGTCCTCCAGAAGATGAGAGAGAACAATGATGGGATTGGACGCGACATGGCCCAACCAAGAATCGGGAGGAGGATAGCAGACACCTTATTGGCCGGATAAGAATGGATAAGGACGTCGTCCAATGAGAAAGTAGAAGGGACGCAAAATTAGGTATATAAACCCGGACTTGAACAACACTCGGCACTTCATCCTGAAGCTGGCACCAGAGGAAGGTGCCGAAACGTCGATGGACTTCGAAGCAGTGACCCGGCTAATATCCTGAGAGAACTTCCTACACAGTCTATGGTGTGTTTTTCTTTACAATATATGTATATTAATATACATCAATTATCCCTCCCAAAAATATGCTTAGACTCTGTAAAACCTAAAACAATACAAAAGAACTATCTTTCCAAACAAGAACAACTAAAATCCAATCTCCAATCAGGCATTCCTTATCTTCATGGTCTTGGTCTAAGATTGTAGTGCAGCCCCTCAATAACCGATGACTCGGTGTTGGTCTGCCCTTCTGTCGAATTGCAGCTCCCCACTTCTCTATATCTCGGGGATGGCTTTACCCTCTTCAAATCCGCTGCATGGACCTTCACTGGGGGGTGTGGTTTTGATTGAGTGTACTCCTTGACTCAGTCGTTGATCTACTTCGAAAGGTCCCACCCACTTTTGGCCCAGACCTTCATGGTATCCCTTTGCCTTGTTGCTCAGTGTGTGATTGCACCGCAACACTAGCTCCCCTGGGTTGAGTATACTCTCTTCCTGAACGTCTAACTTTTCTGCTTGATGCAGTGCTCGTTTTCTTGCTCTCTCCCGTATCTCTTCAACTCCCTACTGTTGCTCTTCTTGCCATGCCTCTGGATCTGTGTGACCCTCTTCTAGTGCCGGAGATATCCGCCAGTCACCAGGTCGGTAGAGATGACGCCCAAGGAATAGTTCAGCTGGTGAATACCCCATTATACGATTCACCCTTTGGCGTATAGTGAATAACGAGTTGGAAAGGTGTCCCAGGTCTTATGCTGTTCGTCTAGCAGATAGACTCTCAGAATCCGCTTCAGGTCTTGGTTTCTTCGCTCCGTTGGATTCGCCCGAGGGTTATACGTATGGGTGGTCCAGTGTTCAATTCCCCAATCCACCAGCAAGCAACGCGGATACCCGTAGTGGCTGAAAACCTCGGTCCGTAGTAGTGCCAGATTCGTCCTGTCGTTCCCTCTAGGGTCTGGCCTTCTGGTTGCATGGTTTTGTGTAAGCGAAGATAGAGCATGTCTGGATGTATCTTATTATATCTTGTCTCATGGAAACCCAGAAGAAACGCCGGCGATTGAGTCGTATGTCTCTGCCATCCCAGGATGACCTGCCTCTGCGCTGTCATGGAATTTCTCCAGGATCTGGTCACTGTTTGATCTGGGAACCACTAAGACAGCTGGTGAACTTGTGATGTGGGTTGAATACATAAGTAGATCATTCTCAACTCGAAAACCCTATTAACACATTTTAAATTCATAAGGTATGCCCTGACAGCTAGTCATACGCCTTATCCATTCTTGCATTTTCCTACAGTTAGAATCGTTTTCTTGCCACTTCCTAACGGTATCGACGTCTATTACCCCTTCAATTTTCATCAAGACAGGTTCCTCAGATCTGGTCTTGGTTCTGGTGGGAATCTCCCTTTCAAGAATGTCTGGCCCCGAGTCACCAGTCGGATGTCTGGAAAGACTATCAGCTGCTTGATTACTTTCCCCGCTAACATGGCACACTTCAAAATCAAAATCTGCTAACAATAATGCCCAGCGCATCAGTTTTGATTTTGTCCCAGCCAAACTGTTAAGCCACTGAAGAGAAGAATTGTCAGTATACAATCGGAACTTTCTTCCTTCTAAGTATCCACAGACATTTCCCAACAGCCCATACAACTGCTAACGCTTCTTTCTCAGCGGTGCAATATCTTTGTTCCGACGGTAAAAGTTTTCAGCTGGCACATTCAATGATGTCTTTCTCACCACCCTCCTCATGAAATAGTACTGCTCCAAGCCCTAAGTCGCTGGCATCCGTTTGTATGCATAGTGTACGCTCGGGGTCTAGGTATGCTAATCTGGGTGCACAACATATTGTTTCTTTTATTTTCCTGAAAGCATCTTATTCCATTTTAGTCCACTTGAAAGGTCCATTCTTATTCAACAGATCAGTCAGAGGGGCTGCCATAGATTCAAAGTGAGGTACAAAACTGCTATACCACCCACACACCCCCAAAAACTGTCTTACTTGACGTTTTGTACGAGGTCTCTCCATCTCTTTGATAGCTTTGTTCTTTTCCGGCTGCCGCTCTAAACCTTCAGCTGTTAAAATATGCCCCAAGTATTCTACTTTGGGGGACATAAAATGACATTTCTTCAGCTGACAAGTCAACCTGTGCATCTTCAACCTTTCCAAAATCCTCGATAAATGTTGTAGATGTTCAGTCAAATTCAGACTGTAGACAAGGATATTATCTAAATATACTTGGCAAAATTCACCAACATAACCGGATAAGACTTCATCCATCAGTCGCACGAATGTCGATGGCACATTCTTCAAACCAAAAGGTTTGACTCTGAATTGATAAAGTCCTCGAGGTGTTGTGAATGCCGTCAAAGGTCGAGAATCTTTCTCAATTTTGACTTGCCAGTATCCTGAATTCAAATCCAAGGTGCTGAAGACTTTGGCACCATTTAATTGCTTCAATAAGCTCTTAAGGTCTGCCATGGGGTAGGCGTCTGTGATAGTTTTTCCATTAAGTTTCTGGAAGTCCACGCAAAGTCGATACTCTCCATTCTTCTTCTTAGGTAGCACTATTGGTGAGGCCCAACCTGACTTTGATGGTTCTATTAGCCCTTGATTCTCCATCTCCTGAATCTTGCTTATTATAAATTTCCTTTTGTTCGGATTGATTGGGTATGGCCTTTGCTTTATAGGTGTTTCATCCCGGGAAATTATTTTATGCTTGACTGTAGTGGTGTAGCCTATTTGCTTAGTTATAACTTCTGGAAATTCCTTTAGTAGATTAATCAGTATTTCTTCTTCCTTCTTTTCCATTTCACCAAACTTTACATCAGCTGGTATTTCTTTCATATAGGAAGAGTTTGTCTTATTATTGCTATCCACCCATCCCAACCTAATATGGTTGTCTTTTCCAATAAATAATTTGCTAGTTGTGTAATCTATAATCACTCCATACCTTGAAAAGATGTTGTCCCAGGATTAGATCTGGTATTAAATTTTCAATTATATATACCTGCAATTCAATATTTGTGCTAGAACATTTGGCTTTCAATAAGGTCTGGCCACTGACATTATAATTCGCACCTTTCGCTGCCCCCCGGACATTCACAAAATTTTCCGACTTAGTTGGTATGAATAACTTTGCAATACATCCATTCACAAAAGAATGACTTGCTTGTGTATCCAATAATCCAGTGAATTGCTTATTATGAATATCAATGATGATAGCAGGACGTGGGTGGTCTGAGTCACCAGTTATTTGTCCGATACTGCAATCTTTTTGCCAGGTGGGATTATGTCTGACCTGATTAGTAGCTGACCTGTAGGGGTAAGTAGATTTCCTGGTACCACCTTCCCCCTTCCAAGAATGGTCCGGAATTAGTTTTCCACTGGTTTCAGGCAGTTATCCCTCAAATGCCCAAACTTGCCGCAATTGCAAAAATCGGCAGGATCTTTACCTTCCTTCTGTAACTCCTCTTCTAAATTCTTCCTCTTCATCCTCATATCCCCTTGTGTTCCTGCTGCTGGTAAATTCCGCTCTAATAATGCCTTTTTACTTTTTACAATACTCATCCTTTCTATTGGTATCTTCATTGCCCAAGGAGTATTACTAATCTACTCAATAAAAGTGAGGTTGTTCTACTCAATTTCTTCGTCCTGTCATGGTTGCCAATTTTATTGCACTAAGTGATTCAATAAAAATTATGATATCACTTGCAATAAATTCTATATATTTCTTTGTCAGAACAAAACAAATCTCACTGAATCACTTTTCTTTTCAAGATGTCTGACACAAATCAACAACCCAATAACCTATATAAACAAACTCTCCTTAGCAACAGTCTATGGTGTGTTTTTC
Source organism: Ladona fulva (assembly GCA_000376725.2). Taxonomy (NCBI): domain Eukaryota; kingdom Metazoa; phylum Arthropoda; class Insecta; order Odonata; family Libellulidae; genus Ladona; species Ladona fulva. Next base: position 802,969 of record KZ308125.1, on the reverse strand, counting down.
TTTACAATATATGTATATTGATATACATCAAATATCAAGCTGATTTCCTGATAAATCCCATGGAAACGGAATAAATTAAATGTAATTTACTCACATTTTCATTTATGTATTTGTGCTTTTTATTCTAATGATATATCTAAAAATGTGATTTTACTACAATGATGAGATATGAAGCATAACTTATCACATAAATACTAATAATGATTCAGTTATATTCTTCTTGAATCAAAATATAATATGAGGGTTTTCATAAGCTATTTTAAGATAAAAAAATATATTTTAAGGAAGCTGAGAAATTATTTATTTGGATGTGAGGTTAACCATGGCCTTGTGCCTTAAAAATATTGATAAAATAATAAATAAATAATAGGAAAATACAGTTTTTTGATGGATTTGATAATTTGCTGTTTAATTTTTAATTTTTTTTGTACAAAGTTAGTGTCATGTTAGTATGAGATGTAGCATGTAGTATTTTCAGACTAAATGAAGCCATTAGTCTTCATTTCGTCTGAAAATACTCTGCCACTGCTGGAACATTTTCAGTTTTCAACTTAAATGTACATTAGTCTTCTAACTCTCAGTAGGATTATGTGCTAAAATTTCTTACTTGATGCTGACTTCCTTAATTCTTGATAACTGACCCTTTTTCATAATATCATATGACAAATTTTGATTTTGTCTTCTCTTCTTTTTTTCACATCCTGTTTTTGATTTCTTCCTTTATTGTTTCATACCCTCTCAATATCTGGTCTACCCATTCACTCACTCAAATTTGCTTCGTATTTCACAGACTTCATCACTTTCCTGTTTGTTTTCTGTTAAACCAACTTACCTAGTCTAACAATAGGCAGCACTCTTATTGTCCTCTGTTCTTTAGGTCCAGATTTCTAACATACACGAAAAAAACTCTTCATAAGAGAATTTCTCTATTCTTATCGTGATAATTATCTTTGTCATTAGATCCTTTTGCTTCATTTAAGCTTCCTTAGCTACTACTAATAGTAGTAGTATTGGTAAAAGTGTTTTGACAACTATGGTTATTTTGCACGTGAGTCCCTACCGGGAACAAAACCGGGACCGCTTTCACCAAAGTCAAATGCATTGCCCTCTTGGATATCCAGGAGCCCCTACTACTAATATAATTCCAATTTTTTTTTGTGTGCCTCCCATCTTAAGATAGGGTGCTACACAGGTATGGGAACTTGTTGAGATGTTCTAATTTTCTTTCTCTGCTGTAATTATTAACTTAGCTTCCCTTTCCTCATTCATCACACATGTTATACCTTTAGCTTTTCTAACATTAAAATGTACTTTTGTCATTGTTTATTCTATAAAAGGCCATCATTTTTAGACTTAAGCTTTCTTGAGTAGTATTGAAAAGTAAATTATCTATACATTTTTTTCTGTTTAGTATTTTTTCACTGAATATTTTTTTTGCTTTAAGTAGGATGAAAATAAATGCTGTCTCATATTTTCATGTTAAAGCTTTCTTATTCTTGAAAAATGTGAGTTTTAGGAATTATCCAAAGAAATAGGTAAATATCATACATGGGGAGTAGTAATTTTTGATCAAAAATGATTAAAGTCTCACTAAGCTTAAGACCAAGTAGCTTTTCAAAGGACAGAGACATGTGGAATTCATCGGTGTGAAAGAATGACATTGTGAAATTTATCCTACATATTTCAATAATTATTATCCTTAAACTTAGAGTATAAATAACTGTATACTTAGAGAAGACCCAATCTACAAATTCCTGGAATGTAAGGAAAATTTTACCAGCAACTCACCAGAAAGGTTTAAGTTCTCTCTACTATTGAATTATTTTTACAAGAGGAGCAAAGTAGATAAATATTACCCTCTCTAAAACTCACAATGGGAGAGAGGAATCAGCATAATGCTTAGAGTAAGGTTCAGATACAACTGCTTAGGTGAATCTCATTGAGTAAAAGTAGATCAAATAAACCTTAATCTGGGAGATCTCAAAAATTTGTGTCCAATTATGTGAAGGCTTCCATTCTTCTTGCCCTCATACATTAGTCAGTTTGTGTGCCATTAATCAAGACATGGGATTTGGCATTTTGGCCCATTTTGAATATTATTTTGTAGTTTAAGAAGTCTTTGTTTTCAAGAGTTTCTACATTTGAAAGCCTAGCAGGATTATATCACATCATTTAATCAGCAACAAGTTACTGTTGATACGAAAGTAAAGAACACATTTCTTAGTATTCCAAATGCTAAATGAGTTTCCTTTTCAGTATGTCACAAAAAATACAAATGATTGAATTCTAAAGAAAACTTTGAAATTATTAAGCTAAAAATTCACAGAAAGGGAAAAGCTATAGAAAACTTTGGGTTTAGCAAAACTGTAATTAATAGCATAAGAAAAAGGAGATCTGAGTATTTGGATCATTTGAAAAAAGGAGTCATCAGATCTCAGATGGAAAAGACAGGCAACTAAATTTCATGAAATTCATAATTTAAATATTGATTGGTTTTTCAAAATGAGAAGGTTAAATGCATGGATATCTGTCCTGATGTTACAGGAATTAGCTCTCAAGTTTGCTGAAAAACATCAATTATCTAACTTCAGAGCACCATCAGGTTGCCTTGAGTGTTTTAAAAAGATAAATAACATTTCTTCATAACTTTTGTAAGGTGATGTGAATTATGTAAGTCTATAGCAGGTTTCGTTACAGCAAATAAAAGATAGCCTACATTAAGTAAAATTTAGCACTTTTATTCTGCACTAACACAAAACAAAGGAAAACAAGACTTTAGAACTCAAGCTACACACATGTTCACCTCCATCTCACATTTCCTGTTAGTTCGCCATTCACTCTCCCTTGCACTAGCAGACATCAGGCAAATGAATAGCAAGTATGCTGTAACAAATACAGATATTATTGAAAACATCCAAAACAATTATCCTGAATTTGATTGTTTTTAGCAAACTCAACCCTTTTTAATGCCAATACGCGTGCTTTGTTGTACAAAGCAATGCCTGAGCAGTCTTTGGTAATCAATGGGGATACATGTAAGGCAATAAGAATGTCTAGGAGTGTCTAACAGTGTTGCTTGCCACTAGTGCAAATGGAAAAAAAAACTTGATTCTTTAGTGATTGAAAAATGCCAAAATCCATGGTGTATAAAATGCATAACTGAACAAACTTCCAATTTTATTTCTTTATTCCTGTTGGTCAGGAAAAGGGTTTCCTTTTCAATAAAAATTCAATGCATAATTTGTAGAAATAACAGCCTCTATAAATTTCAGCCCAATAGTGACCAAAGGGCTGCTTCTACCATATCTCATATAATCACTTACATGTCAATGATTTTCTGAAGAATACATAACCCTGACATTTATGGTCAACCCCTAAATGACTTAATTACAATTTCATAAGGAGTGTGTAAACAATAGCATCTTGTGCATACAGAAGACAGTGATTACATCACAATGATGGGAATGAAGTTGGTATGCCATTATATGATAGGATCCATGATGAAAAACCAATAATATATCATTATTGTACGAGAATAAAAGTGAGAAAATGTAATAAGATAAATTATTTTTTGATCATAAATGGCACCTACATGGAGAAATGTTTTGGCGGGATAGGTCAATGGATAGAGCAACCGACCGGCAATTGGGAGACCCGGGTTCGAGTCCCGGTTCCGTCAGACTTTTTTCATGTCCGTTTCTCCTTGGGAATTTTCCGAGATGCACGACTTATTGTACCAAGTCATCTAACCCATTTCCTAGCATAGTTTTTGTCTGGAGATTTTCATTCCTTTATCTTTTTGATCTCTTTTATTCAGCTCCTGTGCCTTGGGGGAGGAGGAGGTGAAACAATATTCAAATATACCGAGGGTTGTGTAAATGGGCATTAGTTTCGATTATCTGAAAATTGGGAACCACATTGTAGGAAACCCCTCAACACTTTGCTATAAAAGTGGGTTAAGAGATTGCCTGCCCTTTACAAATACATTTCCAACTAAGGGCCCGTTCACACGGACCCTCGCAGCAGCGCTGCCGTTGGCAAACAATGAAGTCAAATGGTAGTGTACACACGGCCTCAGCCACCGAATAGCAGCGCTGCAGACGCTGGCAGTGGTTCTCTCCGCAGGTTCCGGCGTAGAAAAGTGGCGCTTCTAATGAGTTTAGACAGAGTTAAATGACGTTGTTCACACGAGGCCACTGCCACGCCAATGTTTAGTCGTACGTTCGTGGCTCTGCAGAAGCGCTGCAAACGGGAGCTCTACTTTTGCCAGTCTTCAGTCAGAGTTAGGCGATTTCGCTTGGGTTTTGTATTAAATACATGGAAGGTGAGAGTGATTGCAATCATGAAAAATTTAATGCAGACGATTTCATACGATGACATACGAACGTACCAGAAGAAGTTAGAATACCTGCCCGGAAAATGGGAGACCTGGGTTCGAGTCCCAGTCGTGTCGCTATTTTTCACACTTGTTATTCCTTCCGTACCAGAAGAACTTTTCATCATCCTCTTCTAAATCGTCAAATAATATAGGAAAAACTCCTCGATTTCGTCTCTGGAAACTAACGGGGTTACCCAGAATCTTCTATTTCGTCGTTTCTTCCTCCGAATGAGCAAGATCGCCAACAGTAAATCACCTTCCACCTCCATTGTCAACCACTGGAAAATGGTTGGCAGTCGTCTACGCCATTTAGAAGCGCTACTAAAGCCCGTTAGAAACGCTGCTAACGCCCGTTAGCAGCACCACTAGATTAAAACCTTTAACTGAAAACGCCGGTTTAACGCACGGAAGTGGTGCTGCAGAGTGGCTCCGTGTGAACCCATCCTATTACATTCTCTCTCTACTTCATGCTTTGACACTCATCGATGGACGCAAAGACATCATTCCCATTCCCGAACATCATATCCGACCGAGTGCCTGGATTTCAACTTAAGAAACCTTAATGATGTATGTAATGATTTGCCAAAGATATACTGAAGGATGATTCGGTGTACTCTATTCGTAATCCAACCTCTTGCACTCAGATGTAACAATACAAAAATTAGTATCACAGCAAAACTGTTTTATTGTACGAGGTGGTAACTCATAGTTAACTAATGAACAATTTAATAAATTAGGAAATGAGATTACTGACTTCCAACTGAAATTGAAAGAATGTTTCTAAGAATTTATCTTTAAGGAAAGAATTGTGAATTTCGTCCAAAGTCAAAGTTTATAATTCGTTGGTAATAACTCAGTTAAGTTGCAGGGGACGATCTGAGTACATGATCGGAAGTAACATCTAGAGTAATGTATCTCAATTAAATCTTATGGGAGCAGAAGACATAATATCGTAAACCGTCTCTGACAGTGTTTTTCTTATATTTGTGGAGTATTCTTGGAAGTATTTTAAATGGCCGCTGGGTTATTCATTTCAACATCGTACCCTGTAAACTACGTTTAGCTAAATGCGTATCGTTGCAAATCGTAGAGAAATGAAATAGCTTTGATAGCGTTTTAGTTATCAAATTGCGACTCACATTTCTACATTCGTAATTAACGGCGCTTTTACGAAGATGTCGGTTCTGAATCATATAGGCCGGACTCTTAAGACGCCGTCTTAGGACTTTATTAGATCATTAACGATACATCATATTGTGGTGTTGATTGGTTTAGAAATCTCGTGCTCTTCTCAGTCTTAGTAGGTGTTGGATTTATGATAGGGTGTTGAGTCTTAAATTACTATTATCATTATTAAATTCAGCGGGACGAACTGAAGGCATCGCGGCATATGTGCACGATTTGTACCTCATTAGCATCATTTGCACGATGGCGTGCGAATCATCACAAAACGCCTGGAGCGTCCAATCAATTGAACCGAATTTTGATTTCCAGGATCCTCTCATACGTGCTGCGGAAGCTCTAACAACGTGGTGGGAGACTTCATAATCATCCGCGTGATTTAAGTCGATGCGGGTAGATTTACTAGAACACGCCGTTTCGTTGTTTATTCTCGATTCTTTTACTGCGCCATGGAATGCTTTCTCCCGCTTTACTCAGCTGTGCCGATTTGCGTGAGGAAATAGCGGAACATGATAGATGTTAGTGCTCCAGTTAATTTATCCTCAGTTCAATCTGCGCTGAAGGTTGAATACAACCAAGATGAATCAAAATTCACTCCTTTCATAATGTAATTTATATAGACATCGAAACAAATTACGGTGGCGGCATACACCCCTCCACCAATATTATTAAGAGGCTCCCAAAGGTCGAATTTTAGGAAGCGAGAAATACAGTTTCTAACGTCTCTCTCGTTATTTTTAATCATATTTCATAATTTTAATCTCTATCATTACAAAATTAATATTATCAGAAGCCCGATAAATCGATTTTTTAAGAAAAAAAATTTGATATCGTTACTAGAACATTTTTGCGCAATCAATTTTGAAGATACTGGATGTTGAATAAGGATGCAAAAATAGGTTACCTACGGAGGTGAAGGACCGTTGTAGCGTGGGTTTATAGGCTAATGTTGCCCAGAACCTGAAGTCTAAATGTCATCACGTTAGAAGAACGATCAAGTAAATCATCTGCTTTTTGTGCTAAATATGTTACCACGTCAGGTGACGTATAATTGTGAGGAATTTGTTAACATGGGTTATAAATTAATAAGGAAAATAACTAGGCAAGTTTTCTATTTCATTTTCGAATTTTGCTCTCTGTGGAACGCTAGAAACTAAGATTCGCAGTTCCTTTTCCCTTACAAAGTCCTTACTAAGTAAGTTCCTTACACAGTATGCTTTCTCCTCTCTTAGTGTGGCTAACCTTTCTTCCTTCTTTGCCCAGGAGTCCTTTAATTTCCCCAACCAAACTTCAAGATACCTATATATTCCAGATTAATAATTTAGAATGTATTTCTCTTCGTCAAAATTCACGGATATTCTATTGTTCATTGTTTTAAAACAGTGAATCGTTACAATGAATTCGAACTTTGCACCAATTATGCCTTTTGATTGTAAGTTGAAGTGTAAATAAATTATATTACACAGTGAGCCTACGTCCGGGACGAAATTATTTTGAAATTATCATGGATTCCTAGGAAATGATTCAGCAACTTGTTAAATGAAACACATACGTGTCTCGAAGTCATTGGAACAATCACATGTTCTGCGTCATAATTGCTGGATTTAATCTGCTTTAGAAGGTTTAACTTCAGCTGTGTAGAAAACGACTTTCGCGAACATTTTCCAGTATTTCCTTCTCGGGTATTCACTTCTTCTCTACTCACAAATTTAATTATTCCTAGGGCTTTCTCCTCCTCGTATCAGCTTTCGATAGGCGTTGTTCCGATTTCGTTTACATGTGCTTTAACTCCTCCAGTCAGTTATCAATGGACACGAAAATTGCGAGAAAAAGGGTTTACCCCTGTGGTAGTCTCACTGTAAAGGATTGAGAGATAGATAACGAGGGAGGAAGAGTGAGGTAAGGTAGGTCAGACTGTAACCGGGAGACTAATTTTAATAAAGAAACCCAACATTAAAATGGGGGCCAATAACATGAAGATGGACCTTTGTCTCATTTCCGCCTGAAATAAGGACGTTTCCCAATGTTTTCTCACAGCCATAAGTTCCCCTTTCACCCGATAACATTTCCTCTCGCAGTTTCCTCCTTTTTTCCCCGACTCTCCGTCTCCCTCCACAGCAATATCGCCCTTCTCTCTATTCCAATTATCGCTCAAACAAGATAGCTGTTTATTTGGCTCCGTGTACTCATTAGCTCTGCTGAAGGATAGGGGCGTAGAGTTTGAATGTTCCCACAGGGGAGTAGTTGAGAGGAAGGTGGAAAGAGACGGGAGCAAAGAGTGCGAAGGAGAGGTATTCGGTGAATTTCGCAGCATTTTAGGGTAGAATTTGTACGACATTGGAAATCTGAATTGGGACATTCAGTTTAGGCCGAGAAATTAAATTTGGTCCGACGAAAAATTTTGAAAATACTAAACTGGTGAGGAGCCATTTCGCGTGCAATGAATTCCGTTTAAGAAGCCTAATTATGTGATAATTATTTTGTTACTACATCATAAAAAATCTACAAAAATATCTCTTGATGCGTTCTGTTTATCGTGGTGGAAATTTCTAAGAATCCTGCGCAGATATTTATCTAGGTCAAACCTTTTTTAACTCATTTTTGGGAGAGGGAACTAATTTTCCGCTCGATTGAGCAGAAGCTTCAATTCCTCGAAGTGTTCTTGATGGAGTTTGTAAAAGATGCATTTAAGAGGAATTTTCTTGACTATGAACTTTGAGATAACCATTTCAATGAGTATACTTTTTCTGCTAATTGCTTATAATACTTTTTTCATCAACTGATAACGCATTTAAATGTCTTTTCGGCAAATTCTATAATTTAGCGAAATAACATTATTTTGATCGTTGAAAGGAAAGTAATTTAGCATCGATTGCAAATGAAATTAGAGAGTATATTGTTAATTATGAAGTATCATGAAGATTTAAGTTAAAGGGTATTTGTATTTGGGATAATTAATGTCACAAGAGTTCAAACCCGTTTTTCAGATTCGTGAAAAAACAATAACGAGAAACGTTGGAAACAAAAAATTGATATTATGTTGAAATGTTGCCAAACGTGAGAGTATAGAAAGTATGTCAAAGGGAAGAGTCCAACTTTTAAATTCTTCATTGGCGTTCCTTCTCTTTGTAGTCCACGTGTTCTGATTTCCTTTCTTAATGCCTCCCTTGAAGCTGTGATAATGTTTATCAACCTTCATCTTCCCTTACTTTCTATCAACATTTTATTCTACATTGTATGTATCTCTTCCAACCCTTCACTATTTCGAGACACCGAAGAATAATATTCTTGCATGGGAAAGAAAACTTTATTCAGAACTTCATTGACAATCTATTGCAAGAATTCGACATTTGCCAGATTAAATTTTTTCTTTCTCTTTCATATTCAAATTAGGGATAGAGAAGGATTGTGTTTAAGATCGATGGAAATTTATACTACTTTGCCATTTTCAAAAGTATGAAAAAGTGTTGCATAACCATAAGGGTTTCCCAGAGTTAAGAAATATAGTTTCCACAAAATAGTTCTTTCGGATTCCATAAATATATTAACCATCATTCATTTATAGGCTGTAGTAGTTAATGCCATTAGATGTTTACAGATGTTTCTTTAATCGGAGTGAAAAGGAAATTAATGGTGTAATAAATTAAGTTTATGAATCAATTCGTATCGAATATTTCTTCGTAATTAAAACGATTCCGCTGCCAAAAGTTTCGCGAACTCCTATTCTAGAAGCTAAGAATTAATTCAAAATATTTTAAAATGCTCAACAGACGAATCACTTGTCTTTTATCTGAAGTATTCTTTCAAATGTTCATCGTCTGCAAACTTTCCATCATAATACTTGTGTATGAGAGAAATTTCTGCTTTGCGAAAATAATGAAGCTCCTTGTTAGCATCAGGTGTCCTGTTCGTTTTCATATATTTGCTGGACTCTTTGCTCAAAGCTAACGAGCTTTGTTAAGCTCGAGAAAATAAACTCGTGATAAAAATTGCGATGAATGCCTTTAAAATGAATTGTAGAGTTCCTTTTTTTCATTTATAGGAATGCTGATCTTTGGGCATCATTCTTGGGTCACCTCTACGAAATTTTACCGTTTGGTCACAGATTTTCAGTCAGCAGAATGGTATTTTGTTTATATATTTACGATACTAGTCAAATCAAACGTATCAATTTCCATATGTGAGATTTGTATTCTTTTTAACCGTCGATGGAGAAAATCCTAATTCTGTATTACAGGTGCATAATCCTCGGATTACACTTCAGCAATCTTCCATTTCGATATATCTCCTCTTTTAAAATTCTGTATTGTTGCTGCAGCTGACATTTTTTGTTAACTGTTCTTTTTACTAGAGACAGTCTTTCTCTGTATCACTTTCCTTCCTTCGTTTCTTACAAATTATTTCTTTGATCAAATTTTCATATGGCCAATTGTCTTATTAAACTTGCTCTCCTGCTTCTTATACTTCTGAAGGCATTTTCTCCACTACTTTCTGAAACAATTCTTCATTGTGTCTTTCTTGATGATTTTTTGCGTTCTTTATACCTTTGGAACCAGTGTTCTATGGATAAAATCCATTTTCTCCACTTTTTCTATAGTTCCACGTCCATATAGGGCAGAGATGAGGAACCTGCGGCCTTGAAGTCACATTCGGCGTTTTTGGCGTTCGATGCGGCCTATTAATCACTTCCCGAAACAAATACCTGTATTAAAATAATATTTATTCCCATCTTCCTCATGACGCCGTGAGAAAATAAAATGGAAAATATACATTTGAATTTCGATGTTAAACTTTCGATGCGGACTTCCGATGGAAAAAGGTTCCCCACCGCTGATGTAGGGCAATATTCTACAGTGGCCTCCGGATAGCCACGTGTGTAACGCGTTCGACCTCGGTGAAAGCGGTTCCGGGTTCGATTTCCGGTGGGGGCTTATATTTGCGAAAGGGCCTTAGTTGTGGAAGCACTTTTAAGAATTCTGTTATTTTTGAAATGCTGAAAATCCATCGAATCTCGCTGGGACATTGAACCTTTTAAGCTAAAATCTTTCAAAGAGGCGCTGGTGTAACCTTCCTTATGCCTCACTTATCCTCTTCCTTGTTCGAAGCAACTAATTTTCCGGTCAATTAAGGAATGACTCGCAGGCTTGTTCCAATTAACGATTTTCTTTTGTGTTCCTTAAATATGATTCAGTTATGTAGATCAGGTGGTTTCGTTTACTCCTCAGCTGAAAGTTGAAAAGGTAATTATGATGTAATTATTTGTATTGGTTTTCAATAATGCTAGAAATTGTTTAATCTATAATCTGCTTCACTCAAGATATGAATTTTAGAAATAAATATTGATTTACTTTCGGCTAAATTCAACTGATGCTACTTATCCTATCCCAAATCACATATAGGCTGCATAGTAATGATATCGTTAATTTCTAAATAAGTTATAAAATGTTGCATGTCATTTCAATTTACCTCTTTCTCATTTCAGTGTTCGGATCCCTTCGAAAATTACTGTCAAATGGTGCCATATCCCTGAGAAAGGGTTAAAACGTCACTGTTGATCCATGCAACATTTCATTGCGAAAAATCAGATCGTTGAACATTTAATTCAAAGGATGGGAATGTTATTACTGCTAACCGTTGGTTTCGTAATCGCACCACTGAGCTTTCCTTCTACAGCTCAGGTCTGTGTTCATAAGTTAAAATTTCAACCTGTCCACTTTTCGCATTAATTTTAAGAATTGTGTAGTTACGGACATTTAAAAAAATATAGAAAAGTGAGAGCAATTGAAAATTTGAGCGTCTATTGCTTTAGTTTATTTCGATTTTCCTTAAATGTCCGCAAATGAAATGAAAACAGTTTGTACTTCATGCATTCCTTTCTTATTTACCTCAAGATAGGAATAAATTTTCTTGAACCTCAACTTTCCCTAAATTCTAATTGTCTTTCAGTTAAAAAAATCTTCCACTTTAATAGTCAAGCTCCGATAAAGTATTATTGTGAAAATATTTTATGTATGGGAAGTCAAAATGATTGTTCGTAAACTTTCATATGGTTCTACCTTGTTTTTTGATATATAAACAATAATAGTTTTTGCAACATCAATGAACAGTTCTACCATTTGTTAATTACCACTGACAGTACAGTTAATTAATTTCCAAGTTATATTATATCATAATATATAATATATATTATCAGTAATTTGATAAGAATAAGTGAAGCAACTGATAACACCTCAAACTCGTAAAATATTAGAACATTCCTACATACGCGTATATAAACATAATAGAGACGAAGCTAACAGATTTCAGTTGAGGACTTTTGAGGCTTTGAGTAGAGGCTTTTGTAGCCGAATTATGCTTAATTAACAGAGGAAATTATGAAAACCCTCTGTACTTAATGAATTGATAAGATATCTATTGTTTAATAAATATTGAATTAATTTTTTTGTTTGAAATATATACTTTAATAAATATTAAATTACTATGAAGAAATAGTAGATACTTTACTTGAAGACTAGTTTTAAACTCAGCCATTTAACTGGGAGCGGAAACTTGATTAAATGGAAATCAAATATATTCTTTACATTTAAATGGAAATAAAACTTTTATTTATTTTAAAAGTCAACAGTTGCAAAGTTATTTTAAATTTAGAGTTTACTGGTAGTGTCTTGGAGGGATTTCCGTGATATGGCGTACTCGAAGACTTTTCTTTTTTTTACGTTGAAATGTCTTATTTTGATATGCCTACGATGAGATTCCTCATTTTAATATCCTTGCTTTGATAGTTCTCAAAGTCAGTAATTTGTGTAACCGTTCACTAGAAGAGTATTGGATGAGGAACTTCAAAAATGATGGAGGAAGTTGGAACCAAAGGTGTAATTAGTGAATCGGCCAAGGAGATACTGGACAAGGAAGAGGGGTCGTAATGAATATAGAGTATCGCCGATGGATTAATTAATCGAAAGGTCAGTGATTATACTTCGCAGACGGCGCACCCACCGAGGGATGAAGAAGCACCGCCTCATCGAAAAGTAGGAAGACGCTTTTTACAGACTAACATTCTTCACTAACGTAAAAGCAGTGAGTTCACCGTTGGTGTCACCATATTCGAAAATAACGGAGGGTCAACATAGTAAAGGGTAGAAGATGCAATCTGTGAGCTTCAATCCAGTCTTTGATACAAATCTTTTATAAATGTCATCTGACTTGATAGATTATCTCTAGATTTTTCAAATTTTTTGAAATAGCCTTCTTCTGTTTTATTTATAATTCATTTTCTGAATATTTACGCCTCAAATTAATTTCCGCCTGATATTCACCGTATTCACCGTTTTTCTAAGTCAGTGGAATTGATTCTATCAAAATGCTATTCTTCATCCTTAGCGATTCATCGTTAGTTAACAGTTGTTAGATTGGTTAGTAATCGTAGTTTTTCTTATAGTTTACCTTGGGCCCAGCCTGATTTCTGAATACACCATCTCCCGTATCATGCAATTTAAACTTTTAACCTTCCACTATAATTTCTTCTTTTTAATGATCTAATCAGTACTTAAGGAGATTTTTGTTTCCCAGAGTATTTCTGATCCACCTTTACCATATCATATGTATCACCATTCACTATATCATCCATCACCAACGTTTTCTCTTTATCTATTTTTCGAAGGACATTTCCTTTAGTTACCATTCTATTTGCTTTTTTCATCATTCTTCTGTAGCGCCTTACCTACAATGCTGCCTATCTTTTTTTATTTGTTGATGTTATATTCCATGTTTCACAGCCATTGGTTCAATTTATTTCCGGATTTCATGAACATCATTCAATATTCTAACATTTTCTGCAAATAGCTATTTTTCTGTTTGAATGCTCTCTATAATTCACCTATTCTGCCCACTATTTCTCATTTACTACTTCTAGTGTTACTGATCTTGTCTGAATAGTAGAGCTCTTCGTCTCCCTCAGGCGAGTGCATTTCTGATTTTACCTGAAAATGATTCTCCATGTTTCAATCGTATAACACACTTAAACAACTTATTTTCTCCTGATTTATTCCCCATTTGTCCACAAATAACCTTAGAATGTTGGATGATTTGGAGGGGAAGCTGAATGTACGAGATTGTTCACAATTATTTACCTTCGCGATTGATTCCTTAATAAAAAGCGGTGACATCAAGAGGTTACTGCTGTTTTATATTTTTTATATTTTAGATTTAGGTGTATATTTTAGATTTAGACGCGTATTAGGACTTGGATTGATAGGTTTCCCCAATTGTTTATCTAAATATTTTTATACGTGTTGGAAACACGTTCATGGTTACTCATTTAGACGAGTTTTCGTAAACTCGTTAGTTATAGGGCCTTTGAACACAGTTTTCTATACACAGTGGCTCTTCTAACATTTACTAATAATCATTTGTATACATTTACCCATTATTTCCAAACTAGGACAGTAATTTCTTAACCGGCAGCGAAGAAGTTTTTGTCTCCATTGAACTTTTACTTAAAGGTAATTATATTAATTTTTAATTCTTCTCTTATTACAAAAATTGCGTTCACTAAAATGACATTTTACTCCTTGTTAAGGTGCAGAAGAGTAGCCGCAGGCAGCAGTCGTCAAGTCTCAACAACGTGGAGCAGAGGAAATATTTTAATGAGGTACAATACATGACTGCAATTAAAATTAGTTTTAGAAATGTCTCAACATTTCTGTTTTTAGATACATTCTAATGAGGATATATGAACGAGAGTTGATCTAGAAATTTTGTGCTTCTTTTTTTCCAAATGATTTCTGACGTTTTTTGCAATGTGGTGTGACAGCAGTATAAAAATGAAATTTCCGATACATATATTTAAGTTGATCTTTACTGTGTGTTCAACAATTTTGCTTGGTGGAATCAATTGAATTTCTATTTCAATAAGTGGGGTATTTTTGTATATAAAATTAGGCCAAAGCTAGCTTCTGTAACTTGATTGGCTATTATATGGTTGTATAGAAGTATTAAGACTATTCCATTGATTTGTATACGAGAATTTATGGGAAGTAAATTGAAAACGCAAACAAGACACTAGGAGTAACTTCAAAAAAGTCACTTCTTGTGGTAAATAGTTGTTCTTCTGTCTCATTAGTTTTTATGACAATTTGTAATCTTCCTGGGAGTCCAGTAAGTTGCAATTGGTATGGTATTTATCAATTTTTATTTCCCCACTGGGAATCCACCGGCAGTTAACTAGTATAATGATACGAGAGGAATAACTTAAAAATAAAAAAAAAATCCTCTTATTTTAAACAACTGATTGGAAAAATAATTATTATGAGATGGAACTACTAGATTTTGAATATAGAAACGTTTTGAAATTGAACTAGTATTTTTCGGAACAGTTTTTACTGTAGGTAAGTCATTCAGCTATTTCCTCTTCATGCACGGCGGCTTAAGACTATCCTATATATTATTAAATAAGTATTCATTTAGGTCAAATATGCTCAGTTTGATAATTAATTATGATTTATTGTCTACTAGGCGAGGTGATGGCATAATACAGTTTGATGTAATACTGTCATAAGTGAAGAAGAGAATTAATGGTTATTCTTTCTGCTTATTCACCGTAGGTATCATTTAATGTCTTTGTATTTATTAAGTTTATATTGAGTATTACAATACGTCGTTTTATCTAACCATTTTTTAATTTTTTATCATAAACTGTAGTAAGCAATGTATTAATTCGTATACATATCAGAAAGTTTTCCAGATGTAGAACTGGTTTTCTATTTGAGGTATTAATATGAATATGTCAATAAACTTAATAGTGACCACTAAGCTGTAATAGCCTATTTTTTAACATTGTTATTAATTATAAAAATAAATTTAATATCTCGTCATGTAATTAAGAATTATTTCAGCTTCGAATGAGACTTTAGAGAGCGTCGTTTACATCGAAGCAAGAAAACTTTTCTTAGATATTAATTACACAAAGGAGCTAACATTTGGAGGCCGCGTGGTGTAGAAGACAAGGCAGGACGGAGAACAATGAAGGATATAGAAGATGGAGAGAGTTGGCAAAGAGAAAGAGAGACGGAGAGGGGGTAGAGAGAAAGAGAATCTCTTCTGAAGTTTAGACGCAGGAGTGGGTGATGGTGGAAAATGGTGGGGTGGAAAGTGAGAAGTAGAGGCGTTCTCTTAGAAGGGAACAGAAAGACCGGCGGGTAGTGAGACCTCCTCTTTTCTGCAGTTAGATATATCTTGGAAGATATAAAGGATCCGCCGTTGTCTTCCGAGTACAAAATGCCCCGAGTGAAAAAGGGAAGCGCTCGGATGCAAGGCGCGCTTCGAGAGACGGACGAGTTTGGACGGGAGTAAAAAAGAGGGACGGAATTGGAGAGGTCTAAATACGCGTGGCTATTCATAACGGGCCTTTTAATTACCACAAATTTCGTATTATAAGGCAGTATTTTCATCCGGTGAAAAATGGGACGCGGTCTTTTTGCAGGTGCGAAATGCTCATTCTTTGTAGTTTCAAGGTCGCTTTAGGTGCTGGTAATTTTAATTAAGGCGCTCGAAGAAGTATTGTTAAACATGCTCACATTTAGTTGGTGGGTGCGTCGCGGGATTCAGGTGCATGGATGTCCTTAGGGAAACATTTCCGCTGTCTTGATTGTTTAATTCTTCTCTTTCGACTCGCATTTTATCATCGAAGTCCGTTATTGTTTAGTAACTCCTTACCACCTGCTAATTCGCCATCTTAATTGCTGAATTTTTATTTTTCGTAATAATTGACACCCATCTGTTTTTCAGCATAATTCGACTGGGATAAAATTGAATGGGATGAATGCAGTTTAGCGTGAATTATTTAGGCGTTCTGCGAATTTCGGCCATTTCATATCCATTAAACCATTGTGGTTAAAACCAGACGTAATGTGAGAAGGAAATATATGCTTGGTTCGTACTTGTATTTATTAGGGATCCCTGGTAGCCAAGTGAGCATCCTGTTCGACTTCGGTGAAAGAGGTCTCGGGTTCTATTCAAGGTGGGGGCCCAAGTGCGAAATGACCTAAGCTGTCGAAGCACTTCTAAGCAATACTACTACTACTACTTGTATTTATTATTTATGAATTTGCAGCCACAGTATATTTTGGATCTCTTTACCTGTAAAGGTTTAATTTCTTTTGTTAACACTCGATCTGGCCATAATTCCCTTACTTACTCTATTCCTCGTAACAACACTTATGTTAACTCCTTCTTAATAACAGCCTCCCAATTTTGGAACTCTTTACCGGATAGGACTAAGAACTCTACTTCTTTAAGATCTTTTAAAGGCAAACTATTTAGTTATCTTTTTATTACTTATGATTAATCTTGTTTGTTTTCTTCATGTACTTTGTAAACTTAGGAACATATATCGTAGTCTTTATTTACTTTGTTCTGTTGTATCTGTTTTTGAGAGCAATAATGTACTTATGTTCCAGCTCTAATGGGCATCTCCCCCAAAGCTAATAAACATTATATTATTATTATTAATTTATTTTTCTCATTACTTATTCACAATCGGTCTCGCTTTTCATTACTGCCAACTACCACAGTGGATTGTTATTCCTTATTTTACTTAGCTGTGTCGCAAAGTCATGATGGATGTCTCCAATACTTCACTCATCACAAGTTTTTGATGCATCGCGTCATCGCATTGTAAAATGGTACGAGTTTTAATTCGTAGTTCTAATTCTATATTTTCAGTTTTCAGTGTAAGTCTTTCATATTATCTATTATCATTATTAAAATTTACAAATTTACTATTCACCGAATGAAAACAATGATAATAGATATATTCATATCTTTTACCGCGTTTTATTCGTTTTATTGAGAAATGTGGATTAAAAAATTAGGATAACTTAAGAATTGTACGTGGAATATTTAAATGCATTTAACGAGATAAAATTTTGAAGGCGTGACTTAATAATTGAATTTAATAAAGATTAGTTGAGTGATTTTACGTAATTTCAGTTTCGTAATTTTCCGTTATCACCAAATTGTATATTGCATGTATGATTCCTCAAGCACGCATGCGAAACCTCGCATGTCGCCATTCTTAGAATCGCAAAACCATTTTACAATAAATATTTTCGTCAAATTCTTTGATCTAAATTACGGTCATAAATCCGCTATTCTTTGCAGAAAATCAGCAATAGCATAACGCTTCGTCCGCGAAAACTCTCGGAGCATAAGTCTTTTACTTGACAAATCTTCGTCGGCTCTATAAATAATAGGACTTCGCGTGGAGTGGGAAAAGGAGGGACTATGGCAGTAGTTGGAGCAGAGGAAAGGGTAGAATATGGAGGCAAATGGTACACGAACAAAAGATCCAACGCCGCCTGTGTCTCCCTCTATCCATTTGCGACCGAAGCTTCCCCTTAAAGGTCTTCGGGATCCTCATCGCCGCTTTGGCCCATCCCATTTTTCTTCACCCATTCCTCCTCCACTTATTCTTGCCCCTGACTGCGATTCATAATCAGCCTCTTCTCCTTTTCTTATCCCGAACAAAGTTGCAGAAGTTTGGGACGGAGAGAAAAGGTGTGGGAAGCGGAGAGGATTCTGATGCGGGTCTCAGTGTGGGGTAAAGGCAGAGGAGAGGTGTTTGGTTTGGAGACGGTGTGGATAGAAGAACTCTTGTTTGCCTTGGGAGAGCGCGGCAAAGGGAATTTGGAATGAAAGCGGAGGAAAGTTGGAGATGATTGGTCGGTGGATGGAGAGAACTCTCGGAATGGCTGCGAGAGTGGAAAATGTGTCCGAGAGCGGGGAAAAAATCTTTACAGACTTCCAGAGACCTTATAAGTTCCTCCTCTTCAACGTGATTATAATGACTACCTGACGGAACTCTTTTGAGAGCATCACTTCACGATCCTAGGGAAATAAAGGAGTTCGTTAATTGCTCGCGAAGCCGCGGCCTGGATCTTCTTTGAATTCTTTCAGTTTAATTTAGCTTCTTTCCGGATTTTTTCGTTTGTTCAAAAGATCGCTCGTTAATTCGTTTTGTCTGTCCGGCTGATTATGCACCCTAGATTGCGTGGATTGAGAATGTTGAGGAGCGGGTGGAAGTTGATATTCTTTGCGTGGGTTTTTTTTTCAGCGTGAATCGCTGGAGTATTCTATCGTCGAAGTATTATTATGCGATGAAATTAAATCAAAATGCCGGAGATGCTGTCCCAATTTCTATAGCCTCGCATTCTTGTTTAATTAGGTAGGTAAGGAGGGAAGATCCTGAAGTAGACATTAACTGATGAATGCATTTGCTTGTCCCGCTTGATATTCATCCTTAATATTTTCTGAGAAGTTATTTTTAATAGTTTCATTGCCTCAGGAAATTCTTGTGCTCTTGTAAGATTTTTCTTTTTGTGGAAAACTTCTCGAAAAATTTTCGAAATCTTAGAAAATTTTTCTATTGATGGAAATTACTGAATCTCAAGAAAAGAATTCGGTCACTCATCATTTATGAAGAGGGGTGATAAAAAAGAAGTATTAATGAACATATATGAAATATGATGACTTACGGGAGTCCATATTGAAAATTTGAAGGTAAACTAATGTTTCTTTTTTCCACAACTATAACAAACACGCTTTCCTAGGGAATAAGGAATGAATTTGCACTTAGTTCAGTACGGCTTAAAAACCCATGGAAAAACGTGTGGAAAATATCAACATGACTGGGACTCGAACCAAGGTCTTTCTCTTTCTGTATGGGTATAATATATTTTAACTACTAAACTTCCTTGCCGAGTCTATTTCGCTCTGTTTACGGATTGCTTTGTGAGCAAGTCAAGTGGCTCTCCTAATCACTACGCATCTTTTCTTTTCCCACCCCTCGCTGAGGTTTTTTTACACTTCTTCCTACTTACGTTGTTCCTTTATCTATTTTGAGAGAACCGTAATTTTACTCTACTAACCTTCCTTATTTCTTCGTATTTCCCCAGATCTTCCTATTTCCTTCCCCTTCATTCACTTGACCTTTTTTGGTTTTGCAAATTTTATATGTAGAATTTTAAATGAAAAATTACACCTTTCTCGGAATAGCATTGATAGAAAGTAAATTTTGTTCTTGGGATGGGCGGACTGAAATCTGTCTCGGCTGTCCAAATACGGTTTTGAGTCCTGAATAAAGAAGAAGCACCAAACAGAAATATTATGCCGCAAAGTGGAAAAATATTTGGGAACGGGTTCAGGGTCTCCAATTTACTTTCTCTTCGAGCGAAGCCGTGAGCCAACACTGATTTGGAAATTGGAGCAAATTTTAAGTCAAATGCTTAAAACAGATGCAAAATATTAACACAAAACTAAATATATCAAGATTCCATGTCCTTTTTACAGATAATTTCTATTAAATATGTATATTTGATATAAATGTATGCATACAAAGTTACTACTCAATAGAGTGCTGCAGAAATTAACGGACACCTTCAACTATGTTGGAAATAATACCTTTACATTAATAAGGAAGTTTTCTGGTATAATTTCGATTTCCAATTTAATGACTCATAACCAGGGTTTCGTGGAAAGAAACTTTTTGAGGAAATGGGAGGTGTTTGGAAAAAAAGGAATCCTTTAAGTTATAGTATGGGAAGCCATCAGGTCAACACTTACCTTTTTCAGGTTTGATGTTTAATTGCATCGATATAGCAAAATATATTTACAATAACATAAATAACATAAACATAAATAATTCTTGAAAATATATTATTTGGACTTTCTACAGTTAAACAGTTAAAAAAATCAATATATATATTTATATAATTTTCAGAAAGTAGCAATCCATCTACATTTGCAACAGATTTGTAACAGTTTTATTAATATCATCATTAATTAAATAGATTTATTGTTTGTAAGGTGCACTAAGTCAGAATCATTCTCCATATTTAGTAAAAACGTGATGTTTCTGAAAGTGAGAGTATAGATATGTTTTCAAAGGTTACCAGTAGTTGAAGTTATGAAGACTAGCTGCAAAGGATCCAGTAAGGTTAAATTTTATGTACTGCAGCATCTAGTAGATTTTTACCGTAAACCTTATTCCAAATAAAAAAGAATGTTTGAACTTTCACCATTATCTGGGAAAGAGAAAGTTCGCGAGCGATTTGCCTAACTCATTCGCAGTTTATCGGAATCAAACTTTTACCCTTGGTATATTCGAAATCTGCATTTTGGAGACTTTCCAACCAAAGAAAATAAACAGGTGGATAACAGCTGAAAAAGCAGGTTTCAAAGGATCTCTTTTTTTTCGTATATGTTATCGGGAATTACGTTCCTGTTGTAGGGGAGAAAGAATTAGTTTCGGTGGGCGTATTGTGAATGAATTTAACCTTCGTTCTGGGTGAGTCTCCTCGAATGATATATAGGAATGGCTGAATAAGTGATATCAAACACACTTCCAGAAATATATGTTGTTCCATGTCTACATAGAAAATATATCAGAGGAATGTGTATTTTGGCCATGTACCCATTGTTCAGTATACTTTTTTATTATCGCTTTGGTCTTTGCAATTGAGAAGTGATAGCCACCTGGTGTAGTGTTTTATAAACATGTTTTTAATTATAGATAAATAATGTTTTCAATAACATTTTCGCTGAGAAAGGAGAATAAGTTAACAGCAGTTCTCCGTCTACAATTCCATTAGAGAATAAAGAGTAAACATTGTACAAGCCGTGGAATTTGGTGATTATTGAAAGCTAAATTTAAGATGCAATCCTATGTCCATTACTGTATGAGATAACGATCGAATAGCATCGCATTGCTATATTTCGAATAAAATTATGAGTGAAAATATATTTCAACTTACATTTTATATATATTTTATCGGCTGTGGATATTTTATATTCAGGTCGCATAAAATATTTTGGAGTCACGGAAATGGAAGTTTCCAGTCATGGAAATTTTTTTGGATAAGGCATGAAAAAGAAAGAGGCGGAAGTTATTATTATTTTTTCTGTCTTTTGAAAAAGGCTTTGATTAAAGTGGTTTATCATTCACTGTGGTTTCATCCTCTGAGGTTAATGTTGAATGGCAACGAAAGATTAAAACCAAGCAACCTCTGGCGACATTTCTGATTAATATTTTAAGGGATATCTCTTGGCTATCTTGTTTTGGAAATTAACGTTAGTAATACAAGGGTAATGCTCGTGTATTAATATTATCATCGATGTGTTTCGTAAGCTATTGGAAGATTTTTGTAACTTTAGGTGACAAGATCGAATGGAATAAATATATTTGAGGTAATTACCGAAGATTCTTTCGCATGTTATGCCTTGTATTATTGATGTAACTGTTAAGTTCTATTTCAACGTAGGTTATTTTATTACCTCGAAAAATATGAGTGTATACAACCTTGTTTGAATTCATATGAGACCCCTGATGAGATATTTATTATGAAAATTCTATTTGTTAAGGACCACAAATTAAGTTATAATTATTGTTGAGTAACCTCTAAATTTAATTTGTTTTCATGTTTTAGAGAAAGGTGTGCAAATTTTATATTAATGACTGTGAGACCAAAAATAAACACCTGAAATTAGATTGAATGTTGATTTCGTTGGCGGAAGATTTATTAACTATGTTTTAATTTTACAAATTCATATAATTAACAGCGTCAGAGGTCACGTAGAAAGTGAAAGCTGTGAGGTGAGGTGTTGACAAACCGAGAATTTAAAAATCATTCGGAAATGGAGAAGTTCATAGTTACGTACAATATTTCTTTAATAACTAAGAATATTACATTTTCTATATTTACAACAGGTTACATTTTGCTTATTATATCTTAAATTCATAAACAATTAATGTATATCACCCATTTAAGTCTGCCCGTATATCTGCGTCTCTCCTTATCAGAGTATTATGGAGGCATGGAGAATAAATTTTCTAAAAAATTGCCAATTAAGTATGCCTTATGAATTTAGTACTGCTGAATAACTGAGGGAATTTAGCAAGATTGAAGTTTAACGATGAAAGATTAACGGTGCGTTTCACGTACCTGATTATATACTATAGGCACAGATTATAGGGTATGGGAATTCCAAGAAAATATTTCATATGCAAATCGGAAGAAAAAGTTCCGCATGATCCCCTTATTGAAATCCTGTTAATACCCTTAGCTGTTTCTAGCAATTTCCTATCGACCAGTTTTATTTTCATAGACCGTATTATAAATCAAACTCCATAGCTTCCTCTAGAGTTGATTGATGTTAAAGGTAAATGTCTTTCTTTGCAAAGTATGCTCATTTCAGAAATATGTGCGGCCAAATTTACTATTTATTTAATGGAGTTAACTTGCGGAGTAGAGAAATATTTTGTCAATACTTTTGTATAAATATCTTAGTCAGATTTAAACGTATATATTGAGCAGGAAAACATATTTATAGCTATTTTATAAACTCATTGTAGCTTGAACGTTTTTTATTTATACGAATTTAGTTTTCAGTGCTGATTAATAGCTGTATCATTTGTAGGTTATTTGTTTGTTGTCAGATAACATAGTGGTTTAAAGTAAAAAAATTCTAATGCGGGCATGAATTTACAAGCTTAATCAAGGTATAAATAATATTTATTCGGTTGAAGTAACAGATGAATATGACATAATGAGTAGGAAATAACATAATAAAATTTAACCTAATAGTTATTAATATAATTGAAATACATACGCATTGCGCATATTTTATACTTTATCGCAAGATAATGACTTGAAACGAAACACGCTTACGCTGTCGAAAAAGCATAAAAACTACTATACAGGAATCACCAGGAAGAGTTATATTAAGTAATTGGTAGTAAATTATAATACAGGCAATGCCATTCTTTTAGGCGAAATTTAATATACCGGGCTCTTTGTTCCGCTGCGGTTTTTAAATAGGTACAAGGTAGTCGTAAATTAAACAGGCCGGTAACAGTAAATACCGTGGAATTCCTTTTTATAAACAGAAATTGAGCGGAGGGCGTAAGTTACCTGGGCCACTCTTTAATTCCTTTCCTGAAAATCTGATATATTCTGGGACCACGTATTGACGAAAGTGTTTCAAAGTTATATCATTCACTGGACACAGTGGATGAAATGGAAACTAACTGTTCGTGAAATTTTTATCTTTAGTGAACCCTACTTAATATTTTACTGCATTTAGGTTAACGTAGTGCGTATCACAAATGTTAAAGGTCTTCGGGAACCACTAGAAAAAGGAAGAAAAATCAGAATAGGCGATGTTTACTAGACGATAGAGGACAGTGATAGAGTATGGTAAGGTTGTAATAATTTATAAGCATAAAATTTAACATAACCAGAAGGGTGCTCATTCAAAATTTTTATTAATAGACCATAAACTTCAATGAATTTTAAATGCTACGTTTTACGTCGTGCGGTTTGGAAAATCACTAGCAGTAAACCAAATGTGAGCTTTCTTCACAATCGATCGTTTGCATTCAGATGAGGGTTGTTCAAAATCGTGTTCCATTTGACCCTGAATGCACAGAAACTGCCGCAGAAACCAGATTCGACCAAATGTCCATCCTCTTGCGGTCTCTTATGGTTTCCGAAGCACTTCTGGTCATATGAGTCGCTGTCGACCCACGCACTGGATGGAAAGCTGCCACCTCGTTACTTAATTGCGGGAGAGATCCGTGGCGAATCCGATCGATGGCGATATTGTGAAGGTGGGACTCGAAGGAGGAGCGGGAAGGAGGAGAGCTGCAAATAAAGCCGCGGGGCGCAAGGAAGGGGGAGAGGTCGGATGCGGGAGCTTTGCAGTTTTGACGTAATTAATCGTCCGCCGGAATAGCGTAGGAGAAAGGGAACCGGAGCATCGCATTGTGTACCGGGGCGCCGACAAATTGTTTGGAGCGGGGAAGAGGGAGATGGAATGGGTTGGGGTCGAGAAGTGGGGTCCATGGAGAGGGGTAATGTTTAGTTGGGTTGGAAGGGATGGAAGAGTTGAGAAGGGTTAAGAAAGTAGGGTTTTAGATCACGGGCACCCACTCATGAATTTCAATGCCGAAACCCGAGAAATTATTTGGCCCCACACTGCAGAAATATTATTTATATGCGTATCAAATACCAGGTTATATGATAGAAAATCAAAATCATGGTTGTCTGGCTTCGTAAAGATTTTAAATCAACCAATCTTTCAACGATTTCCAAATTAATTGGGATTTCAGAAACTTGTATCCATAAGTAAAATAGGGTATTGAGTAATCCTGCATTAAAATTAATTTGTTTTTAAATATTTTTTTATTAGGGTATCGAATAGAATCTTTGTCTGCAATTGCAATTTTGGCGAGAGTTTTAACTACATTTACGTATACATGCTTGTTGGCGGAGGACATTTATAAATGGGAAGTACTATGTTATATTTATGCGAATGGTAGATTTATACCTCCAAATCGCATCGCCCGTAGAGTTGTGATATGACTTTTGGATTACTAGATTTGGCATCTAGTATGTGTTTGTTTACTAAACTATTTTCATCTACCCCTTAGCACCATAAAATTATATCGTACTTTCCTCAAACTTGACGTAAAAATTAAAACTATATATATATATATATATATATATATATATATATATCGTATCTCTGAAAAACTGCAGGAACGGAAACATAGTTCATTCCACCATTTCTGTTATTCATGACAAAATCCTCAATAGTTAGCTGTTTGTTAACTAGCATCCATAATTGTTATTTTGGCTAGTAAAAAGATTAGTTGTAAGAGAACGTGGTTTCGCATTTGCAAACAACTTTCCTTGTTTATTTTTGAAATTAGGGGTACCAATATATTAGTTATATTAGCACCAACGTAGTAATTACCATTGATAGTAATTGCTTTAAAACTTTTTCTTGTTATATTATAGTTACTGTGTATTATTATATTATTATTATGCCGCAGTTTTATTACCATGGCGTTCGTATAATTTCTTGCAAATATTAACTACTAAAATAACTCCTTATACTCGTAGCTGTATATGTGAAATCTTAAGAAACTAAAATAGATTCTTTTATAGATCCGACCCGCCGATAACCTTCCATGTTATTTATCTTCCAAACAGCTTAGGGATACCTACTTTAGATTAATGTAGTGGCCACAAGGGCACGGTTGCGCCCAATTTGACAATCGCCGATCTAAATGTTCAAGATAGTACAAGTAGATTCGGTGAAATAAATAACTTTTTGTTCGGCATTCTAAATCAGCAAGAATTCGTCTTGAGCCGCCCTGAAGATCACACTCTTTTCAGAAGTGATTATTGAAATTAATGTTGAGTTTTATTATGGATGGTAAAAAGAGCTATCGCTGTATTGTAGTAAATTGACTAACAGCTATTATCCGTGGTGTTCAAGCCAAACTTGCTTAAGTTTCGACTCGTTATTAAAAATATTATTATCGATACACTTCTGTTTGGTACACATACCCGAAATGTATGCAGAAGGTACTCTAGACAGATTCATCGTTTTAAGCTATTGAAAGTTCTGAGAACGATGGTGTTTTGCATCAGTTAACCATAATGAGGAGGTTGGCCGTGGAAAATACCGCGTAGTATGACGAATCTCTTCGCCATTGCCTACTAATTCAGTCTAAATCTCGGCTGAATGAAATTGCATTATTATTACCATTACTATGCCTACTTAAACGGAATGTCAGAATGTTTTGGTTAGGTAGTGTAATTGGCTAAAGCTTCCACCCGGCTAGTGGATGATTCGTGTTCCAGCAGCCACTGTCTGTCTCTTTTTTACTTGGGACTTTTCCTAGGTGCACGCCTTTGCGTGCAAAGTTACCGTTTATTCTTTAGCTCATTTAGAGTGAATGGGCAAGTATAAGAGACCCTTCTTAACAGCCTAATATTCACGAACTGGAAAAGGTCCAGTGTTAAGCCGTGCGTTCTTATAAGAAAATGATGCGGTTAATCTTTGTGAATGTCCGAGAGGCTTCTCAACGAAAGGTGGACTTCCTTAGAAGTAACAAACTTTTAACAAAGACTAAGAGCCAAAAGAAAAGAAGTACGTATTCTTACTTGTTTTGATGATCACAAATATAGATTGGTACAATGAGAGCGCACGATTTGAATTTCAATTGTAACAACCAAACTCACACCATTTTGATAGTGATGTTTAACAATGAGGACGCGTTGTTGTATCATGTAGCGCTATCGTTACTAAGTATCGTTTACTAACTACTTTGTTAGTTTACTACTTTGTATCCTATATGTCTCCTATCGACTTGTCACAATCATCAGCCTCAATCCCCTATCGAATCATAGCAGTCACAATGACGCGCAATTCAAAGCTTGCACTTTTATTGTAACACCCTATACAACCACCACTAATTGATTAATGTGTTATGATCGAGATAATCGTTATTACAATCGAGAATTGTTTCCGCGAATGTAATGCCCTTACAATATTTTTATATGATCAAATTCAGTTATATGTGTATCTGTACAGTGATGAAGATATTTCTATCCGAATGCACTATTATGTTGCAGTACGCAAAATGCTGCCCAAAATGCGTTACCCGCCGAATTTGCGGTTGATTCTCTTGATTCCGTTGATTTAGTGGGCTCTTATAAAACATCAGATAAATAACGTAACAGATGAAACAGAACAACTATTTACTCAACGAAAAGCATATTTTTCGCTTCGTCATTTCGTGAGATCGCGCTGACGGACAAACGTTTAATTTGGAATGTACATATATGTGCAGAATGCAAACGAAGGATTAAAATCAAGAAAAGAAAACTAAGAGTCTGTCATTGACCAAATGAGGTCCTCAAAAAAGGTAGAGGCAAATCCACACGTTAACGCTAGCGTTCAACGCTTAAAGGAATTTTATTTGTACTCTTAATTTTTACTAAGAACGAATTCCCAAAAAAGATTTCCCTTTTCTGTCCCCGCACTGATGAATGTCTAATTTTCTTGCCTCCTTGATTATGACAAGCCAACAAATTACTGTCCATTCTGTCATATGCAAAATTTAGCTGATTAAGAAACACTACTAATTGGTCGTAAATTTGACCCAGCGATTTGTCATTGTGAATGCAAAATGCCAAAATTGCCTCTCTTCATATTGTTTATCATCAATTCCTACCTTTACTTTCAAATGCCTCTAAAAACCCCGTGTATTCTTATGGAGTGATGCATGAGCTTAAATTCAACAATTGGCTTGGTTGTTAGGGGCACGGGTTGTTTACATTGACCAAAATAAGAATGTTTATTAAATTTCTCATTCCTTTGATGCTTATCTCGCTTTCGTATGACAATTTTTTCTACATTAATGCTGTAAAAGAAAGATACCCTGCTAGCGATTAAAGTGAACTTGACTTGCATTTCTTACGGGAACCCTTTGGGTCGTCTGACGATGAACCGTGAACCGTTAGGTAAATAAAAGGTAGCCATTTATTTGCGCAGGGATTACATTTAACTATCTTTAAAGTTTAAAAGATCTGCAACTTCTGGTCCTCGTGTTTAAGGTGAACATACACATACATGAGAACCTTATAATTTATTAATAAGATTAAATTTTTAAGCATTACTACTCTTTTGCTAATGATGAGTGACAAAATGGCTAAATTAGTGGTGCGGTTACCATAGATTTAGGACTCCTAGTTATATGTCTCTCGGTCCATGTTGCTCTTAAACTGAAAGCGGTTATTATTTTACGGCCGAGTTATCCGGCGATGAGTCTTCCGGATTAATGAATCCGTAGGTGAATTTGTGGTGGTGGAATCCCCCGAGGCGTATTTTCGGCAGGTTCACTCATCAGAGGCGGTTCATCCGGCGATGAATTTTTCGGAAGTGAATTTTCAACCAGGAAATTTTCAGGCATCAGTTCACTGATGGCGCAGAAAAATCAATATGGGGAGGCATTACGTGGCAAAGAGGATGAAGAGATGATCCTCGGCGGAAGAAAATTCGAGGTTGGAGCGATGGTGGATGGAACAGAAGTTAAAGAGCGGAGGGCGGTGGACGGGGAGACCTTTTGGCGAGGGAGTTTTCGGTGGTGAAGTATGGCGCTGCGGTCGCCGCGGGGTACGGTTCCGGCAGTCTCTCTCTGTATTGCGAAAGGTTCGGAGAGTGATCGTTCCCCTCAGCGAGGGCCGACAAAGGCACGGAGAGTGGGCAAAAAATATTGGACTTCCTCGGAAAGGGGCTTTAGGATGCGGGCGAGTTTTAGAAAGGAGACAAATGATATTGGGACAAGTAACAAAGACCTCGATGCTAATTATTACTGGACGAGGTAAACGGACGCAAAAAACGTCACGCTGCAGAGGCGGTAGGGATGGGCGATCAATCACGTTATATGCGCTTGGTTATCCATAACGAGGTTAATATCTCGGCGTGTTCATTAAAGGGAATCAAAGGGATGGATGGGATGGCTGTTTGATTACTTTGCGCGCGTGCATTCGATCTTATCGTAAAACGTTGTTTAATTGGGAATGATATTATAAGCGATTCTTCTTCTTCATCCTCCCCCTTTGGTCGAGGCCCAGTGCCTGTTTCTTTTTTCGTCACCTCAGTCAATGCTTAAGCTACTCCATCATACCCTGCGTGTTCTTAGGTGTAGTATTGTTAAGAGTGCTTTAACAGCTGAGGTCATTTCACACATGTGGGCGGCCGCCAGGAATCGAATCTGGGACCACTTTCATCAAAGGCGAACACGTTACCCCCGTGGCTTCCCGAAATCCCCCTCCGCGTTCCTTTAATCATTCATAAATTTATATCTAATAATCTCGTCTTTATTTGGCCAACTTCAGTCTAATGAGATTCTACCAGCGTCAAAATACGCTTCCCTTACCATGTTGTATTTTTCTCGTTATTTTCCAAATCGGTTGCTTTTCACGATTAATGCGTTAGGTTCACTCTCTAATAATTTTTACCATCCAACTCTTTGACGTTTTTCCTTTACTATTTTCGTATTGTCTGTTTAATTTGACTTTGACAAACCTTTATCTAGATAGGTGAAAATATGTTTATATTTATATAATATCTTATTTCCAAACACCGTTGACGTCTTCAGCTTAGTGTAAGGATAAATTTAATGAACTTCTATCAAATTTTATTGACAAAGCTGATCACCTGTAATGACCTCATTAATTTCCCTTATTAAATCTTCGCAATTAGTACTTTAACTGCTATGACCGAATTTTAGTTATATGTCAGAAATAGTAATATGACCGAATATAGTTACATGACTTTCGGTCATATGACTAGGAATCCTAAATCTATGGTAACCGCGCCACTAATTTAGCCATTTTGTCACTCATTATTTGCTATCTTGACACTGAATTGTTTTGTAACTGTAATATCTGGATTTCATGATGTCCTTCTGAAGTTATTTTTCATGAAAATTTATTGTTAGTTGTAACGTCTATGAAATAATATATCTGTACATTTTTATTTTAATTTCCGTATGATTTAACATGACTTTTCCTTAAAACTTAGCCATCTATCAGTAGGTTTCGCAGGATTTTCACGCCTCCCTTTATTATGGGTGTTATCCTGTTGCGGTATATTTTTCCAGAGTGCAAACTCAGGTTTTTAAACCCGCAAAGTAGATATATTTCTGTGAAATCTTTTCAAGCTAGTATCTCTTTTAAACCTCATACGACGAAGGATTAGGTGCAGGAAGAGACTTGATAATCCCAATCTCGCCCGAATAAAGTCGGATTATTATTATTTAATAATCTTATAGCAGCAAATACAGTGTAAATCTTTTTAGGATTTTAGGTAGAATATCGTTATCAACTATTTCTGTTTCTTAAAAACTTCATCACCCTTCCTTAAAATGTATGTCGTGTTTTATTTATATTCCTACTCGGAATCTAAATTCAGGATTCATCCATTCATGGATTTCGTTTTCCCTCTTTTTGTGCGCAGAAAATGTGAGTTAGGAAAGGAGCTTTAAAGGCGTTTCATTTCCAGGGTGAAAGCCTGTTAGCTTCGATCCGGCCTCACATATGTTTGATGTCAACCGTCATCGGGCGAATTTTCGTGAAATATGACACGTTTTGAAACGGAAAGGCTTCGTGACAAAAAATGTATTTCAGTAGTTTTTTTGGATTTACAAATATCTGCAGAGAGTATACCTTACATAGAGAATTGGTGCTTTCGTAAGGTAATCCCTTTCACTCAAAGCAAAGCACTTATCAATATCTATGTTATTAGTTATCAGGCACCTCAAAACAGTGATGTACGCATGCACAGTTTCATGTTTGTGTCTGTCGAGTTACATCTCTAGTTTTGGATAGTAAATAATATGACGTGACGAACGTAACGTCGAAGTGACGTTATTTATGCTATAGATAGATAGATAGATAGACTCTTTATTGGCGAGGTTAGGCCCATATGGGCCTCTCTTCCACCTAACCTCGTATGTCATTATAATATGTACAGAATATAATTATAACTAAAAGAAAGAATGTGGTGTGGGAAAAAACATTGCAACTGAAATATTACAGGCAGTTATTGATAAGTTGTGACCGCTTCAATGCGTCTTTAAGTAATAGAAAGCCACGCCCGTATATGAATTTTTTTATTGAATTATCAAGTTCAGGATGAAGTTGTATTGAGAAGACGAGTTCATTTTAGGTTTGAAATTTTAAAATACTCCTTAAGCCATTAGGCGGTGCCCGAGAGCTCCCGCGGTGACCAGTTGAAGGAAACCGTTAACCTCTTGAAAATCCAACTTTCTCAGCAGAAGGCAATAAGCATTTCAATGGCCATACTTACTAGCCATATATTATAGAATTAATATTCTTTTACCCCTGAATATGGTGGGTTTTCCAACGTTGGAAGTTTGCCTTGCTCTGGTCAATGCGTAATCTCTAAGGCAACCGCCTAACGTCTTAAGGGGTATTCTTAGATCTGGTATTATAATGTATACTTAAAATGGACTTAAAGGCACTTTAGGGCCTGGCATTACTCTGCTTTGTTAGAGTTAAGGTAAAGATTATAGTTAATCTCCTACACATATGACGGATTAGCATGTAAACCACAATCTTCACTTTAATTCAAGAAAAACAATATAATACCGGGTCCTATGGCGAACATTAGTTAAAGTTCATTTTAAGTATACATTGTAATACCGGGCCTTAAACTCTCTTTTTAAACTGGCGAGTACTTCTCCTCTCTTAGAATTTGTTTTATGGTTAACGATTTCTCTTTCAAGTGAACCGTCAATTTCTTTTTTCCAAAAAAGTAAAAAAAGGTGTCTCAAATTGTAAATCTTTAATCGAAATTTCAAGTATTCGCATCTTTTTTACCCCAAAATATGTTCTTATCAGTTTCTTATTTATGTAATTCATAGTGAAAATCCCGTTGTGGGAAGTTCTCGTCGTTCACTTATTTGAATCTAAAGTAAATTTTGGTCGTGACCTGGGATTTTCCGTACTTTATCGTCGAATTACATAATTTACAATACTTTTGGTATATACAAAAACCAATCCATAAGAGAATTACAGCAA
This sequence comes from Ladona fulva, assembly GCA_000376725.2. Classification (NCBI taxonomy): domain Eukaryota; kingdom Metazoa; phylum Arthropoda; class Insecta; order Odonata; family Libellulidae; genus Ladona; species Ladona fulva. The sequence goes on along the minus strand of KZ308125.1, from coordinate 770,950 downwards.
ATATGTTGCGTTGGTAAAAATTCTACTCTTACGCCCATCGCCCGTCAGAGGATTCTTTCATCTTCTACAATGTATTTGCATATTTACTAGCCTGTTAAACTTGATTCACCTCCATACTTTTAACGAATATGAAATTTGGATATTCATTTAATACTTTGTGGCGTAAACTATCCACTTAAAAGCTATGAAACGATTGATGCGTCAGGATTACAGGATTCATTACAGGATTGCTCATGTAGATGAGTCTGTTGACCCACCGGGTTAAGAAAATTTCCAATGTGACCTTCCAGCCAAAAAGATTAGAAAACCCTGCCCAGAGCGAAGAAAAAGTTACAGGAAATCAAGTCTTTGAAAACGTTTTCCGGTAACGAAATTCAAGCGGAAACTTTTCGAATTCCTGGAATGGAGTTTGAAAATCGCCTTCCCAGGAAATACAACGAATAAAATGGTGGGGGGGGACAAATTCTAAATGACTGTTGGACAACTTCTTAGCGCTTGGAATCTTTCCCCGATCAACCACCGAGCAAGGAGGGCGATTTTTTCCTCCCCTCACAGTCCGATCGACTCAGAGGGAATCGGTAATACAAAGTTATCACAGGGTTTAAGGAAACAGAGGAAAAAACCGTGGAAGCCCAAGAAGGTGGGACAAAAAGAGAAAGGGTGACTAAAAGTTGTAATAAATGGCGAGGTTCTCGAGCAGGATACAAAGAGTAAAACAAATCTTCTCTCTTTCGGTAAGCAGGGAAAAAACACGCAAGGGAGACACGGCGGAGGGAAACTTATTGAATAGGAGTCGGCGTGACATCCACATCCAGGAGATTTCTAGGAAATTTCCGAGGCAGGCTTAGAATGAGAGAGATCTCGCTTAATCTTCTCCCTCTTCTTCGTTTTTTTAATTTACTCTGGATAGGGCGGCGGGAGGACGAGGTCCTGCCGAGGAAGTTTTCCCGGAGAAAAGGGGAAGTTGAGGGGAAAGGAGAGGTGAAAGAGAAGAAGTAGTTCGGGAGAGGGAGTGTGATGGATTACGAAGGGAGAAAGGGGTGGTTGAGAAAAGAGGAGAGAAGGAATTGTGGATAGGGGTAAGAAGAGAGGATAAAGAGATTAGAAAGGGGTGAAGAGAGAAATGAGTGGGAGGGCGAGATAGTTGGAGAGAAAATGAGAGGAAGAGGGACGGTAATAAGGAGAGGGAAATAGAAAGGGTTTAAGGGTTTGAGAGAAGGGAAGGGATATTTGAGGAAGGGAAAGAAAAGCGTTATTTTGGAGGCGAATGTTTGTTTCCAAATGTAATTTTTGAAATTGAATTGTGAACTGTTTAATTACGTATATACTAGTAAACTCACAAATGATGGAATTGAATTTCACATACTTTAAATATTCAGCAATAGCTCAACTTACGAATTGCTCTAATGATGGACTTTTCGACGCATTTGTTTCTTTCACAACGTCGACCTACAGATATGAAATTAATTTCTAGATATGAACCGAAAGAAACAGTTATATATGATGGAGAAATGGGTTTCAAGGAGAAAACTTTTCGAGTTACGAACTCGAACGAATGTCGGGGTATCACTGTTTATCTGTTATAGTACACATCTGTACCTTATTAGCTGGAAGTAGGGAAAACACGCAGGTGAGAATAGTAAATATTGTAATAAATATATTAAATATTTCCTCCTCATCTTGACTGTGGCAGAATAACATATAACTATTCTTAGGGAAATCTGACTGATTTAGGAAACACTTCTATCTGGTAGTATGCTTTTGCCTGCAATTTGTTTATCATAACTGTGAAGGCTAGAATATATATCGAAGATTCCCGGAGTATTATTATGCTAGAATTCATGAGCTTGGATTCATAGTAGGTCGTATATATAATAATTTATAACTGCACAATTTTACACAATTTAATTTCCGCTTACTTTATCTAAATATAGCCGTGAACATTACCATATATATAAAAAGCAAATGTATGTCCGTCTGTCCGTCCCCCTATTTATCTCAGAAACGGCTTGACTTAGAGATCTGAAATAAAATGCATTGTGTTTCTACGATACTGAAACCCCCAGGAAAACTATTTTCATCTCTGTAAAGGTCCGGGTTCGAACCCAGGAGCACAAAATAAGTTTCCATAAGAGATGTACGTAAATTACGTTTTCATGAATAGCAGAGGTTGTGTCTTTACAAAATTAAATTAGAAACATTGGTCCTACGAAATTGATACAAGTGTCTTAAGAAAGGAAAATGATCATAGATTCTTATTTTAGTCATGAAATATTGATATAGATCCGAACTTTTGAGGAATTTAATAAAACACACAGAAATTACGTAAAATTTTTGGGAAAACAACCCATCCTTTTGACGGCAAAGGCCATTGTTGAATGTTGATTTCATGAATTAACCCATATAAGTGCACGAGGATAATCAGTTCCTATAATTTTATAAGAAATTTACGTAAGGTAGACTTTCATGACTTGAGAACAGTAGAATCAATATTATAAATAAGGGTAAGAAATATATTGGGTTATCATGATCTTACGGCGGAATTTTTTTGTGCTTAGGAGGACGAGATATATACGATAATATTTTTAAACTAAATTAAGGTCCGTCATGCATGACGGGGGTGTTTACTAGTCTGATAAATATATGTATTCACGATTATTATAGTAGCAAATTTAAATGAAGAATGCTTTAACATATATAATCAACGAACTATGTAACGTAGTAAAGGAGATCTAAAACCTGTCCTTGATTGTTAGAGGCCAAAAAGTCATTGTCGAATTAATTTTCAATCGCTAATTTAAATTAATAAATAATGAAATCGTTGCTGGGGACTGAAATGATCTTTCTTCTATTTAACCCATGAAGTTCCATGAGGATGTATTCTATCCTAGCGTTTTCCTAGAATTTCTAGGTATTCAACCTTACGTTTATCCTAGAAGGTTTTAGGTTCTACTCTACACGACTTTGGAAACATTTCACGAGAAATACGTGTACACGTTCTCTTGATTAAAGTTATAAAAAAAACTGATTTAAAGAATTTTTATGACTGATCAGGAATAGCATCAGCATTTGCAGAAATAAAAAAAGAGTTTAAAATCTGTCGTAATTTTTTATTTTGAACCGTATTTGAGAAATATTTCTACTTAGTCTGATGATGAGAAATTATTTCACATGGTACGATGTAGAAGCCACTGCCTTTAGCGTTCCGTTAGGTTCTGCATTGTATTTCCTCCCATTTTGTTTCTTTCGTTAAAATACGTGACCTTCACACCAGAGGCTGCAATATACACCTAATTCCCCAATACAGAACAGAATTTTTCCACAGGTCATTCATCCTCATAGCCTGCAATCTTTGGAACGTACTTCCCCCGTAAATTAAGTCCTCGGTTTCCTCCGCTTGCTTTAAGAAAAAATGTCACAAGTCTCTTTCAATTAGGCGAATACAAAATTAAAGGTCCACCAATCATAGCGATTGCCAAATCAAATACACTTATGGTTTCAATCTTATCTATTAAAAAACGCCAGAAACATCCTTCCTTCTACTAATATCCTTCTTACTATCCTGCCATATCTCCTGTCTCTCTTTCTGTGGTTTTTGTTTTAATGAATATGTGAGTAACTTTTATTGAAGTGCTTTTGCCTTTTTTATGCAATTAACGATCTATATCGGCGATCTCATCTATGTGGCCTTTTTTATCAATGTTGCATCGTATATTTTTAACTTCTATGTTTTTATTGGTCCTATTTAATTTTTTAATGCTCAATGTATTCTGGTGCGCAAAATTTGCCAGGCCATTGTACGCCTTTTTCCTTTTATTGTTAATTTTTTCTTTCTAGATTACGGAAAATAATTTTCTTTGAGTTTTCAATTTAAAATTTAAGCTATCTATAGGTTTCGCAGGTTATTCCCACTCCCCTTCCTGCAGTGGACATTTTTCCTAACTACGCGACCTCCGTTTTTTTAAATCCACTCTGTAGTTTTCTCCTTTTCTTTTTTTTTAATTGCTATTTTTCTATTTACACCCACTTTTGGAATGATAAAGGGTTAGATCTAAAAGAATTTTGTCTCAATCTCGCCCTGAATAAAGGCGTATTCAATTCTGTGCTTTCACTTCTTCCAACGATGTCTTATATCGTAGTGAAGTCTGTAAATTCGGATTATGATTGCAGCATTATTTTAAATAAAAATGCTACCATTATTAAGGTTTCGTTTAAATATGCAAGAGAAAGGTAAGTATCAAATTAGGCAAAGGAAAGTTGAGGACAATTATGAAAAAGCTATTCTCAATGTCCCGCAGCGATTATGACGTTTTATGCGCGTTTTACGGCGTCACGAAATCCTGTCATACTGCCAAATTTTGCCACAGTCCTTATTCTAAGATGTTAAGTAATGTAATGTACGGAAATATTTCCATTATAATTCAGGATATCTTTTATTCATTAGACAACATCATAGGTCTGAATGAGAGAACTAGAGGTTAAAAAGAAAGAGAGTACATAAAAATATATGAAGCAAAAGAAGGGAATTATGTAAATTGAGGGTGACAGCAGAGTGAAGGAAAAATTAACAAATATTTGATAAGGATATTAAATACGTATAGACTTTCGACACAAACAAAATGCTCTAAACAATAAACAATAAACAAAAGAAAAATAAAATCACGAATATTCCGATTCATAAAAGTGAGGGGTTTAGCAGCAAGAGCAGAGTGAGCAGAAATTACGTATAAAGAGTTACGAAAAGCATCAGGAGCAAAAGCATGCGTGGAAGAATAATAGGTTATAGGAAAAAAACCTTTAGCAGAGTAAAAGCATCGATAACAGGATTGGGAAGTAATGGTTTCCGGTGATATCAGGAAGATTCTGAATAGAAACCCATTCTAGGAGAAGGAAGAGAAAGCGAAAAAGGCGGAAAGGACGCAAGAAGCCGAGAGTTGGAAGAGATTTGCAGAATAAGTAGAAAGGAGAGAGAAGAAAAGATAGGAAAAGGTGGCTCAGAGAGGACAGGAATCTCTGCTTAAAGCGTCAGAGCAGATTGAGTTGAGGAAACTCTCCTTCCCTTTGGCTGAAGTGCTCCGGCAACTGGCGAATGTTTGTTCCCGCTGGCCATTGTGTGGGCGAGTGCATGCGTCTTTCGCATGCGTGTGGGTCTGACACGCCTTTATGCCTCGCAAATAACGGATTTTCTTCGGACACCAGAAGTGAAGAGAAATGGGAAACTGAAACACAGAGCTAAGCCATTCCACCTCCGCCCGATACGGCACGCGCCTTCGAGAAGATAATTTTCTGAAGGCAAAGTCGTATATCTGAGGCGCCGTAAGATATTCCTTCCCCTGTTACTTCTAATGTATGTTTTGAAAAGGTAGTAATTGTTTCACAAATCATCCTAGATTGATGCGATTGCTCGGATTTTCCGCGGATGAGGGCGTAGTCGGTCTGTTGCATTAGCGTTAGCTTCGTGCTCATTAGCATCTAAATACATGACCCAAACTGTTTTTATCGGACTGTGGTTTCTTGCTGAGAGGTTTGCATGTATTCATGGATGTGCTGGAATTATAACGTGATTAGACCTACTTCTCGTTTCTTGCTCGATTCCTCGGAGCCTTAACGGGGGTGTTATCGTGAATCTCGTATACATAAATGCAAGTATCTCATCATTCTTTGAGTTAGCGATAGGTGTGCGGCATACTTGGGTAGGTGATGATCGAGGTGGTTTTTGCTAGGGAGGAATTTAAGACGTGGTGTTCGCGGTTTTTAAGTCATGTTTTGGCATTAAACATCCACCTGAACTATAAATGGATTCCTTATCTTTACCGACATTTGCGCGCTACAATCTTCGTCCTGTGGAAGAGGGTAAACATTTTATTGTGAAAATGTTTTTAGTATTGCTCAGCTTATCGCTGACAATATTGGTGTATATCTGCATTCCGATTTCGGGTTCGTCTACGAATTTTGCTTAATATGTCAAAAATTGGAAAATATTTAAAAGTTTTTATTCCGCATTTATTTATAAATAAACCTCTCTTCGAAGTACCACGTAATTTCTTCTGGATAAAAATATGTTTACTTTCTTAGCCTTATTCCCATAATTAATCGGGTCGGTGTTGATAATGTGTCAAGGAAATGAATTTGATGTAGGCAATAAGATTTATTACTGGATATCCTACCTACCACCAGTCCTTACTGGAGGAACTGGGTTAACCGGGATCGAACCCGGGACCTCTTCCGACAAAATATGCCACGCTAATAATAAGGCTCAGCAGAAACTCTCTAGCTTAAAATAGATAACTTTAAAAATCAGAAGCTGTTCTATCGTAATAGAAATATCGAGGAGAAAGACAGATAAACAAATACGATATACTATCTTATATATTACTGTAGTAACAGTAGGTAGGAAGTCTCCCGGATTTCCAAGCGGGGAGCGCGTTTGCCTTTGGTGAAAAAGTTCCGGGTTCGATACCCAGTGGGGGCCCTTATGTGCGAAATGGCCTTAACTATCGAAGTAATTTAAAAAATACTACTACCATAAGTGGATACTACTACTTTAGTGAGCTTAGAAATTTTTATTTCCGTTTCGAAATAACCATGAAAGTTATTTCAGTTAAGTCTGATGTTACTAATTATGATTTATATTTAAAATTTACAAATTATAAAACCTAATTAAAAAAATTCTCTTGCTATCCCCCAGTGTAACTTACGTAATGGTTTTGTTCTAGGTTGCCCAATTTTTCTATGTACTTGGATGCGGAGATGATTCTAGTGATGTTTCAGATACACTGTAGACTAAATATAGAACAAATATGAGCTTTGCTATAGATTTCATTTGAGGAAAGAAAGACTAGAAAATTTCACTTCAGTTTACTCGGAATTCGGTTTAGATTATACAATAGTTGAAAATATACCGAATAGTATTGAAATTTTTTAGATAAGTTTAATCAATATGACTTCCTCAAAAGCTGGTATATTGAAATAACTCATGACATTTTTAGCGTTTAAGGGACAAAATAAGGTTTATGCGCATCTCGAACAATTTTAGAGTGGTCCGCAGTCGTAGAAAGTTTTGAGAATAAAAACTATGTGTACTGGGTACAAAAGTATGTGATAATAGAAGGCCATTTTCAATTGTCATTTTTGTGATATAGTGCCGAAAGGATAACATATTTTCCTCCAAGTCAAGAGGATGCTTTTAGTAGATTAATTTTTCCCCTGGGAGAGGAGAAAGGCAACCAAAATCGGCTCTCTGGAAAATTCATTTTTGGAATGTTACCTCTGGAAGTGCTACATCGAATCTCACTCGTGTGATTTTGAATCGCGATGAATGGTTTCAACTGTTTGTTTGTTTGGTTGCTCATGGCGGATCTTCATGGGGCTAAATGTATTGTCATGCATAGAAGGGGCCATATTTGTTATATTTAGTAAATATAGGTCAAATAAGCTACGAATTTCGTTTTATATTATGAAAAATCGATTTTATTCGGCATTTTATGCTGACAGGATTATTGTTAGCCTAAAAAATTATGCAATATACTCTCGAGGGAGGAATTATTTTGTAAGAAAGGATTGATCGCATACAAACTTAATTTTGGTATTTAATTTTCTTCAGCTCAGAGTTAATTATGGTTTTGAAGTTTTATTTTTTCTAGCGGTTCTCGAGTATAACGTTGCCTTTTAAATTTGAACCGTTCCAAAATTACCTCTTTAATGATTCTAAAACAAATTTATTCTTGATTATCATTTCGTAATTCTAAAGATCAAATTTTCACTATAGTTTCAAATGCTAACTAATGCATCATATTTTTACCTTCTTTTACTAGGTTTTTGCATTTGTATCTCGTTTACCTAATGCTTAATTCCTTTATTCCCTTAGTCTACAATTAATGCAAAAAGAATGAAAAAATAAGTTACTAGCGTATTCTATAGTTTAGGTTAAATACATTATAACCAATTTTAATAATTATAATACAATGTAATTAATTGATTAAATGAAATAAAATTGCGCCATCTTCATTACAAAACTGCAATAGTGTTAGTAGACCGTGGCACATTTTTCAGGGTTCCTGATAGGCCCTCAGTCTTGTCTTTTCTTCTTGCCATTAAACTACTTATTTCTGTTTAATGCATTTTCCATGATTTAATCTCGGAATTTTTCTTGGTTTATAAGAGTGTCCGTCACTCTTGGGATTTCGGATTGAAAACACAGCTAATTTTTTTTAACAGCAGCCTAAAATATTTCAAATCGTAATTTCATATTAAGCCTTTCTGCATGTCTGAAATGTATACCAATCTATTACTGTATTATTTGAAATTGTGATTTGTTAATTTTAGTAGTAGTAGTATTGTTAAAAGTGCTTCGACAGGTGTGGTCATTTCGTACGTAGGCTCCCACCGGGAATAAAACCCGGAACTACTTAGACCGAAGTCGAAAGGCTTGGCTATCCGGGAGTCCTAGTTAATTTTAGCTAGAGCTAGATTTAAGAGGTCAAACTTCACGGAATTATCTCTATTGCTAAATATCCACAAATTGATTAAAATACTTAATTTTCCATTGGTAAACATACATATGTAATTTCAGTAGCTCATACAAATTTATAACTACCTAAGCGCATTCTTCCATAAAATTTCCCTTAGGGACGGCCTTAAAGCGAGCGGTTGTCTATTCGCTTTTACGTAATTTTTAATGGATAAAGTTACGATAATTTACATTTGTAGCCGAAAGGCGTCTCCTAGGTTCGTTCAGAGGGATAAATATTGTTTTTTCCTTCTGTAAACCAATACAAATGTCATTAAGGTGTAACTAAGTTAGAATTACGAGTACAATTAAAATAGCGATATGTATACGATCACACATTGAAAGACTAGTATCATTTTGTACTATTTAATTGTGCACGTTTAGGTTGTTGGATGCCAGAAATTTTTCTTCACCAGCCGTTTCAAAATTCTTTAATTATTCATTTGATGAGGTAAGCGAATGAAAAGTTAATTAAATTAACGAAGTTTGTGAAACTCGATTTCGTTCAAAATTAATTATCTCATTACGAGGTGTAAAATGAAGAAATTTCGTTAACAGCTCAAAATTTTAGAGATAAATAAAAAGGATCGAGGATGAATCAAGTTTTGACTGAATAAATGTTATTTTATGCTAAAATTAAACGGATATCGTTACAAGTCATTTTTGGAAAAGTTATATTTATTTCGGTAAATTATGAATTAAGTAACGAGTCAATGAAACGATTTCCCAATACTTTATTTCCTAAGTATTGATTGGACACTTGAATCATTGAGGACACTAGTCATTCATTTTAGATCACTGCTCATAACAATGCCACAGTCAATCGATTCTACTTAAGTTTAGTTAAAAGATTCACTGCTGAAGCTAATAGATTTATACGATTTGGATACAGTCTTTTCAACTTTAGATTTATAAGAAAATGCACACGTGGAGGTAAAATGAACGATTTTTAAAGGGAACACCATGTGAATTTTGAAAAAAATGTACATGCGATGAAAGAGCTTCCGCGTGAATGCTCGTTTCATTCAATTTAATTATATTGTCACCTTTTTCTGACTCTCTGAATTTATTAATAAAAAGCCAATTAAATAAGCGCAGTGCGTGGTCTGGTAAAAATGTACAATTTTGTCTTAAAAACTAAATTGTTTTGATTTCAAGAATACAATTATTTTTTTCTCACAAAATTCCTCCGAACTACTTGCTTTGCACATCATCCATTCTTTCCACAGCCCTCGGAATGCTCATCAAAGATATGCGTCGGAGTAAAATCCGAAACCATGGAAAACTAACTATTTTTCCTTATTTGCGTAACTTACAAGAATAGAATACATTAGTGGCTCAGGAATGCAACTTTATTTGGTCTACATATGATCCAAAGCGACATATTCCTTTTTTAGAATTTAACAGGATTTTAGCCTCCAAACCTCTAAAGAGTGTTTATTTTTGTATATGGAATGTTTTCCATATTAATAATGCTTCATAAAATCATAATAATATTTTGTCATTTAAGAAGAAGCAATAGGTAATGCATCTGAGATGGAAGAAAGGTTAATGGCTGCTTAACCGCATGTTAACAAAATGCGACTTTATTTGGTCTATGCATGACGCAAAGCGATATATTCTTCTGTTAGAATTTTTATAGGATTTTAGCCTCCAAACCTCTAAAGAGTGTCAAGTTTTTGTATTTGCAATGTTTTCCATAATGGTGGTACTTCATAAAATGGCAATCATATTTTATATCATTTAGGAAGCAATAGGTAATACATTTCAGAAGGAAGAAAGGTTACCGCATTAAGTTACAACATCGAAAAGCCAATTTCAATATGGCGAATTAGTGTTGATTTAATATTATCGAAAATTTCGATCTCGTTTCGTGAATGGTAGAGAACTCAATTTTCACACATTTTTTCACCACCATATTCTCATGCAGGTAAATATGGATTCATCCACTTAGATTACATGCATGTGTTCCGATGACATTCCCTGGGAAAGATCCATGCACCGGTGCTCGCAGCGCAATTACAATGCACAGAAATATCTGTTACACAAAACAATTTGTTAGCCAAGTGGGATTTATCTTCCTAGTGCCACGAATCAACTGGGACAAGGAGAATCCGCTTAAGACGTTGCTGAACCCGCGGGGTTTGCGTCGAGATTCAACGCGCTTTGCCAAAGTTTAACGCAAAGTTCTACAAAGACGCGGAATTATTTTCCGCACAAAGAATACGGCGTATGCTGAATTAAAGCTATCAGAATTAAGGGGACGAGGCCTTGCTTCATCAGCAAAAGAGGAAGTTTCCTAAAAGAGCGGAAAAGGGGAGAGAGAATGAGGTTGTGTCATGTTTCCCAGAGTTGCAAAGAGGCTAACGTCTTGTCGTTTTAATTTCCTCCATCTTAAGGAGTATTCAAGATGTCATGTCTTCGCGCTTGTTTCGATGGGCGCTACAGCGGTGCCCGCTTCGTCGTCAGGGGAGAGAATGAGTGCGCCGCAAACATATGACGAACGGAGGCGCAATTACGTTGAGGAGATGTTTGGAGACAGGGATCGCAAGATATATGCCTGTTTCTTCTTTCATGGAGATGCATAGTTTAGTGAAACAGACCAAGGATTTACGAAAGGAAGGCAAATTTACCAAGAAAATCCACGAAAAACAGAATGAACAATTGACAAAGAGAATCATATCACCTCGGAAATGGGACGTTTCGTCCCCGCCGCCATATCGCCGCGAGGTACTTTTCAACGTCACCGTTTCGTCACCAAGAATTTTTAAGGAATTAAAATAATACTCTTACTAATAGAATATTTGGGATTTTTCTTCATTTATACATGTTTATGGTTTTTATGAAATCCTATGAAGGTTATATAGATGAATATTTACACCTTATGATAACGCGAATGTGGTGTTTCTTTCGAAACGGAAGGGTCGATTCTTAAGTTGGGTTTGTGTTCTGGGTCGGAGACTTTTGGAAGACAAGGTGTTAAGAATCCCTTAAGGAATCTATATGGGACCATACTCATCGATAAAATGATACTCGTGGCAAAACGAAGACGGCGAAACGGACCTCACGGCTGCGGTGAATCGTCCCAGACCATATTCCCTCATTGACACCAATAGTTATTGGATAAAGGATTACTGAAAAAAATAATAATTGTCTACTTTCCAAAACCTAAAATTTTAATAACGTAGATCACGGAAGTCAAACTAGGAACGTGACATGATTAACTAATTACAATAAACATAACAGTGGTGAAAATAGGAAACTGAATAAATCCCAGGAAGCATTCATACCTTAGTCGATATCTTTAGATATGGACTGAAAAAAGAATAGCAATAGGTAGAGAAAATGAATGATGCTGTGGTGGAAAGGGAAAGGCATTCTTACTGTTGAAACTTATTTTGGCTCATCTATTGCCAAAATTGAAGAAGGATTACCAATAATAATTTATTCTTTTCATTTAATTTTATGACAATTTTACTTCATTTGAGGTTTGAAACTGAATGCATCGATTTAAATAGTGTTCCCCCAAGTAAAGCCTTTTCTTATTGATCATATTTTGAAAATAGGTAGTTGGCGAATCAATCGGAGACTAAGAGTGATATATAACAAAACTAGCAAAGTAGAATTTAGAAAATATAACCAAGCTTTTCAGTAGCTACGCTTTGTTAGCTTATCAGTATAAATATATCTCTTTCACGACGAAACATCTACACAGTTTAATATATGCCATTTTCTTCATCGCGCTTCCTGTTTTCCAGACTCATGCACCACATTTCGCAATCTCTCGTTTTTCCTCCCGTTCAAAACGTAAATACTTCGTTCCATTCATCAATTTTTATTCATAATCTCATTTCATCCATTTTCATAAGGAGGGCTCTCATATATTCTCCGTGGTGACCTAAAGCATTTCATTACATTCTCATACTGGTATCTGGAGCTGTATTTCTGTTCATACTCATTCGTCTGCCAAGTATTACTGATTCAGTCTCCGCTGGATTTTTTCACACTCGTCCCTAATTTATGCCACCTGAATCCCTTTTACACGTGCTCAGACTCACGTACCTAAATTTAATTATAGTCTAGTGAAGTGGGGCTACAAAGAAAATAATTCGCTTTGCATTTAGATGTTTCTGCCAACGTAACTTGATAAATGTATCTCGACGGAAAGTTATTTTTTTCATTCAAATTAATTTTTATTTTATGGTGAGGTATTAGTAATGCTAAATGAACAATCTTGTTCACTTTTGATTGAAAGCTATGGAAAATGTTACACATGGGGTCATATTGCTGCTCTCTTGTGGAATCCTTCCGTTGTTACCATAAAGCGAAGAAAGCGAAGAAAGAAAGGAACAATACCTCATTCCTCTTTTTGTGTAGTATGTTTCATTTCCTTTCCGAGAAATTTGCAAAACTGATGGAGAAATTGATGATCCCACGAGCCTTCAGGCCAGGAACGGACTTAGAGGGTCTGAGGCTCTAGGCAATTGAGGCCCTTTATCTGGTAGTGTGATTAGAAAATGTAGGTGATTGCATAAAGCATACCATAATACTAACCTTAATTACTTCACCAAAAATGGCCTAAAATATTTAAGATGAGTTTCGAATTTTGAGCTCGGCATAGTCACTAAATTGCCCAGGGCAGGCTTCACTTTGCGCAGGCCATATATTCATAAATGGCACTTCACAAAGATTCTTTATTAATAATATCTTCAATAATTAACGTGTCTTCATATTGTTTTTCTCTTTTGAGTCGATTGATAGCAATGTGGGTATTTGCGGATGACTCGGTAATATTTAGAGAAATATCAAACGATGAACATAGCATTTCATTATCAAACTATTTTGTTCATATTAAAAGGTGGTGCGAAAAATGACAACTAGATCTTAATGCAAATAAATACTCTGTAGTAAATTTCATCGAAAGGAAACTATTACGTATTAAAATTAGTGGAGGGAATATAAATGGAATCGACTCAGTTGAATGTCTCGTAATCACTCTTACAAGTAACTTAAACTGGAGGGCACACATTCAAAACATCTGCGGTAAAGCTACTAAAAAGCTCGGTTTTATAAAACAGATTATAGGTAGATTCGTTGAAGAGGTTAGAGAACAATGTTACTTCACCCTAGGCCCCATCTGGAACATTCGGCGAGTATATGGGATCCGGTGGATGAAACGTACACTCACGAACTCGAGAAAGTGCAACGAAAGGAAATACGATTTGTTAAAAAAAAGCTACGAGGGATTATCGCACGATAGGAAAGCAAGCGTTACGCAAATGTTCTCAGAAGTAGATTGGGAATAGTTGAAAGAAAGATGATTAGAAGCTAGGCTGCAATTGCTTGATACATTCAAAGAAGATACAGTTGTAGAAGACGTTATCGTTATTATGCTACCCCCCTCCTACTTCGGACGGTGAGCGTAAAATAAGAGTAAATAAGTAAGTAAATAAATGCAAGGATAAATCGTTTTAGGGACTCTTTCCGCGTACGATACGTGCCAACAGTAAGCTAAAGATGTACTCGAACGCTTGGTGTTTACACCCCCTACCACACGCCAATAGGCGGCTTGCGGGGTATGTGGATGAGGTGTAGATGTAATGAGTGAGTAGTAGTGTAGTGAGTTCTTTTATCAGTTAAAAATAATTCACGAAGTCGATTTCCTGACTTTCTGTTGATAAAATTGCAAATCACCACATTCTCACATTCCTATAACTGCACTGAGATATAGATTAATGAACTAATTTGATTGAGATATTACCTTTTTACAACAATTAAGTTTTGAATTTGAGATATAAGCTTAATTTCCGAGATTCCAAGTCAACAACAACAAGGCCCTACTCCAGCGTTCGGGAGTATTCGGTCTTCAGGCCAAATGTGGTTATTTTGTCAATTCCTAATCAGCTACCCTAATTCAAAATATTATCTCTCAATTGCGCTAGCGACACCTAGGAAAACAGAATATATTTTTCTTTAATTATTTAGCGAATGAATTCGTTTTCTCATGTAGAATTTCGATATTAAACAATTAGAATATAGGCAATGCGCTATTTAAGTGCGACTCAATGGTGCATTTATGTGACGTTCCAATGGAAAAATTTTTCCTCCCATGCCCTTGGTTGCCTATCTCTTCTGGCCTTAAATCTGCCTTGGCTTCAGACAGATAACATTGGACGCCAGCATGTATATAATAGCAGCTGAGCTATGGATTAGTGCGTGAGATTTCCATCCATTTTCTGTCTTAAAATAAAAGATCCCTCATAGATGGTAGAGGACAATTAGAAGATTAAACGGTGGTTATCTTACAGGGGTTTAAGTAAACTGGATCAAGGGATAGAGGAAGAAGGATGGTAAGATAAGATAAGGAAATGGGGAGGGGAAGGATAAAATGGGATGGGAGAAGTATTCGGCCGGGAATCAGGGTCGACGGGTTTGCCCATCTCCGAGGGAAGCTAATAAGTGAAGAAGAAGCAAAATCGTTAGATAATTAGCCGGTTAGGGAGCGAGGAGGACGCTCTATGGTAGAATCTGGAAAAAAGAATGGGGAGAAAGGATGGCTTTAATGGCGTAGGGCCACCTTCTTTATTTTAAGAGTGCCTTTGGTGGGAACATTGCGATGACTAAAACCGAAAGCAATCGTTATCGAAGCCACTCATTATTCTACCATTTCCATATTTGCAGTCTCATGAGGAAAAAAGGATTTCGGAAGAAAATAAAGCAGGGGCGGATTTTTCCGGGAGCCATTAAAACGATGGTCGAAGTGAAGAGAAAAAGTGATCCTGTGGGATACAAGGGTTTGGTTTGGGATTTTGGAGGGGGTACATGTGATCCTGCGATTTTAAAATGAGGGAGATGGAAATCGATTGGGCAAATAGTGTTTGGAAACCGGGTTAAGCCAGGGGTCTGCATCCCAGGGGGTTATCCTTCGGCTGTTTTAATAAATAGATTCCAAGACACGTTCGAAGAGTAGGCGAGCAATGTAGGACGGTTGGTTCATTAATTATATGCAGAAGTTTCTGGTTGATAAGAACACGGTGCATACAAGCAGATCGATTTATCTTTTCCTTCCGGGAAAATCCAGCCATTGATGCTCACTCTTCGCACATGAATAATGCAGATACGTCATATTACCTCGTCATACCTGAATCCTCTTAACTGTTCTTTAACCAATTGGTACCCGAAACAAGATATGATTCATTTTCTGATACAGTAATTGTTTTCTTCCGTGAGAAGTTATGGAGCGTTTCTTAAATTAGTTTAAATAGTTTTGAATTCCTTATGTTTCATTATAAATGCTTCTTTATTTAAATGATTAATTTGGATATTTTGCGACCAATATTTAAGTTCAGGGTTAGAATGATCTTTCTCCTTTAAAGATAGTCTCTAAACTATGTTTTTCTTATAGGTTCGATTTATCAAACGAAAAATTATTTTAAAGTTTTTGTTTGATTAGAATATTGCATTAGTATTCAGCTAAATATGTAGAACTATTGCTAGAGCGCAGAGCTCAACGAGAGAAGTTTATTATAGGTTTGGCAGTCAAAATGGCACACCTTTGCAAATCAAATGCATTCTTTTACTAATCAAGTAGATCTTTTTTCAAAACAAATTCATCCTTTCACAAATCAACTGCATCCTTTTGCAAATCAAATTCATCTTTTTGCAAATCAGTTTTACCCATTAAAAAATCAAGTTTCTCAACTAAACTTCTTTCACCGTTTTCATGTTATATTAATAAAAAATCATCTAAGTCGTCAAAATCGGTCATGTTTTGCCATTTTACACGTCGTAAATATATTTTGCTACATTAATGTATTAACTCACTAAATTAATTTACAATGGCACCCCTGCTGTTGCTCACGTTAATTTTATGTACATATTAATTATATATTTTACAATTTGCGACAGAATGATTAGTAATAACCATAAATGGCACTTCACAAAGATTCTTTATTAATAATATCTTCAATAATTAACGTGTCTTCATATTGTTTTTCTCTTTTGAGTCGATTGATAGCAATGTGGGTATTTGNTCTGGCGCAGAATTTAATTTTCGAAAATGCCTCTTCAATCGGATTCAGCGTAGGGGAATATTGCGGTAAAATACTAATTTATGCAATTTTTACAATCTATACTATTAACATTTGCAACAGAATGATTAGTAATAACCACTAAGCTTTCATTTCTTGAAGGGTCGGCCAATAAATTTCTGGCGCAGAATATAATTTTCTAGAATGCTTCTTCAATCGGATTCACTGTAGGGGAGTACTGCGGTAGATATACTAATTTATGATTAGTCTCACCAATAAGATCACTAACTTCCTGAATTTTGTGGATGCTCGCATTGTCTATGACTAGTCAAACATCTGGTAAATCGATTTCAGCAATAATGTTTGAATAAATTCGTGAAATATTTGAGAATTCACAGAAGAATTTCCTACCATTTTGTGTCCTAATGTTTAATGAATCGTTATCAATTAGGGTAACATTACGTCCCAAAACTGCAGGCAAAGTCACGCGAGCATTTTTATTAATTTTAGATCGTACTTTAATTCGTCTGAGATGACAATCAAATCCACGTTCGTCAATGAATTTTATATATATTCGGGAGCGTTTTGCAAACATTTTGATGCATATTCCTTGCGCCTTTCAATTGTTTTTTTTTTCGGAATTTCTCCGGTACACTTCAAAGATGTACAATTTATTGTAATACGTAACGTTTTCAGCCTATTTCTAATTGTACTCAAGCTTAACCGTACATTATCGGATTGAAAGATCTTTTCACGTACTTCTTTAAAAGTTATAGTAGCGTTTTCCTCAATTATTCCGTCGATTTTACTTAGTAATTCCGCGCTTAACTTTTTATTTATTATACCGCTGCGTTCTTTTATAACGATTTATGATCGACTTAGCTGTGTTTTTATCGATCCCAGATATTTCAACAGAATCAATTATCATCCTTCCGTCTTTATAATATTTTATCAACGCTTCTTTCTTATCCAGGATGGTACGATCGTAAGCAGGATGTTTCTTGGGTTGAGAGATATTTCTCGTGGATGCAGATGTTGCTGATCTGTATGATTCGCGTTTTATTGCGCAAACATGTTGGCAAAAACTTTCGGAACTTGAATCGGAACATGTACTACTCAATTTTTGGTCCTGATACAAATATTATTCATTAACATGATAACTTCTCAATGAAGTAAAATATGTAGTATTCATCACATGACACAACAGAAACACTCCTTTACCTGAATGAGTTTAATCATGCCTAACGAATACGAGCGGCACTAACCTGTTTCAAATCACAGCTTCTCCCAGGACAAGCTACACTAAGAATCTTAAAGAGGTAACCTATATAGATTACTAGCTGAAGTGCCCGTTGATTCTCAACGGAGAAAATAGATGTCGAATTAAATATAATATACCTATTTGTACATAAGAGAAAATAACATCTCGCATCATCTCGTAGTTTAGTCCAACGTGACAGGTTATCGAAAACAAAAATTTTCTAAACAAAGTTCGAGGCCGAAATCTACAATCAACAATAAGAATGTGAATCATTATGGAATTTCCCTCTTACTATTAACATGTCTCAAAGTATTTTGTGAGTTTGCAAGATTTTCAACTTCCGATTCTGGGAACTTTAATCGTATAATCGTCAAGAGTCCGAAATGATAAATAAAAAATTACTCCTCTATCTCCACTAATTTATAATGGTGCTATGCATGTTTGTTGCCCCTGTAATTCATCACTACAAATTCGTGATTCGTGACTTCTGTGACTGAGTTCGTGACTGATATAATTAAAATCTCTGAAATTTCTCATCCTCTTCATGTCGTCATTTGCTTCTAAATGGGCCTAAATACACATGCATTCTTATGGGAAAATGCCTGAACTCGGAATCAACAATCGCATTGGTCGTCAGGGGGACGGGTTGTTTACAACCTCAAAATTTCACAAAATATTCGCATATTTTATCTAAATTCTCGCAATTTCGAAACGAAAGCTTTATTCTACTACAATAATAAGAATCTGTATTGAATTTCCTTTCTTTTGGTACTTATTTTGATTTTATGCGACTATTACTTCTAATTTAATTTTGCAGAAGAAATAAAGTCTGTAACCGATAAAATCGAATTGTACGTGTATTTCTTATGGAAATCTATCTGGTTCTAACCGTAAAATTAATCGTAAAATATGTCAAGAGTCCGAATTGATAGACAAAAAGTTACTATTTATCTCCATTAGTTCATTACGGTGCTACGTATGTTTGTTGCCCCTGCGATTCATCACTACAAATTGTTCGTGACTGTAATAGTTAAATTCTCTGAATAATTTCATCCTCTTCATATCGTCAATTGCTTTCAAATCGGCCTAAATGCATATGCATTCTTATGGGAAAATGCATGAACTCGGAATCAACAATCGCATTGGTCGTCAGGGGGACGGGTTGTTTACAACCTCAAAATTTCACAAAATATTCGCATATTTTATCTAAATTCTCGCAATTTCGAAACGAAAGCTTTATTATACGACAATAATAAGAATCTGCATTTAATTTCCCTTCTTTTGATACTTATTTTGACTTTATACAAATATTCCTTCTAATTTAATTTTGCAAAAGAAATAAAGTCTGTACCCGATAAAATCGAACTTTACATGTATTTCTTATGGAAATCTATCTGAACGATCTTGGTTCATACCCAGCAAATTTTGCGAATGAAAAGTTGACAGTGCTTCCTTCCGGCTCACGGAGAACACGTATGCAAAATTTGACGCAAATCGGACAAACGGTGTGGACTCCAATCTCGGACAAACAAACCCACAAACACACAAACCCACAGAATTTCTGCTTTATATATATAGATATAGATTTTCGATAAAGTTGGCTATCGCTTTTGGATCTATGAAGACCAGGATTAATATTTATATTTTATCATATTAAGAGCGCACGACTCAACAAGGAAAGTGTATTGTAAGTCCCATTGCTAGCGTTGTTTATTCTTGGGTTTGTTCTGATAATTTTTCGAACGAAGATTGATAATTTTGGCGTTATTTTAGAAAACACTCTTTAAGTGTTTTAAATATAAAAGCTAAATTTATGTGAAGGTTGCAAACCTTTTTTTTTCAAATACACTCCGCTTTCAAAGAAGACTATATTATATGGCTTTGAAATTTAATATACTTTTACTTCACATTTTCCACACTTTTACCATATCGGATAGCGACATTAAAGGCACTTGGTAGTTTCAAATGAATTGAAAATGAAAATAATAATGGCTATTTGTTTCTTCCAATTAAAATGTGGAATGATTAGTGGTTTCTTTTATAATTTTTAGACATCTTTTTCATAGAAGTATGTTTGGTATTGGTTTGAGTGATATTTTTTAAGAAACATTTAGAAATGTGGCCTTGGCAGGATATCGGGTATGGCGCTCATATGCTACGCAGAGGGTTGGGGAACATTCCCCAGCGACGGAAATTCAGCTGCCAGCATTTTTCGGGCAGTCCTGAGGTTGATTCAACCTGTGTAAATGAGTACCGGAGGTAAAACCCTGTGTAATAATAGGCGCCGGAAGCGTAGCGCCAACCTACACTACCTACATTTCATACCTTTAGGCTAAAGTTTAAGCAACCTTCACCTGCTAACTCTCGAAGGCCTGCAACGTTATTATTATATCGAAAAAAAAACTATTTATTTTCCATGCATTGGAGACTTAAAATTTACTGATTATCAAACGGATTAGATCATTTAGGGTGGTTAATTATCCATAATTTTGGAAAAATTTATCTAAAGGTTTAAATAAATATAAAAACGCTCCTATAGCAGCAGTGTATTTCGAGAGGAAGAGTTTACAACGCCTTTTGATATATTTTATTCCGATAATTTTGTATGGCCATAATTTTTCCAATTTAAAATGTTTTTGTGAAAAGCAACAAACGAACTCCGCTATCTCAATCTTCTCTTTAAATTGAATCCTTTTCCTGAGTTTTTCGAATCGGGAGAAGAAAAACAGCCGGGAGTCTTGTATTCTGTCAACAGATCGATACAAAGGAAAGGTTACTCCGACCATGAGGTGTCGGTGTGGGGAAAAACAGTGCAAGCCAGGGCGAATCACAAGAGATAACAAGTGAAATTAATGGCGAGCAGTATGTTTGTTTTTGATCATTTTTTAGGTATTGTAATGAATAGATTCCCGGACACGTACGAGGAGAGTGACTGGGGATGGATTGAATCCGTAATCATTCATGGTGGCAAATGCACTGAATAATGGCCGAAGTCAATCGTTAAATTTGTCATTCGTGTACAAAAACCATTTGTTTAGAGACAATTCGTCGTATTTGAGTGTGCTAGAAGTTAACAGTTAAAACGAAAGTCGCAAAGGCAGGAAAATGTCCTGGGGTAATCCAATTCGTAATTCTAGGTTTAGAGATAGTTTTTATATTAATTTTTCCAGATAAAAGAATTTGATTTGCTTGAAAATGTTAGTATATCCTTTAGCAAAGAGCCATTTTAAAGCCATTCAACGAGGAATAAAATGTTTACCTTCTGTAAATGGGGACGATAAGAAATGAAAAATCATAGATATATTATCTTGTTACAGCTCAACCTTTTCTTGACCCAGCCTAACTGCAACTAAGTTTAAACTTGATTTTTTAGTTGGACGGCTGTTGATGCCAAATATAGTGTTACCAATCTTGACTGCTAAGGTTTGCATTTGCATTGGGGGCTGTTAATGTATCCACCAGCTGATGACCCATTTTCAAGATTACAAATCTATGTTATATATGCGTTAGCAAATGTGAACAACTGTATAAGAGAACATTTGTTTATAGCATTGCATATTATTGACAGTTTTATGTTAAACATTCATAAAGGAAATCTGATGTTGCTGTTTAAAAAGAAGGAAGTTGCTTTTGCTATCACAAACTTTTTAAAATTATAAAATTTCATCTTTACTATTGTAATATAATCCTCATTAAAATTATCGAAAAGAGGGGAGACTAAATCCGGAAAGAAAAAAGCTTATGTAAGAATTCTCCTTCATTAAAACACATAGTCTGTTGGCTGACAGCAAAGAACATCTTAGATATATGTTCTGTAAAGGGAAAAGGGAATTAATCTTTTACAATTCACCCGATCAGCGACAGGCATCAAATTTATGGCTCATAAGTTGCTTGGCGTGCTTTTATGTACGGAATGTGAATACAGCGTTCACGAGAAAAAATTCACGTAACCAGC
This sequence comes from Ladona fulva, assembly GCA_000376725.2. Lineage (NCBI taxonomy): Eukaryota > Metazoa > Arthropoda > Insecta > Odonata > Libellulidae > Ladona > Ladona fulva. The sequence goes on along the minus strand of KZ308125.1, from coordinate 749,195 downwards.
ATATAAATTCTTTGCTGGATCGTTGCACGCAGCTTATGGGTGGACAGAGGATTCATGAGCCTGTTTTTACCATATATACCAGTGATAGAGAAAATGAAGAAATAGCTACAGAGATATATGGATGGCTAGCTTGGAAAAAATTGAATTACATCGACCACGTACATTTTACCGCAAGTATTCAATTAATCCTATATTAGGTCAAGGATAGACGTTCCATGATTTTTTCATCTTTATATCATCAATAAGGAATCCTATTAATAATTAATTTCTCATCAATTAAGCCAGAAAATATTATTTTGGTATATCCCTGTAATCTAATGATAAATATAATTAGATAAAGAATACAAGAAGTATAAAAATAAGGTATTCTTATGCTATTATTTATTTCAAAGGTAATTTTTCAGGGAGTCAGAGGAATTCTGATGTGATTTTCTCCTTTTAGATGGCAATTTCCATGTTATGAATTACTAAATGGATGTGAGAAATGTGTTTAACATAGCCTAAGGAAGGGTTGCCTGAAAGACCTAGGATAGACAGAAGTGAAAAATAGCGACATGTCTGGGACTCGAACCCAGGTCTCCCATTTTCCGCCTGATTTTGATTTTGCCCTGCTGATTACAGAGAATACCTGCCCAGAATGTGGGAGACCTGGGTTCGAATCCCGATCATGTTGCTATTTTCAAATATTTTTATCCTTGAAGTTACCTTATCATCATATTTTATCAACAAATACATTCTATGATGTGATATTGGGTCTTTTAATAATCAGTTTTACTTTCGGACTAAAGAAAAGTAGATTTAATTGTTTCTGATATGAGTTTATAATAGCATAAATTTACATCTCAACCGAATTATCTCTTATAAATCGAACGCTTTCACTGCTAGCAGTACCGCTTGGATGATTAAATCTAGATCAGACGAGAAACAATACCTTCCTTCCAACCAAGAGAATTTAGTTCCTGCTTTTACGAAGTTTCGACGTTTTTAAAGGAATCTGTAGAATTTAAGTTTGCATTTTTATGCGGAAAAGATGACTGTTGTACTAGTTCAAATAGAGTTGAAGGTTCCAATACAGAAAACGCATTCAGGAAACTAAGTTAATCACCCAAAATGATTTATGAAAATGCAGGTGGAATTTTAAGAAAAATATTTTAAAGGATAAGGATTATTGTATGAAATATATCAAAAAGGTATCATTTTAATGAAAAATAAGAGAACCTATCAAAAATAAGAGTAGTTTCTCGGTAAAAGTGAATAACCTTCGCGCTTGGTGAAGTCAGTAAAGTGTAAGATATTATGAAGTGAGTTTACTTCAGCCTGAGTAAGGAGAAGAGATTGCGAGATAGATAATGATAATATTTCAACAAATTGCGAGTTGAGGAATTGACGAGTTATTAAGAATAAAAATGGTGAAATATTTTATGTTATACGTCAATCTTGACAGTAATGCTAATCTGATTTTAAATCTGCACCCTCGACTAGCTATAAATATGTTTTAAAACGATGGAACGCTTTTGGAATAGAATACATTCATGGTATCTGTGGAAAAATATTTATAGCTTAGGAAATTGGATTACCTTCAAAAACAAACTATGAAATCAACTATTTAGCTTGTTTTGTACGATGTTGATTAAATTATTCTGAAAAAATTCTCAAATTTTAACGTAGATGGTGTTCATTTATAGGGTATCATTTGAAGACTAGTAATTGAGAAGTAAGAGATGGAGAAAGATTGGAAGTGGGAATAAATAAAATTAATGATAAAAAGGAAGTGAGGAAGCTTGATCTATTTCTGTCCCTTTATTTTCGAGGGCAATCGATTATCTCCAGTTTGAATCTCCAATTTTTTATGTCAACATAAAATTTTTTTCAATTCCAATAAGCGCTGTAGATAACCCTTTTGCTAAATTTGCGGAAAGGTTTCACAAATGGCTCCTGCCGCTATCTTTGAATATATCTCTCGGATTGTCGAAACCTATTTTAATTGGTTTTTTGATCACGGAATCTTCTCGGGGAAATGCTCTTCGAAGATAGAAGATTAATCTGAGGTTATTTGTTTCATACGATTAAAATTCCATTAACCTTTCCGATAAGCGTATTCTTTATACCCAAATGTAAGCAAATCTACATGAACGGATAATCTTGCTAATGGAGCTTTTCCCCTGCAAATTAAATTTTCAGTTGATTGATATACATCGTAAGATTACGTTTTGATCATTATCTTTTAATTCATTGGAGTAAAGGATTAAAATTTAAGCTCTTCGGTGGCATTTGTAATGTGTGTTAACCACGCCTGTGAATGCAGATTTTTCATTTCCATTCTCTTATTGTCCTGAAATTATCGATGTAACGAACCTTAGAACCGATATCTACCATAGCAATAAATGGTTATTGTTCTTAGACAATGATTTAAATAACGGAAAAGGAGAGGTTTTAAATTATAGCTCATTAAAATACGTGAATTATACAGAATTATGGAGAGGAAGACGGTTTTGAGTGCGTCCATTGGAAAAATTGTTTTCTTTGTGAAAGATTGCACTCTTGAGTTTATCTAAGGGAAAAATGGAGCACGGCTGATAATAAATTAGAGATTTAAAACGGACCCCGTCTGCCTACCCTCTGCGAGTAGTTCTGGAAACAAAAGTAAGTCTTAGATTCACCGTACTTCTAAGAATCACCCAATGTGTATTTCAATAGCGGAGCTATAAGGTAATTAAAGTTATGCGAAAATAGAAGTCATCGTTTGAATCTTCTGGTCCGTTGCCTATATTATACAGTCATTATGCCAAACGAGAGTCTAGAGCTTTGAATGTTTCACGAGGGCTGTTAAAGTCTAAGTTTACCTTAATATGGAAAAATTTCCCGAATACTTACTTACTTTTCGATTATCTGGAGTTAGTTATACTTATATGAACAACATAGGATGTAAGTATTAAATAGAACTTATAAGATGTAATGAGTACGCTGTTTCGGCCGGTTTTTTGTAGGAAAGGTTCATCCTGATAAAAAATTCCATTCTCTCTGTCATGTTTACCAAATTTTCTTTGCCTTCGTACCTAATCATACTCGGCTAATCTTTCTTCAGTTATGTTTCCCTTGACTGAAGGTGACATTCAAGATGTTTCTATCGCAGACGTACTGAACAACTCACATTTATAACAGCGCCGCACCAGAAAAAGCATTTCAGGTGTACGTCTCTAAGAAAGGATCAAAGTAGTTTATGAAAACATAAAGAAACTGTAGAGATCTACCAGATAATTTGCTTTTGAGGTTGCTTGAAAGCGGAGGATGGTTTTCAAGCAAACCTATCTTCCAATGGATTTACGATAGTATGACGGCATTCTAAAGAGAAAAGAAAACATGATAAATACCGGAGGAGAATTTCTAATTCAGCGCAAATAATTATTCAATGAATTGGTATTATATGAAACTTATAGTGCACATTCTAAAAAATTCTGACTATTAGTTTTCGAGTCAACAAATTTTTCGGTATTATGATGGTAATTGAAGCAACAGCCGTAAAACATAGATTAGGGTAGCGCTACTTAGGGGTGGTCCTTGAGCGGGTCTGCGAAAAATTGAATTTCCATCCACCGTATGCTTAAGGTGAAATTTATCGCTCCACCAGGCGTAATGATTTGAGTAGTACGGGACATCCTCGACGTTATGCAACCTGCAACCCAAGAATGTGTTTGTGTGTTGCCTATATCACATTAAACGTGTCCTTTCCATTTCACCGGTGACCTCATCATCGATGCCAAGGAGGATAAACTGAGGCTGAAAAATGCTTCCCACGTTGTTCACGGGAGACTTCATAAAGTATGATAATTAATATAATTATCAATAGCATGATGGATGTTATCCTTGATTCTATCGTGAGATTCTACCGTGAAATTCTACCGTGTTACCCTGCGGGCCACGTTAACCACCCGTTGGTGTTTAAAAAATATTAGTTTAATGCTATAGTATTATCATTCCTCTAATTATTATCACTAGTTCATTAAAACTTAATGAAATACAATTTACTAATTCGGACTCGACTTTGTAGTTGGTCTCCATTATAAATAATAATAATGAAAAGAATACCTATTCCACAATGTTTTATTTCATGACCATGGTTTCGACCCTTTAGGTCATCATCAGGTTACGAAACCATGGAATAAAATATTGTAGTAAAGATATTACATTCTTTTATTCTTTTTTACTTATTCTTCATTAAGAAAATACATTAATTCTTAGATAATCGTAGCTTTGGAGATCGAAGAATTGAAGGTAACTGTATTCCTCCTAGAATCCTAGGTCACTGTACATCTACTACATTTATCACGATAAAAAAGGATTTTCAAAATTAATCGAAGAAGATCTCTAAAGGAATTTGACGTAAATTTCCCAGCTATTGCCCCTCTTTGGCTAGATCTGCCTCAGGATTATTATCGGTTGCCATACATTAGTTAATGAAACTCTTTATTCTAAATAATTCCGCCTTTTTTCGAGAAAAATTTTGCTTACATATAATCCATAAAACGCATTATTTTGAATACTTCGGTTCTTGCTGAGGCTGTCCCCTAAATCAAAATAAATATCCCTTAATGCAAGGTCAAAAATTGAGAACTATTTATCAGTTGTGGAACCTGCAACTCTAAATTAATGGAATACCTTTGTACTTGATTAGTCTTGTATAATACATACCTTAGTGTTTTCTTTCCATTTCCTTCTGTTTTTCATCTCGGTTCCTGCAAACAATCAGATATTTTCCAGCCACGGTTCTACTCTCAATTTACTTTTCCTGAAACCTTAAACAGCTCTGAAATATTTTTCAAGTATTTAAAATTTTGTATCTCGGAGCATTTTTCGACAAGAGGAGGGAATTAAAACGAGTTTTCCGTCTATCCCGAAAAATTAAGTAATAGAGTGCTTGCAGTCAAATGGGACTTTCAAGTCTCATTTTATTTATGGTAAAGATGGTATCTACTCCAATCGAAGTGACTATATATGTTTGGGTTGGATTGTATAGGATGGAACTCACGTTCACTTTTTCTCAGATCTCACTCTGTTTACTACGAATTGAGATAAGAATACGCAATGTGAATACATGTAACAATTTCTTACTGTAATTTTAATATTCCAGTGTAATGCTTTATAGGCACTGATTCTGAAAGTCCAAATTAAAAGTCACAAATAGTGAACCTATTACTTCTCGTCAGCTGCGATCAAATCATGCAGCGAGGCATAAGTAAACCAATTACGAATAGCATTCACATGATTGCCTTTTCTCTCTTGCGTTGTTTGTTGATTGACAGACGTCCAGCAAATATCAGTGACGCGATAAAACGCAGTGAATTAATTTTTAATTGCAGTCATTCACTGGACTTGAAACCGTCATTTGCTTGTTTGAAAGTCAACCTCCTGGAAAATTAAAGTAGAAATCAGATATAGCTAACATGTGAAAAAGTAAAAAATTTCTTTTACGAGAATAAATAACATTTGACTATGAATGCTGGGGTAAAATGTTTAATGTCATACGTTATCCATTTTTTAGTTTTCTTACATGTCGGAGCTTTAAATTAACGTTTCGTTAACTCTTATCCGAGGCAATTTCCGGACACTTTGACTCGCCTATATCATACAAGTTTAAGCTAGATAATACTTCCCTTGGTGAGGATACTTTTTCGTTCTCTTGTTTTCTAAAAAAACCCTTATTTGTCGCAAATGAAATAAAAACTGTGTTTGTTGTAATTAAATCCGTCTGGTACTTTCCATTGCACCCACGATCACTTCTATACATTCCAGTTTTTCTCATCATCTTAAGATTATAATTTATTTAGCATTTTTATTCTCTAATTTATTATTTTAATTAAGTTACCATAGTTTATTGCATCGAAAATCATTTTCTAATTCATGTAAATTTCATACCGAATGAAGAAAGTTGTTAATTTGTTGTATGCGAGAATGTCGAAGCTAATTTTCGGGTAATATTTTCTCTCACCACTGACTGTCACTTTCTCTTGGTATGTCATAACTGTTACTATTTGTTTCCAATATTCTGTTATGACATATTCAGCCATAGAAGAATAGCAGGAAATAGTGTAACGCTTGAAAGAAATCAGTACCTCATGGCTATATATTATGATCTTTTTCATATCTCTTTATATTCTGTTTTGATGTGGAAACTTTAACTATGTCTACAGTTAATTCCTTTGCATCAATATAAATTCCAATACTAACGTCGACGATGTATACCAAATATAGTAAAGGTTCTACCATGCTACCCTGTGGGTCACGTTAGCCACCCGTAGGTGTTCCAACCTACACTATAAAGTACAATACACTATTTTATCCATCGAAAATGGAAATGGGATCGCCGATTAGCCGCGAGGTACTTTCCGAAGCCGCCGTTTCGCCGATACAATTTTTTGTAGAAATTAAAATACTCTTTATACTTATGGAACGCTTGGAATTTTTTCAGCTATGTATAGTTTTCTTGAGATTCTATAAATCCAATCTAGAAAGAGACTAATGTTACCTGACGATATCGTGAATGTGACTTTTGTTTCTCAACGGAAGGGTCTATTCCGTTGCTGTTAGAGAAAGGTAATCCTTAGCTGGCACGAAGGCTCTTAGAATCCCCCAAAAGTTCTATATGGGACTATATTCATCGGTAAAATTATAATGCATAATAACAGCATCGAACCGGCGCAGGGGAAATGGCGGCGACGAATTGTCCTAGACCCATCGGAAATAAGGTCTTTACGTTACAGATCTCTGTTACATAAGTAGTTTCTCTTTTGCGACTTATTAAGCAATGAAGGAACAGCTAGAAGCAGAGTATAGATAGAAACTCAGTGAACTCTTCCCACCATCCATCCCTCCACCAAGGGTCGAACCAGGACCGTTCCCATCGCTCTGCAAACAGTGCTCAAGAAACTTTCTCTCCCTCGTAAAACTCGACGGATGTTCATTACCGAAGTAATCATCTCTGCCGCGCGTCGTCACTCGTTTATATGTGCGTAGCGCCATTTTGGCGCGGGTCTGTAATTAGCACGATATATCGATAAAGCGGAGCCTGCCCATCGGACGCCGACATAATAAATATTGATGACTCCACGCGTAGAGGAGATGGGGCGGAAGGAGAGCAGGGGAGGGGATATTTGGGGATATATGTGGTCGTTTGAAGGGTTGCGCAGGGAGTATGATTCTGGAACGGTTGGAGGCTCTATGGCTCTATGTACTCAGTGGAGTATGGAGATAGGACTAGGGGTGTCCACGCGTAGGAAGCTATTAGGATGTAGGCGAGAGAAGTGAAAGGAGTGGTAGAGATTGTCCTTGTCCCGGAGAAAGAGAGCCACTAGATTGGAGAAGTTGAATTTAACCTGGAGAGGATATTCTTTCAACGAGGATTTATTATCGGCCGACAAACCTTTTTTAGTCCCCATATCTACTCCAGTTGCCGAGCCAGGCACAAGGTCTCCGATAAACTGAAGCTACGGAGAGGTTAATTATGTTTTTGAAGTTATCGTATCATAACCTGTGGCGTTTAATCATAACTCTGATAAACATTTCATAGAAATCTGTAAAGATTACAACGAGTGTAAAAGCGTAGATGGTTTGTTTCCAAGGTAACGGAATTAAGGATTGTTAACGCTATAATTAATGCATGTTAACTTCTTTTTTTATCGTTTGCAGACTTAATTTCATTAACATAAATTATTTTAGAAATATTGGTCCAAAGAACTTAGCGGAAATTTTTAAACATTTTTGGTTACAAACAACCCGTGCCCTTGACAACCAAGGTGAATGCTTAAACGGAGCTCATGTATCTTCCTATAAGAATACATAAGAAATTTAGGCCCTTTTGTTAGTTATAGAAACAAGATATAATTTTTTAAGAGGAGGCAATTTCAAGTGATTCTATTAGTTATTTTTATCCAACAAATGTTGAAAGTACGATTGGGTTTCCTTCTCCTTTTCTAATAATTACATATTCTTTCATACGAGCTCACTTAACTAAACAATGCACCAATCAACATTTGCCATTAATTGAAATATGTTCTGAGAAGTCAGTTCTGCTGATTCCCAAAGAATAACAAGTATGGGAAAAAATGCATTCTTGTTATTCCTTGGGATTCAGTCAAGGTGAAACAGCTTTTGTTTGATCGGGTTGTTTGTTCCGCAAATTAACCTGATATGATGATGCGGCTTTACCGTGCAAAGATAAAACACCTTTCCTCAATCCTTGTAAGGCTGATTCTTTGACTCATCGTTTAGTTACTACACTGTTAGCAATTTGCGTGCCATCTATTCTTTAAGCTCCCTTTAAGATCAACACTTAATTCTAAGAAAAATGTCGCTTTTAGAGGAACTTTTTTTTATCAACATGCATTTTCAAAAATAAAATAGCATTTCTTGTCCCGTATAAGCCTCGTCAATGTAATATATTTTATAAAATTTACTCAAGTTTCTCATGACTGGAAACATCTTAATTTGACTTGAGATTTCTGCGCCAAATTCTGGCTATAAGAGGAAAATACCTTCATCGTAACAACTTCCCTCCGATTTTTTTGTTAGGTGAAAGTGCCCAAAGGCGTCAGTCATCAAAGGCGCATCATCATATCAGGTTAATTTGCGGAACAAAAAACCCGATCAAAAAAACTCGCGACACAAAAGGAAGAAGACCGAAAAATTCCGGCTTTATCGAGCTTTTAAAAGCTTATCGTGGTCAACCCCCGATCAATCGCTTAGGATATGAGCTGGGGAGGACTGGGAGGAGGTTCAGGACAAGGTCAAAGGGCAGGAAAGGGGTAGGGAAAGTGGCTTGAAATGAGTATCAAGGATTTTGCCCGGAGGCCCCAAGTTACGCCACCCGTAATCAGAAATTAGATTTAAAATGCTTCCTCGGGGTGGAAAAAATTATTCCCTCCGTCGTGAGATTGCGAAAAACATGGATTGGAAAAGGTAGATGGTGGGTTATTGGAGGCGGAAGTTTGGTAAATGACCAAATCATGCGATAGTTGATAGTCATAAAAGGATTGGTAAAAGGGAGGAGTTGGTAAAGGGGGAGAGAGGAAGTGGAGGGGGTATTTTTGGTTAAATGGTAGGGTCATAGAAAGAGGGGAAGAGGAGGGTAACAGGTTGAATCGCAAATCAAATAAGCTTGTGGTGTCGATTCGACAAAACCAGCCTTGGGGTTTGGAAATAAAGCATCGTTGGGGGACTTTGAGGTAGCGGCTGATAGGGGAGGTGGGTTTTATGCCAGTGTCACCGTAGATGAGAGATGTGAAGGACGCAAAATCATCGGTGTTGGCAAGTGATATTATTATGAAAGTGTCCTCAAAAAAAGGAGAGGATTCCACGTACTCCATTTAGGAGATAGAGGTATTACTAAAATTTTTAGCCCTTTATTTGAGTAAGATAAGACAGAAACGGGTATCACATCTAGCCTCATCAGTCTGAGATCAAGCTAACATTGACAATTTAAATGCAATATATGAAATTAAAAAGTATGATCCTAGGGGAAACATTTGATTCGAAGGCGTTTCATCCAATTGGTTCACTCGGCCTTTTGAACAAGGTCGGTTCACCCAATGGAATTTCTACTAACAAGAATTACAACCGAGCAAGGAAAAGTATAAGGTATTTATATGCACATTGAGGTGTGTCTTAAAATCCAAGGATAAAAAGATGTGAAAAATAGCGACATGACTGGGAAGCGAACTGAGGTATTTTCTTCCGGGCATGTTCTGATTTGCTCCCAAAGCATTCCCAATACAGTATAAAAGAGATAGGCATTGTAATTCAGTGGTTAGAATAACTGATCGGAAAGTGGGAGACCAGGGTTCGTGTCCTAGTCATGTTCCTATTTTACACATATGTTTAGCCTTGGGATTTCATCCGATACTCTTCAACAAAGAATGTGTTCACCCTAAGAGATATTTCACTCAAGGAATATTTCACGCAAGAGGTAGTTTACCAAGATGCATCTCAATAAAGGGTATCTTGAAAATGGATTAAAGTGTAAAAAATAATGCCGTAAAATAAGAAGAAATATCAGCAATAACTTTAATGATTTTACAATCAACAATATCATTATATTAACCATATTGACAATTATAAATATACGATATCCAATGCAATTAAATTGCTTGTTTTTCAAAGTACTTTTTGGTTAAATACGCCATGGGTAAAATATTCTTTGGGTAAAAAAGTCTTGGGTGATTAATCTTGGGTGTAATGTCTCTGGTTGAAATTTCCCTTCGGTATACCGTTTTTGATCAGACGATCCTTTGGGTGAAACGTCCGAACACCTAAAAACATAGATGAGAGCTATTGTAAAATGATCTCACCATGCGGTGAAAGGTTTCCACTATAATGGAAGTGATTAAAACGCTTACACACTGAGAGAAATGATAGCCAGTTGCTAACATCTACATCTACATATGTGCCCTGCAAGCCGCCTTTCAGCGTGTGTGCATGCTGTACATGGTGTGTACATGTTGTACATGCACCACGACCCTACTTCTCTAATAGATCACTTTCGCATATCCTTCGCGGAATTGATGACATTTTGAAAAGACTATTTTTAGCATTTATTCTTCTGATTTTTCTCTAGTTATCAGAACGGCCCACTCGTATGTAACAGGGAGGACGCATAATATCAGCTACATCTTCTAAAAATGTACATTCTCTGAACTTATTAATTAAATTAAGTCTTAGTTTTAATCTTTTATCTTCTAGATAAAAGATTTAAACAAGGGCAACGATTTAAAATATAAAAGGAAGTACACGACCTAACAAAGAAAACACAAAAAATTAGCAAAGTTATCTTTATTTCTCAACATAATCTCTTTTTTGCTTAATACACTTTTCGCAGCCATGTTCAATATCTTCGACACCCTGTTTATTGCGAGAACCGTGGAACTCCGCAAAATAGCCATTAACCGCAGACTCCACCTCTAAATTGTTGGCAAATCTTTTACCACCTTTTCATGTTTGGAAAAAGAAAATAATCCGATGGGGCTAAATCTGGCGAATAGGATGCTTGAGGAAGAAATTCGAATTTCAGTTCATTAATTTAGGCCATAGCGACAACAGATGTGTGAATTGGTGCATTGTCTCGATGAAACAACTCCCTTCTTTTTCGCCAACTCAGGCCGTTTTTTCTTGATTTCATCACTCAAACGCTGTAAAAAGGTTGAATAATACTCGCTGTTGATTTTTTTTCTTTTTGAAAATAATTAATGAAAATTATCCCAAATAACCCCAAAAAACTGATGTTATAACCTTGCCAGCAAATGAACTTTCTTGGCCTTCTTTGGAGCCGATTCTCCCTGTGCATTCCTTTGTTTTGACTGTTACTTCGTGTCAGGTGTGAATTGATGGACCCATGCTTCATTCATGGTTATGAATCGATGCAAAAACTCGGCTTTATAGCTGTGAAACATCCTCACAACGCTGTGTTTGTTCCATTGTGAGCAAACGCGGTACCGATCTCGCGCATATCTTTCTCATTCCACATTTTCAGTCCATATGCGATGTACGGCACTATTTGAAAAGTCTACTATGTCTGCTAACTCCCACACTTTCAGCCAACGGTCATCCAACACCATTTTCTGAATTTTCTTCACCATTTCTGGCGTGGTCACCTCATTTGGTCGACCACTGCGATGTTCGTCTAGGCATCTCGTGCGGCCTCGTTTAAACTCTCCCACCAATATTTTATGATTGTAAACGAAGGAGCAGCCTCTCTCAGAGAGGAGTCTAGCTCGGCTTTGATATTGGTTGGACTGAGAGCTTTCAAATGAGAGTATTGCATCACGTAACAATGACCAATTGTATGCATGTTTACAAATTCACTGCGAGCGCTCACTACTGATGGATGTCAAAGAAATACTAAACAACGTAGCGTCTTGAAACTTCAAACCTAAGCTTTTCATGGTTGGTACTTTCGACCATAGTAGTTTTTTTAAACAACAACCGCCATGTATACGTCAGATCGGGTACTTCTGGAACTACCCTCATAGAAGAAGAACAGTATCAATTTTTAGTATTAATTAATTCTCTGAATCATCATAGTACAGGAAAGAAACTAAATCGGAATAAATCATCATAGTACAGGAAAGAAACTAAATCGGAATAATTATCCGAAGATGTGATCAATTAACATATCTGCATCGTTTTTGGTGTTGAAGCAATCAGACTGTACTTTATTGGAGTAGTCTGTGAGAAACGAGAGGAAGAATATAAGTCGAGGAATATACTAAAGGAGAAGCGTGTTTCAAAAGCATTTTTCTGTAGCATTTCCGGAGGGTTAGGATAATAATGAGATCCTTAAATTTTTAAAATTGTCTCCTGATCGTTCTCCTGCATTTATGAATTAATACCTCTTCGCAGAAATCCTCTTTTATTAAAGGCGTTACCAAAATGATCCTTATTCATTACGCAAAAATTTTAAATGTTTATTTACGGTCTTTCATCAGCATAGAATATTAGCCTGAACTCAAGGTGTTGGGCGTTAGTGTGATGATTATTTAATCTATGAATGCTAGCGTTAATAAATTAAAAATTTATCATAAATAATTATTTTATAAGTATAAATGAAAATCTTAGCGATTTCATCCTAAATTAGCTTCATATTTCTCGAATTCTTTTCCGACTAGTGACTTAACCTTAAGTAGTCATGAGCACTTAAGCTAAGTTTATGTAAATAAACAGGTAATCTTTACCTTGTAAATTTGATTGCCTCTGCTTTGTAGTAAATGGAAGAAAAGAGCATAGGAAAAGAAGTCCGTTTATGAACTCTGGTAGCATACGCCATTGATACCCAGTCCTTGCTTCGTTGTGTGTAGACCCGATGGAAAACATCTGATTAATTGGATGTATTTATTTCCGAGTGTAGGAAACCCGATTTTTACTCTCCGTTGTGAATAAAAATGAGATATTTTTGCAAATTCGTGCCAGTATACATTCTGAGTTCAAGGGGCGCTTTAGTTCGAGAGGTTAAGAACCTCTCCCCTAAAAATAGGGGTTATTGCTCCAATGGTTTATCGTTTTTCAATGAAACACTTAAATAAGCTTAATATATTTCAGTGGGATGATTGTCCTCGATCACACTTTTAGTAAAGGAGTACTGATTCTATCAGAGAAACTACCAAGGAAGATCATGCTTTCAAAATACTTTAGCAGTTGATGGATATGGGCACGGATGCTATGCAAGATTTTTTATTAGGTAGCGGTGTATTTTATATTACTATGGACGAGCTGGAATCTATAATTAAAGAAATAAATATTTTCAGTGTTATTCGAAGAAGTTTTCTCATCATATATTTGATTTAATTTTTAATTTTTTATCTTGCAGTCGTTATTCTTAACTGTTTCCTATTTATCCCTTTCAAGTTTGAAGCATGGCGTTCTGAAGATGTTCAGTTAAGGAGAAAATATTAGGAAGCTTATTTTACTAAAATTAAAGCATTTACGTAAACCATTTATGAGTTTTTCTCATTAAATATCTGGTGAAAATATGATTACGTATTTTGAAGGAAGTCTGTACTTTTCTACATTTTTAATACAGACACGACCAGGTTTCAGCGAGTGATCGCCATCATCAGGTCGTGTCTGTATTAAAATCCTGTGGAAAAAGTACTAAGTCTCTTTTCCTTCAAAAATGGAGTTATTCCACAAAAAATTGCCAATGCCTGTGAATTTGATTATTTATCGTTTGGAAAAAGTTAAATTACCCCAATTTCAAAAAAAAATACTTGGTGACTATTGACGCATTATGAAGGTCAGTGATGAATAAATCTCCGAATTTTGTACAGTGCGAAATTTATAATTATTTTTAATTTTATCTAAATAGAATGTATTAGCACACAGCCGGGGTGGATTCTTTATAGATGTGTACCATCTTTAGATTGTAAAAGATCTAGTTCGATATTATCAGTTAAAAAGATTTGCACTTGTGAAAAGCTAAGTCTTTTGATTTGTTATTATACGTGTATGTCTTTAGTCGTTATTACTTTCAAGAAAGCAGGGATAGTATTGCTTAATAATGCTGTTTTACCCGCAGAAGAAAGAGTTTTAAATCCAAAATCTTAGTAAATACTATTTAATTTTTTTCAGTTTATAATTTTAGAGAGTCTTCAACAGCAAACTAAGAACATGTTATCCGTTATTATACGTAAGTGTTTTATTATTCGGTCTAGATTTATTAAAGGAAAAGCAAATTTGCATTCTTATGCAAATTCTTATTTTTTAGCAAAAAATAATAATCGAATAATTTATCTTTTAAAAACCAATGTTTAACAGAACTTCATTAATACCGAAACCAGTGATATTTACCTATTCTTCCATGAGTACTTATTGCGAAGATATAAATCTTTTGAAGATAAATTTTCTATCTTCAGCGACATTTATGAATTTCAATAGCTTTTCAACCAATTTCCTTATTCACATTGGCGTATTTATGTAAATTATCGATAGTATATTTTAATGTGACGTTAGAAATAGCCACCGGCATTTTATATAAAATCAAAATTATAATATAGCCCTAAGATATATTACGTGCCTTGAAGTCAGTCACAATATTTCTACTGTATCCTTTTATCATAGAAGTTAGATTTCTCGTTAAAGAAATTTCTCATTTTCGTTTCTTTTTTCAGACAGTTAAGATTGTTGAAGTACGCATTTCTTCAAATACATTCTCGGTTGATATATTATTTATTCATTTTTCCAGAATAGCAAAGGTCAGCAGCTTCTTTTTTTCGTATCAAAGACAATAATTCATGGCCTAATCAGCCGTGAAAGCCAAAGAACGAAATATTTCGGAAAGAAAAAACAATGGGCTTAAAGACAAATCCGCTTCTCACTAACAGATGCGGACATGACCGGAGGAAAAAGCATTGACGCAGATCGAATTCTTTTTGTGCGAAAACGGAAGCAACCCTATTGACAGAGAGATTAATAAATTTATATACGCCAGAAGCTAGATATGCGATTTGCCATGTTTCAAATGGAGAAAATATGCGTTATTCCTTAATTTACTTGTGGTTAAATAAATGGACTTATGTCTAATGAAGTGGTTACTGTAATGAAGACACAATAATTATTATTATCATTATTATTATTGTTATTATGATTTTGTATTAAAAAGAAGTGTGTACCGATAACACACGTATTAGTTTCTCCAAGCGTGCCATTAAGAAAGTTTCATCCAAAGACGTTTAAAAATAGGGATAAATCCCTCACGATATTTCGCAAAGCGATAATTTTAGTAACGGATGCTTTAAAATTCTAAAGGTATGACTAATGAAGAAGAAATAAATTGTAGGAGATTTAGAAAAGAACACGGAATTGAATGGAAATTTTGGGAATTAATCTACAAGCTGGGCTTCTTTACCGGTATTCTTCCTTCTTAAGTATTCCTGCAGTATCTGAGTTACGAATTCCTCTTCAAAAATCTCTTGAGGTGAATGCCGCAGAAAACCCTTATTCTGAGGAGCATCATCAAAAATATTGCCTCCATCTTCTCAAAGGATATAAAATGGAACATTTCATCTCTTTTTTAATATAGGAAAAGGAAAGGTTTCCTGTTGATCGTCATAAGAGCTAATTATTATATGTAATTGATGCTTAATAATTCTTACCTTGAGTGTTCTCGTTTAGCATTTTTTATCAGCTGATGACGTGTCTATACTTTTATGTGTTTATTGGGGTCTATAAACTGGAGAAAATCGTCAGAGGTACAGAGACATGTAGGTGTATTTTAAGGATATATTGGTGTTACATACATTTTAAATGTACTTACATTACATCTACTCTGCTGTCCTGTCAAGTAATTGCTACAATATCTCTCTAATGCCATACCCTACATTTTTTTGATACTTTTCCGGCACTTTTTTCCGTTGCAAGTTTTTTGAAGTTTTTATTTGCAGATACTAAAGAAACCCAATGCCGTATGAGCATGCCACTCAACCTTTTCACCCGAAATATTATGAGGGTTTGGGTTAAAGTCTTCTGAATGTTGCAGATTGTTGGCATTTATTATGATCCTTCCTTATTAAATACTTTGAATGGTGTTATTCATAGGGTCATTGTGCTGCACTTGGATATTTTCCTCTTATAGCATTTTAGCTTAGTGAGAAGCAAGCGACAACAAAGTGTGAAAACAAGCTACCTCACTCCTCATCTTACTCAGTAAGCCTCATTCACTCTCCAGGGCTTTTGGTGGCTAGTAGTGGAGGGGTTGAGACTCAATCCGGCCTTTTGGCTGAATACTTTAAAGCCAGTAATATAATAGGTATTGGTAAAATTCATATGGAATTAAGAATGTGAAAAATTAATGCGTGGGGTATGTAGACCAAACGAATTATGGAAAGAGACTCATATTCAGATGGGGTATTTAAAGAGAGAGAGAAAAAAGAGCCGAGTTGTAGAAACCCATTAGCTAGTCGAAATATCGAAGTGCAGGCTATTGAAAACTATCTCGGAG
Organism: Ladona fulva; assembly: GCA_000376725.2. NCBI lineage: Eukaryota > Metazoa > Arthropoda > Insecta > Odonata > Libellulidae > Ladona > Ladona fulva. The sequence goes on along the minus strand of KZ308125.1, from coordinate 732,715 downwards.
ATGTCCCCTTCCACGAGAGATAAAGGCCTTGCTCGCCAATTAAAAATCATTCCATCTCTCCAGCGCTCTCCAACCCCACTCCAATTCCAATTTCTCCCTTTATATCCACCCTTTTTCCCACCAAAAATTCTCTCTCCCTCTCGTTCTGCTTAGCTCGGGCCTAAAAGCGATTACCCCCACAACCGGGGAAATTCAATCCATTATACAAGGCACCGCGTTTCAACCAAGCTATTATGGATGGGTGGGGTCGTGGGTGGTGGCGCGGTATGAAAGGTTTTAATGGCCGTGGGTGGGGAAAAAGGCCTGAATTAGCAGAAGTGCAGGGGAAGGGGAAGGATGAGGATTTATTTTAACCTTAAAAAGTACTTCTTTCTCCCCAGAGTCCCCCTTCGGGCACCTCCGTAAGTTTGGAGCGGAGAGGTTTTTAAAATAACAAAGATGTTGAAGGTGGGGGATGAAATTTTAATACACTTCTCTATCCCGAAAGATTATTTTTCTTAATAGGGGTTAATTTCAATTACTTCCCGCTATCTTTTTCGGGGCATGGAAATTTATTTAAATTAAGGAAGTCTGCTGCCGCGGGATGTAAATCATGTCGGTAACATACGGCTTTATTATCTTTCCGTCAACAAGGCTGCTTTATGGAGCCCTTCGACTCCGAAACAGGAAACTGGGTTACTTATTAATTTACTTTATAGCCATTATCAAGTTGTTCTTGAATTCTCACCCGCGGAAAATCTACCAGGGAAAATATTAGTTCCCCAGCTATGGCCAGCCCTGCATAAGTTATTAAACTATGGCCTTGCGAATGCAATTACGAGAAATTTCGAAATGAAATGGTCCCCGATGGAAAAAAACGATAGGGTACCATCTATTTTTAAAAACTATTTTTGCGTTATTTATATTTGCCTCCAGAGGATGCAAGGTTTTGCGTGAAAGCTGCAAGGCTGCTATGAGTTTAAATTAATCTCATTCTCTCATCGGCTTTTTCCTGTTAAAGTTCATCTATGGAGGCTGTACTTATAATGGAAATAATTATGTGTAAAATTTGCTAATTCTGCTTGAGGCCCTTGAATAGGCAGAAGAATTAATGGAATTTAGTATTTACTTGAAAACATTAAGTTAATTTACTTAGTCATTAAAAAAAGTGATTTCAAATATATACTGTGAAAAACTTATCGTTCACTTGCTTGATTTTAGACGAGAGAAAAATTCTGCCGTAGTGGGGACTAGAATCCGGGTCTCTCACATTCTTGGAGGTTTCATCCTACCTTATTCGATTTTAGAGGCTACGATTGTTCTGTCTGTACCTTAGTGGTTAGAGCAACAGCCCTAAAAGTTGAAGACCCGGTTTCGAATCCCAGCCACGGTAGATTTTTCTCTTTGATTTCATGAGATTTCAAAGCATGTGTTTTGTATCTAATGAGGAATGATTCAGATGCCTCAGACTCTGTCAATAGGAGCATCAGCATAATCAGTGTCTCATTAAAAATGTAACTTTTTACAACAATTTCCGAATCAATGAGATTCCCTAACTGTTCTATGTACTCGAAACATGGGAAAGTATTTACTTTCATTGGTTTTTTTTAGATATTTTTGTTGTTTTAAAGTCATAATTTTCTGAGAAAAGCTTCGGGGATGAACGAAGATTTATGGGAAAAATTTTCCGAAGCTTTCCAGGAAGTTTCTTTTTGGTTAACTGATTTTTTATACCGTATACACTTGAGATATCAATCAGAACATCTTATCTAAAATCATTCTGATTCTGCTTTTATATTTATATGTATTAGCTTACACTTATTTATATGTATTAGCTTGTACATACTTCTTTTTACAAAATAATGCGAACGTATTATAATTAATACAGCACGTAAGCTGAAAACGAACTGAAAATTCATCGCTAACGTCAACGTACATAAGTTTTGGAAGTACAGCTTAGCTTAGGTTTTACTTCTGGTATTCTTCGTTTCAATCGTAAGTAATTTTGTAGTAGTAGTTACAGGGAGATCTCCGCTTGATTAATTTTCGCGATTATATAGACTTGATATTTGAAATTGCATTCATGAATTGGGAGCTTTACATCATAGTTCCGTGTTTGATAGCGTAAACGGAATGTGAAAAATATTAAGTTTCATACTGGCTTTGTCGGTCTATTTTAATATTGACCATTTCCTACATAATTAATACTTATCAATTAAGCCATATCTGTCAGATTTTGATCTTAATTTATGTTGTGCCAAGGATTTTCATACCAGATAGGAATTAAACGATCTACTGCGGAGATAGTGACAAATTAAATATTATTTATTATAAAATATGGAGACCTTACTTTTTCTACATTAAGTCAGGCCATCTTAAAGAAATAATTTTGATGGATATTGTGGTTAAAGAAAATGTACAGGAATGCATAGGTAGTTAATTTTCTTTAAATTCAAAGTAAGCTCCCAAGGGATGCTTTGCCCTAGAAGTGGGGAAACTTATTTTATTCGAAGGTAACATTTGAAATCACCGGAATGCATGTGAAATCAGCATGGAGAGTGTCATTAGAATGGGCATGTTTGGATAGGCATTTACACGTTTAAAAAGTGAAGGAAAGGGTGAATTGATCGTTAAAGAATGCCTTTATAGCACTGATTCTTCACTTCAGGCTTCAACCTAAATTCTAAAACCCAATAGTTTATCGTTCCATAGTGTTCCATTGAGAGATTTTTAACCTTATCCTTCTTGTATTTTCATTTCAACTTATTCCAATCGTTTTTGTGTTTTGATTTTTTGTGTTCTTAATTATAAATCTTTCATTTCGCTACTCAATTTTTTTTACTCTCGCTCGACATTATTACATTCTTTCCACAAGAATTACAAGAATTCTGTTATTCCTTTCAAATATCTGTATAGTTCCATAACATACAAATAGATGGCTCGCCTAGCTCTTTTCCTGTACTTATGTGTTCCTTGCCTCTAAAATTTCGATAGCTCATTATTTAAACAAGAGATTTCAGCTTCATAATGCGTGCTTAACATACCGTTTCATTTCTCAGGATAATTGATCATACCAAAAAGGTAGGCATACGATACTTCCGTAATATACATTTCAAGTTCAGCATTGTATNACTCTTCCTTCGACGTACAATATTTTAAAATTGTCCGAAGTTAATCGCCTTATCTTCACCTTTTTCTATACTGATCCCATTCTGCCAATTAAAAACTTTCACACTAATACTAATTCATAATAGAAAGGGAAATAAAAACAAATGTCTACAGAACTTATACTACCCGAGACACGTTGTAACGCCATTTTTACCTCAACATTTATTCCTCAACTTTGCCGTTATGCGAATATAGCGCTACGTTTCAGTAATGTCAGTTTCAGAAACTTGGATGCTCGAATCCAGGCAATTTTTATACCATTATAACGCGAATTATTGTATTATAAAGCGTTTTATTTATCTGAATTCATCAATGATTAGTTTTCAGACTTTGAGATGTCAGAGTAGATAAAAAAATTATTATTATTGAGATATTAGTGTAGAAGTGCTTAGTTACTTGCTTACCCTTCAGCACTTCTTGAACCAGTAAAGCTTCATCATTTCAAGATAAAGGATACCCTAAATTCCGCGAGTAAGCTAGTTGAAATCAGCATCGCCCCTCTTATTATATCCCGATTCCATTTGCAACCGCGGAAAAATTCGAGGAGGCGGAAAGATAATAAAAGGAGAAAAGATTCGCTCTTTATCAGAAACATCAGCGCTCGGGTATCATCCGTATACGACATCGTTATTGGCCAATTTCGAAAAGCGAGCGGTTTAAAATTAGCCTCGATGGGAAAGGCCCTATCCTGACGCCATTCATTCTGCTAACTCAGTAACGTCCCGGGAGACAAAGTGGAGTGGATTGCTCCTTTTAGCCGGAGGAAAAGAAGCTGCGTGGGGTGAGGAGATAAACGAGAAAATCAGATAAAATGGTTTTCTTAAAGTTTCCCAATAAAATTTGAATCCTCCTCCCATCTCCAGTTTATCCGCAATCCATCGCTGTGTTTTTCCCATCCTCACACCGAAATACTCCCCAATGTTTATCTCGGGAATATAAATGTGACAGCGCCGGAGGGGAGGACTTCTTTTGTTCGCCTCCCTATTCCTTCTTTCTAAGGATTTTCCCCCTTTTTCTTCGCCCAAACTAAGGGAAGAAATTATTAAACGCGAAGGACCTTCTTAATCCGGCGACCGGGTCTCCCATTGCTACCGAGTGTTTCATTATTGTGGTCCCTCAGATTTTTAAGATAGGGAACCAAAGAGTGGAGTTACGAGTAGAGGGGTTGCTAATGGAGGTGGAAAAGAAGGGAAAGTTTTTGGCGGAGGTCAGGGAATGAGCAGAAGGGAATACGATGGGNCATTGCTACCGAGTGTTTCATTATTGTGGTCCCTCAGATTTTTAAGATAGGGAACCAAAGAGTGGAGTTACGAGTAGAGGGGTTGCTAATGGAGGTGGAAAAGAAGGGAAAGTTTTTGGCGGAGGTCAGGGAATGAGCAGAAGGGAATACGATGGGATGGATCTTTCCTTTTCAACGTGGTCGAAAACTCGGAATACTTGAGGGTAGGATGCGTGGGTAGGGGAAGTATGGAGCTCTCATTTCGTCTTCTCCTGCTTATCTTCCACTCCAATATCCCTCGCCCAAATTCATCCCTCCATATTTACTTACACAGACGTTGTCGAATGATCGCAAATTCCGTGTGCATTTAGTAAGGCGGTTTCCACTAAGACGTATTGTATTCGTTATCAGAATGTGGAAGTCATCAAAATTGGCCAGATATGCCTTAATTTAGAATAACTTATTCTTAATGAACGGAAATTGGTCAGATTATAATACATAAAGACAATGTTATTATTATTACNAAGAAAAATTATCATAAAATCTTATTTTAGTCGTGAATTGTTCATATAGTTTCGAAATTGCGAGAATAAACAACCCATCCCTTTGACGACCAAAGCAATTGTTGTACATTGATTTCATGAGTTTTCCCATATAAATGCACGGGGATAATCAGTTAGCATACTTTTCCATAAGAAATGTACGTAGAATAAGTTTTCGTTACCTGCAGAGTTTGTTTCTTTTACAAAATTAAATTAGGAACAATGGTCCTACGAGATTAAGAGTATTGTCAAAAGAAAGGAATGTGATGATAAACTCTTATTTTAGTCGTGAAATATTGTTATAGATCCAAACTTTCGAGGGTTTTGATAAAACACAGGAATTTTCATAAAAATTTTGGGAAATAACTCATCCCTTTGACGACTAAGGCCATTGTTGAATGTTTATTTCATGAATTACCCCTTTTAAGTGCACGGGGATAATCAGTTCTTATAATTTTTATAAGAAATTTAGGTAAGGTAGGTTTTCATGACTTGAAAACAGTAGAATTAATATTATAAATAAGGGTAAGAAATATATTGGGTTATTATGATCTTACAGCGGAATTTTTTTGTGCTTAGGAGTACCAGATTTATACGATAATAGATATATTTTTAAACTAAATTAAGTCCCGTCATGCTTGTCGGGAGCGTTTACTAGTCTGTTTTTTTATATAAAGCAGAAATTCTGTGGGTTTGTGTGTTTGTTTTTCC
>KZ308125.1:712684-726908 GCA_000376725.2 Ladona fulva | reverse complement strand
TGACGATATGAAGAGGAGGAAACTTTTCAGAGATTTTAACTGTTACAGTCACGAAAAATTTGTAGAGATGAATCGCAGGGGCTACAAACCGTAATGAACTAATGGAGATGTATGAGTAACTTTTTGTCTATCAATTCGGACTCTTGACATTTTTTACGATTAATTTTACGATTAGAACCAGAAGTTGGAAATCTTGCAAACTTGCACATTAACTGGAGACAATTTTCATAAGAAGAAATTCCGTAAATATTTATATTATTACTATTAATTGTGGATTTCGGCTTCTAACTTTAATTAGAAATTTTTCTTTTGATAACCAGTCCCTGGGACTAAACTAATATGAGAGATGTTATTTTCTCTCATGTACAAATAGATATACTATATTGAATCCGACTTTTGTTCTCCCCGTGGAGAATCAACGGGTACTTCAGCTAGTTACATATATTCTTAAAGTTGTATGAGATATGAAATTTCATAAAACCCCCTCATAGCCTCCCTTAGGTAGCAATCACAATACTTAAGCAGGTACATTAAGACTAAAGAAGACTCATTCATTACTAAAGTAACACTGTAAGAATCGCTAATGCTAAAAACACTTGTCAATCAATAAAAACTGTCCATAAATCCACTCTTCCTTCGACGTACAATATTTTAAAATTGTCCGAAGTTAATCGCCTTATCTTCACCTTTTTCTATACTGATCCCATTCTGCCAATTAAAAACTTTCACACTAATACTAATTCATAATAGAAAGGGAAATAAAAACAAATGTCTACAGAACTTATACTACCCGAGACACGTTGTAACGCCATTTTTACCTCAACATTTATTCCTCAACTTTGCCGTTATGCGAATATAGCGCTACGTTTCAGTAATGTCAGTTTCAGAAACTTGGATGCTCGAATCCAGGCAATTTTTATACCATTATAACGCGAATTATTGTATTATAAAGCGTTTTTATAAAAAACTATAAATGAATCTCAATTTTTCATGTAGGGAGGTTTATGTGCTCTAAAATTCCTTTCTAAACTATCTCACCCTCACTCATGACCGGTCGTATACTTAAGGGAGCCCGGATGCAAATTTCTATGTACCCCTATTCTCTGGTTCCTCTGTCCAATTTTCGTGGGTAATTGTTAAAAATAAATTGATATTTGACGTAACAAAATTTCTTTCTTCTTTTTACCATTCGTAAAGTAAAGTTGCCGCTTTGAACTGAGCCATTCTAAAATTCGGGGCCTCGAACTATCAAACTGGTGCATCCACGTAACCCCCAACTCTCGGCCGACCGTGATTTCACCTCTCGATTAGTAAAAAATGGCCATGCATTTTCGCGATTTATTCTATTCTATTTCCTGTTTAGTAAATAGAAAACGTAAATGCAGAAATGTTCGTAAGCCTGAAATCTCTTACTACATCCTTGATATATAATTCCGAGAGAGTGTTCACCGTGTCTTGACTTCGTGGTTAGACTCCGCCAGGGAGATAATAACCGCTGGTTCTTCTCCTTACTGTAGATTTTTGTGTTGAGATCAAATCGCACTGTATATTTCGAATCTAGTCCGGACCGGCCAAGTGAAAACTGTTATTCGCTGTTTTTTCCCTTCTCATAGAATTCCTGCTTTCTATTCAGTTATTGAAAACTCTTGTTTGATATTTACAGTTCGAAATATACTAAAGTGATTCTTCCACGAATCTTTTAGTAATATATCTTAACTCGCCGCTGTATATTATTTTCCTAATTGGTCCCTTTTCAACTCAAGCTAACTCAAAGCTCTTCCTTATAAATAAAAAGATGAATTTCATAGAAATGCTTCTTCGACCAATTAGGCGAATCAACTATTTTTGCAAAACATTTCTACTTTAAAGAGTAATAATATGTTAAGCTGAAATTTTTCTGAATATTAAATATGAAAGGTACTCATAATAGGAACGGCATGTGCTGCGCTTGAAATTCGTAATTTACTTCCAAAGGATTACGAAAGCGTATGTTTAATGAGTAACTTTTAGCTGTGCCCTCTGCATTTGATGTATCTTTTACGTATGAATAATTGGAATGTATGAAAACGTTTTTATGCAGTTATATAAAGCACAATTTTTTGCTTCGAACGCTGCTTTGTGTTTTAAAGTTTGCGCATAAATTCCAACGCTTATTTTGCATTTCTATATTAGAAGACTCGCAGGTGTGTTAACGCTTGACCAAATGACACTACAAACATCAAACGCAGAAATGTTGTGAATTTTAAATGAAGGAGAGTGTCAGAGAATTAGAATTCACGTTACTATTTACCGTGAATCGTAAATTTTCCACAAAATTTGTATGAATATTCAAATACGAAGGCAAAACAGAGAACATATGTCATTCTTTTGGAAGTAAAAACGTACCGAAAATATATTTTAATGTTTGACCTCAATATATTCCAGTGAATGTGGAGTAAAAACATTTTATTATGAATATTATAGAGAAATACAGATAACTCCATTCTAGAAACAAGCTAAAATAGTGACATGATGTATAAATGAAAATCAAAGAAAGGGAGATTAGTATCGGATAAGCCTGTGGAATTTATTGTCGAACTCGGAAACAAATCATTTGAGAACGCATTCTTGAAATAGTAAGACTAACGTTCAGTTTAATGGTGAAATAATCAGAAGGGAATGCAGTTTGAGAATCGCTGAGGCAAATATTCAAAGTATGGAGCCTAGCGTTTTGTGGAGTCTTCCAGTGGCCAGATAACTATGCATTCTGGGAAACATTATATGAATTCCTTAATTCTTATTATATTGCGCAGACTTATTTTTAAATTCATATTAAATGAAATAATAAATATAACTTATAATTTTCCACAAATATATTTCTGGCTTTGCAACCAATGCTTTCGAACTTTCAGTTCATCGTCAGGCTTAGGAATGTATATCTAAGCCTGTCGTAATGCATTCCTAAGCCTGACGATGAACTGAAAGTTCGAAAGCATTGGTTGCAAAGCCAGAAATATATTTGTGGAAAAGTAGAAGTTATATTTATTATTTCATTTATAATGGTATTCCACCAAATCTCGCTAGAGAAGATTAATTTTAAATTCCTATTTTTAGGAATGATTCCGTCCGACATAAGTTCAAAGATTCGATACACAATATGTCATTTGATTGTAATTTTATTAAACACATATACTTATAGGCAGTAGGGTATAAAGTTTTGGTAAAGCGGATGCGTTGTATTAGGCTAGCCAAATATAATCGGAGTCAAACACTTTTTCGCGTGACACGTGATTCTAGCTCATCCGTAGCTAATGTTGGTACATTTTGTAATGGGAAAGTTAATATGCGGTGGCATTAAAAGGAAAGCATCCATTAGGTGCACTTTCGTAATGCTATTTCTCGCATAGGTACCAATGATGAGGGTATACGGTTAAAGAAAATACCCAATCTTTTTATTTCTTTACGTTTTTAAATAAGGATGTATAAAATTATGAATAATTTCGTTAATAGTAGGAGAAGTTGAATCACCCGGTAATATACGACCTATTGCCTAGCCTACGTGACATTTCATGAGGAAAAAACTTGCTCTTTATCCAATAAGCTGTGTAAGTGCGTCTCACCATGAGTTTGTGTATTTCCGTGTGAAATTTTCCTGCCTTCAATCAAGGGTATAGTGATTCAATAAGGCTTCTTGTTCATAGAAGAGCAATAATTGGCAGCGAATTTGCCAAGGGAATATGTAAGTACCAAGGGAATCGAGGGAAGTCCCTTCGATTCCAGCATTCTATTAGAGTAAACACTCCCACATATCAAACAAGTCGAACGAACGATGTTTTCAGCTGTTAATAGGGAATACCGGATGTTCTGCTGCAAACAGTTTAGTCGACGTCGAGTTTCCTTTCACCACTTATGGACATTTGGGGAAAGTAAAATCATCGAATTAGGCCGATGAGTGTGGTATTTCCTACTTCCAGTTCTTAAAAAACTTAATAAGAAATTGATGTAACCCCTGGTATCATTTTAAAATCTCTATGCATATTTTCAGTTTTTATTACTTTTGCTATTATTTCAATGCTTTCCTTTTTGCTTAATTCCTTTGCTTTATTTTACCGCCTGTATGTGGTAATTTCAATTAAAAACCTTTATCTGTTTTTTTTGTACGAATATATATCTAGGTTGTCTATTTTTATAGGCTTTCTGCCTTTTTATTCTTCTCACTTTCCCCTTTCTTCTTTTAAAATGTTAGTTGCAACTGTCAGCAGGTTTCGCAGGTTTTTACGTCCCCTTTGTCGCGGATGGTTTAGGGTTTTAGTTTTTTCCTAATTGCAGGCTTTCTCGATATTCGAAGAAAGAACTTTTGGGAGTGGAGCGAAAGCAAAAGAAATAAAGGGAGAAATATATTGAAGATTTAGGAGAAAGCACAAGGATTAAGGAAAGGTGAACTTCTGTACACGATGAAGTCGTGCAGTTGATTTATGCTGATGATAGCAAAAGTAATAAAATAAAAAATGTGAAAAATAGCGAGATGACTGGTACTCGAATCCAGGTCTCCCACTTTCCAGGCAGGTATTCTAACCACTGAACTACCATGCCGCGAAGTGGCATAGTAGTTCGATTGAATCGAAAATTGAAGTGGGTTCGATTCCCAGTCATCCCGTTATTTTTCACGTTTGTTATTCCTTTGAGATCAGCTGCACGACTTCATCGTGTACAGAAATTCACCTTTCCTTGATCCTTGTGCTTTTTCTTAAATCTTCAAGACATTTCTCCCTTTACGAGTATTTCTTTTTCTTTCACTCCACTCCCAAAAGTTCTTTCTTCGAATACTAAAGAGGAAAGGGTTAGATGTAAGAAGAGACAAACAAGACCCAATTTTACCATAAAGTAAGGAGGTGTTATTACTACTATTATTTCTTTCTTCGTAATGAAGGACCATTGACAGGCATCTTGTCTATGTCTATGTGAGTACCCTGCAAGCCGCCTTTCGGCGTGTGGCAGGGGGTGCATGCACCAATGGCATCTTAATGATGGATTTGCGGATGAGAGACAAATCTTCTTGATGATTTCTGGGTTTATGAATATATGGAGAAAGATTAGTATTTAATTTCCTTGAGTTAGAGAATTTGAAGTTATTAATCTAATAATTAGAATGTCGCAATACCCTTTGTGGTAGCTTCCGTCATTTGCTTTCTTTCCAAATAATTTTTTATTGAAACTTTTAAAGTGAAATAACCTCAAAAATTTATTTAAGTTTTAATGATACTTTATAGTTACTATAATTTGTTGGTTGAAGGAAGCAATCATTTTAGAAAAATCCCCAGACTTTTGGCATCTAACAGGATGAAATTTACGTTAGTAACATGATTTCGAATACCAAAAGTTCTAGAAATTTTCAAAAATCAATAGGCTGTTTATGAATGAACGAATAAACTTTACTAAGACGACGTTTGCCCTAAGTTGTCCTCTCTTTCAGTAGTAGTAGTATAAATGCTAAAAGTGCCTCAACTGCTAAGACCATTTCGCACATATTGGCCCCCATTGGAAATCGAACCTAAAACAACTTTCATCAAAGACGAAGTCTCTATCCACTTAGCAAACCAGGTCTTACTTCCATCTAGCCGTCATTGGTTAATATTAATTAAATTTAATGTTTAGAAATAGGAGAAAAAACTACAAAAAGTATGTGGAGTTTTTATATGAAAGTTTCGTGAAATAAAAGTTGGGGATTATATTCTTAAAGTAAGAAGGAAATTAACACGACAGATTACACCTAATTACACAATACCCTTTCAAAAGCTTGAATAAAAAACAAAGAACAATTATGATAGTGATGATGGGATTTATTATGGTACTTGAATGGTTAGAGTTGAAAAATGTTCAAATACCTTTTCGTTTAAGGGCAAGCGATTCGAATTCCTCTAACGTTTGATCTGGAGAGATAACCCAATACATCGATTTATTACGCTATTCAGTTGTCACAAGGCAGAATAGGGAGCGACGGGATGACAGCATGAGACTTTGACGCTTCTGAAAAATTCAGTCATTTCAACATCAAATCTTTCGCACCTCCCCCATCATATTCTCCGCCTCCCACTCCCGTTCCGTTTTCCACCTTCGCATCTATTTCTTTCCGCAGTTTTTTCCGTCCTTGTAATCTCAGTGAATTTTAACATCTGATTTTTCATTTTATGTAATTTATATTTCCATATTAATAAGGTGCGAATTGAATTGTATACGTGTACTTCATTCAGCGTACGCATATGTCAGATCAATTAGCATACGTATACTTCATACGTATGCTAATTGACCCTATTCCAATTACTCCTCGATTCCTTTCCCTCCTTCTGTACATCCTTAGCTGTAGATGCTTTTCCATTGCTCTTTTCATGCATTATTATAACTACGTACTGTTGGGTACTGATGGGATACTCAACAACAACTGTTGACTCTCCTCTCCCGTCCAGAATGACAGACTTTACTTTAAATTGATTGTAATGGAATTAAATTGACTTGTAATAATAATATTAATAAATAATACGTACTATATTTTTTATATTTTTATTTTTTATATTTAATTTCTTTTTTTAAGTTTTTCATTATAATGTATATCATGCAAAATGATGTACATAGAAAGAGGTGGATATATGTTAGACGGAGGAGAGGCCAACTTTGGCCTTAACTCGCCAATAAAGGGTCCGAAATAATAAACATGGCAGAGTTTAGAGATGTAAGTATTAGGGGAATGCCAAAAATATTTAATCAAGTAATATTGAACGTTTTTCAAACTGTGAGAAGAATCTTTTTACGTCTCATTTCTTCTAAAAATTCGTTCGTGTCTCTAATTCTTCCTATTTATCCTCCCAGTACTAAGACATATCTTGATATTTTATTACCTTCTTACGGAACACTTAACCTTCCTTGGGGGCGAAAACAGTCACATTGAGAAATTCTAGTACATTGCCATAAGTTTTTCTCTGAAAATTGTTTATCATTTCTCATTTTCCTTCGTGTTTCTTTATACTCCATGTCTTTATTTCCTATTTTCCTCGTATTTCTTTCACTTTCCAGGTATGTTTCAATACAATCAAACTTTGTTACTGAGCCTTTTCTTCCATTATATTTCTTCCGGTTCTGATCGTTTTCTTTTTCTTACACCTTACCATTTCTACGAAGATAAGATTCACATGCCGTTAATTTCCGGAAACTAGGAATTAGGTATTGATCATTTACTCAAGATCGGATGGTAGATATATACTGACGTCGGCATTTCTTTTCATTTGTTCTCTTTTCTAGCAATTCTCATAAGTTACCACCTATTTAAGGAATTTTTCTTGATCAGTATCAGGGCATTTGATGCTCCGGATGTCAGTGATAGGTTTCAATAAATCCCAAAAGCTATTTATACTTTATCTAAATTTCTTCCTGCTCATTGAAAAATTCTCGTGCTAGCTTGACCATCATATAAAAGTTACATTTAAAAGGAGTCAATCTAGTAATCTTCTCTCCTATTTACCTTATTTTCCTGATTTAATTAGTGGGCTGTAAAGTCTACATTCTTACCTAGATTAATGTTTCACTGCGTGCAAATTTTTGAATGTTCATAAATGCTTTACCATGCTGGAATTTTTCGTAAGGAATATCGTTACAACCGAAGGTTTCCAGATTAGTGATTGAATGAGCGTTCTTAATATCCGATTTATGATTGACGATTTTTATCATTGTCGTTTTGTGTCATTCACCCACTGGAATTCGAGGAATTATTTAATTTTTCATTTTTAACAGTAACACCTAACTTGAGTATTTACTCCTGTAAAGGATAATCATAATCAGGCCAAAAGAATGCAAATAATTTGTTAGGATAGAGGAATTCTATTAAATCTTGTTTAAATAAATCATTGGCTAAAACTTCCTTCACTGCATTGACTTAATGTTGATGTAATATATGAAATACAGTAACGTCCGTATATTTTTCTTTGCGACCTGATATTAAATTATTTACATACATTTTTATAGAAGTTTTTTTTAATAGTTTTTTTTAAAGCTACGGTATTTTGCGAAGCAATTTAAATTTCTTGCAGTCTCTCGTCTGATAATATTTAAAATACAGAAAATTTAAGTGATAAAGTCAGTGAAAATTTTAATTTTCAATGCTAATAAAGAAGCCAGATCCCGGTGTTAATGGCTATCTTCACAGTTATAATGTTTATTTTTGCATATAGTCGTGATTCCTCATTTTCTTGCATTTAATTTTTTCTCTTACAGCAGAAATAAGAAACATTTGACTTTTAAGAGGTTGACCAATCTTTATTTTTGTCATTATCATGATTAATTATCGATAGCAAAGACAGGTTATTGATTATACGTCACATCGATCTCACCAATTCATCTTGTTTTCGGAAAGTCTTCTTAAATTGGAATAGGTCTCCTTATCCTCTTTAAGCTTATACCTTATCCCGTCCTTTTCCGACCATCCAATTTCCCTTCAATCACAACCTTAATCTTTCATTTCCTTCTCAGGTGAAATCTGTTAGCTTTCCTTTTTCTTATCGTTCTATCGAATTTTCCTGTTTCCACAAGCCTTACCACCTCTTTCTCATTTTCTATCTTATTTGTTCGATTAATCTTCGTGTCCAATGGGCGGAAGGAAGTTCATATATGCTCCCTGGTGGATTTTGTTTCATACACACCATAGGAAGAAAGTTTTCTCATGAGAATACTCACTTGAAGATCGAAGTGGCATCCAATATTTCTATTTTCCTTCTACCAGAAGATTGAGATTAGATTACTTTCCTCAGAGTTTTGTCCATCACTATTTATAGCTATATGAATGCAAATGTGTAAAGTTACTGATTCTTTTATTTGATGCAATTCCATACAATACCCTACAGTTTAGGGTATCGAAAAAAAACATTCTATAAGAACAATATCAGAACAGGAATGATTTCACAGTACTCCTAATGATGTAGCCCAGTGGAATGGCCGCAATGCATATCAATGCTGTAAGTGCCATTGCTTTAGGGGATACTTCAAAGATTGGTTTAATCCAAGTTTTATCCAAGTATTAGTAAAGTTAAATTTTGTAGTGGCAGTCTCCCACCGTGAATCGAACCCGGTATAGCTTTCATCGAAGTCAAACGCGTTGGCCACTTGGCTTACCCACCGAAAGCCATGCACTTAGGGTTCAGTTTAAAGTCACAGTATTTACTTTGAGTCCAGTCTTCATTGGCTATTGGAATAAAGGTGAGGTACGCAAACTTATACGATACTAATTGCCAAGTACAAATATTAGAACATTTTTCTCGGTAACTTTTTAAATTCCATTAACATTTTATTTTTCTTAACTACGTTTTTACTCGTTCGTTCATTGTATTCAAGTTTCGATTTCTTGTAATGTATTTTAATGCGATTTTGATCGTTTCAGTGGTCAACTTTAATCGGCTTTTTAGCAAAATAGTTGATGGTAACGCATCTTTTCAGAAAATCTTCTTATTAGGGCAATGAGAATTCGTTGAATTAGAGGATCTGTAGAAATCGTGCACACATTTAAAATGCTGAATTTTTGTTTAATGTTGCGGAAGGCTTATTTTGTAATATACGATTTTTGCTTATTTTTTTAGTCACATGAAAAGTCAGTTCATGAACGTAGTCAAACTCGTTTTGGAACTTTGCTCACTCATTATTATGCATTAGAAATTTAATTTGCGTGTTGTTTCAAGTCATTGTTAATCATCAAAAAACATGAATTATCGTTTTTTTTCCGATTTTGGTTTTGTTTCCATACGTGTACATCCCGATTTCTCCAAATTATTTCCAATTCATTCTTTCTTATTCGCACCTTTCTTACTAACACACTCATCTCACGCTTCCCTCTTTCTGCCTATACTCTCGTACCCAGGTCCCCTTCGCATCCCAATGCAATCCTCTGATTGGTTGCCACTCGCCGAGGAGATCAATAATGCAATTGGAGCTTTGGAGGCTCCCAATGTGCAGAGCGCGAGCGTGTTTGCGTGCACCTGTCTGAATTACGGTTGACACCGAATCGTTTTAAGTTCTCTCCCTGCCACTGCATATGAGAGTCGATCCTGGTGAGTGCGTCTGGGCGGCAAGATCAAAGCTCCCTGCGATATCTCAGTCAAATCGCTTCCTCGAAGGAAAAAATAACAGAACAAGCTCCTCTTCCGCATGAGTGACTAAAGGGTTCTGCTTCAAAAGTCTCGGGAAACAAAGGGAATTCTTTCTTTTTCCGTTCGATGCCTTTTTTGTTCGCATTCAAAGGCTTTATTATTTACAACTAAACATCGGAATGTAAAGGTCTGGAAAATGTTTTATTACCCCGTGGCAGGTCGGTTTTTTCGCCTTTGAATATAAATTTATTTAAAAAGGACGAAATTTTCCATTTATATGTTCATAAATAATGTCGGAACATCACCGTTTGAGGATGAGAGATAAATCGTACGCGTCGATAACTTATCAATAAACCTCATTTACAATTTAGGATTACATTTTCACTTATAAAATAATCAATTACTGCTCGTAAGTAACATCGAAAATGTAGCTCTCGTTTGTATACTATTTTCAGTTAAATAGAATTTTCTCCAATCCTTCTGTCATATCCCGATTCCAAAAGATAATTACTATAATATGAGCATGTGGTTGGGTACCATCACTACTGTCGGTTAAAAATTAGTATTGACCAGAAATTTGACGCGTTCCCTCATAAAATATTTCGTTCGAAAGAGAAATTAAGAGTCAAAATCGAACCCCGCTTAACCTAAGTCGGTGTAATTCCATTGAAGACGGTCATTTCGTGAAAATTCACGATTCGGTCATATTTACACCATATTTCATATTGGATTTATTTCAGGGCTAGAGAAGCAATTGAAAAGAGAAAGTTTTTGCCTTTAGAATTAAGAGTCAAGATAGATCCCCCGCTTAACCTAGGTTGGTGTAAGTCCATTTAAGACGGTAAATTCGTGCAAATTCACGATTTGGTTATATTTATACCATTAAAAGCGACTGTAAGTCACAGATAAATCAAACTTAAAAAAAATTGGTTCCTATGTGATTTATAAAATACTGAAGCAGATTCCGCGTTTTTTAGTCCTGATATTGATTCATTTCCTAAGTGTCTGAGTTGAAAATAATTTTTTAGGAAGTAAGCGAGGGAGATTTTTTCTAAATATATTGGATGGGGATGTAGGAGATGGTTTCTCTATTAGAAAATAGGACCGAATAATGCCGTATATGAAACTATTAGGCCGCATACGGGTGGTGCATTGCTTACATTCAAATAGTATAACTTCAAATCTTCACGAAAGAAAATATTTTTAACCCTTTTTATAAGAACCCTTCTTATAAAATAAATTCTTATAAATCCTAAAATAAGTGGAATAATTATATTTATTTTACACCTTACGAAATAAACAATAAAGGGAAACAAAATGATTCAAATGATTGGATTTATTTCAGGACTTGAGGGGCTAAACGGCCGAAAGTGGCCCAATGGTCACAAATTCCCCAGCTATAGAAACAGTCTTCAATTTATTACATTTAGGGAGTTATGATATAAATAAAATTATTACAGTTTTCGCGTCCAAATAAAATTAAGGGAATTGAACTACAATAATTTACAATGAATTGGAATGCTTTAACATCCTGAATATTCTTATACATAAATATGATGTATTTTTTAAGTAGCGAAAATACTCGGTACTAAAAGTAAGTGGCGGTTTGATAATACGTGTTCCCATTTTTATGGTGTTTTAATCGTAAAATGCTCACTTTTCTTTTACTAAAGGATTCACCCATATCTTTACTGAAATCTTACAGTGATTGATTAAACGCTCATTAATCAGATTTTGAATCTTCATTCAACTTCCTTAAATACCATTTTTGCGGCCTTGCCCTGCTTTACCCATCTCTCCGCCGGTGGATTCGCATGGTGATTACCCGCTAATTTTCCGTCGGGATGGCGCTGTAGAGTTCTAAGCGTGTCTCCATCGGTCTTCATTTGTCCGCCGCCCCTGACGCATACTGCTCTTCATCGCTGTCGATAATTATCCCGTTTAGTGATCCCCATAGAGGTTCCCCTCAAATCATGAATTTTGCCGGAAATCTTTCCCCTCCACTTCCCCGATTTTCATCGCCTTTTCTTCGCATATCTCCGTTCCACTTCGCAGAATGCCCACTTTGTTTTTATTCGTGGGGGAAAATGGCGTAAGGAGATAAATAGGGCGATGTCTTCGTATACAGTAGATCCATTCCATAAATTAATTGGGATTAATATTCCTTAACTATTCTTCTGCAACTTTTTTAACTTTAAACCGACATTTCTTATGTTTCTGATGGTAGAGGGGTTTGGACTTGCTAACCATACCTCAAGAAACAGTCTCACCTCCAGCAAAATTATTGTTTATTATCTTAACCTGTTTAGGTTCACGAAGGTTAAAAATTGTGCATTTTATGGTGGCGAAGAAGTTTGAAGTGAAGCAGTCGTAATTTTATAATTATTTCCAATGATATTTGCATTTATTCTTATTCTGTCAGATTTTTTCTGTGTAAGGATCAAAGTTCCAGACTAATAACATTTATTTCCTGACATGAGAGCAGTCTAATCACATTAGCCGTTGACTACATTGGAAATACTATTTATAACGAGGGATTGCAGACATTTTAATTAGGAAAACCTTCTTTATTTAAAGAACTTCACATTTTCTTATAGAAATCTTAATACAGATTTGTTACGTCAGTTGGTGTATGCATCGAATGCATGAGTACACAGTTAAAACTATACGTGGCAAAACAGATTGGCAAGATATTTGATTTGCTGATAATATTATTGTGGAAGAAAAAATAATTTTTATGGGTTATTGAGTGGCGATATTTTCCAGAAGCTACACCAACTTTAAAAAAAAGTTACATAAGTCTGGCTTAGAAATTTCTCTTTGAATGGGTGCTTACCTTTTCAAAAATAAATTTCGAAGGTACTAAGTCTTCTTTACCCTTACCCTTCTCTATAAATCTTTAATAATAGGGGATTTCAAACCTTCTGTTGTTAAAGATTATGTCTTGGTTCCTCATTTTATTCGGAAGAGATGTCAAGATATCTTTTTCAAAATATCTATTCCTTCTTCTTATCTAAGAGACGTTTTAATTGGAGCTTCTCTGTCGTCTGCATAATTCAGCTTGATTACAAATCTTATTTCTCTCTGAATTTGGAAGCATATTGCTTTGTAGGCTTCATTTGCTTTTCCATTCGTGATCTTCTACTGTTTAATGATTAAAAGAAGGTTTGTTAATAGAGCGTCATCGTCATTAGTAACGTGACGCTTCATACAGTCAATCTATATCTTTTGGGACCAGAAAACTTCCTCTGATCTGCTAAGGTTGTACATTTATTTACATTAACGTTTTAAAAACAGCATTCTTTAACCATATCACCTGCTCAACGTTTTCAACCGGACTCAAAATTTCGTGTTTGGTAAACCTGAATTTGAATCTATAATTTTTCTCTAATGGCAATGTCGAATGGTATCTACTTTGAATGCAAATATAAATCACACAAAATTTAAGAATGATTTGGAAACAAAGTACGAAAGCAGACTAGTAATGATCTGCAAAACAAAATTAAACTTTAGTAATATAACCAAAGCTGTTAATACATATGCTGTACCTCTACTAACATACTCATTTGGAATTATCAGATAGAGTAAAACAGATCTAAAAAAATTAAATAGGATGACAAGAACCTCATTGACTAAATACCAAATGCATCACCCAAATTCATCAGCAGAACGTACCATACTACCAAGAAGTAAAGGTGGTCGGGGATTTCTGGATATAGAAAATATTCTCAATGAACAAATAAAAAACATACGAAAATATTTCTATAATAAAAGCTCAAATCAACTTCTTCAAATAATAATAGATGCAGATCAGAACTACACCCCATTAAACCTGATTAACAGAGATGTTGAAATTAACCTACATATCATTCAAAAATCAGTAATCCTTGATACTTGTCATTTAACCAGAACATTTTTAAACGAAGACTAATTATCTTTGTTAATGTATGGAACTTGACATCAGTCCGTTCCCACGACACCGTCACTTTGTGGAGAGAAAAAAGACATAATAATAATAATCTTTATTACGGGCAAATACCCTATTACATTTTATATCAGCAATCAGCAGAAAGCTTAAAAATTATATAATATAATTAGATAATTGAAATACAATTAAAATT
>KZ308125.1:669300-704466 GCA_000376725.2 Ladona fulva | reverse complement strand
GACCCCCCTGCTACCTTGGACGATCCGACAATGAGCGCAAAATAAGAGGAATAGATGCTAGGACGAGTCGTTTTAAGAATTCATTCTTTCCGCAAACTATACATGATAATAATAGGCTAAAAAAATAGTCCGAACGCCCGGTGTTTTCACCCCCTGCCACACGCCGTAAGGCGGCTTGCAGGGTATTTATGTAGATGTAGATGAAACCAAACCGAAAAATCCCGCTAAATAGGCTGCTTTATCGTTATTAAAAATGTTCTCTTTTTACCATTTGTAAACGTTTTTCCAATTGCAGTGAAGTTGCAATGCTATTCTGGAGTGAAAGAGTCTTTGGTCTTTGTTTCCACTCATTCACATGAAGGGGCACCTTTACACAAGCCTTTGTACTTCCTTCAATTATTCAACTAATACGCTGACCTCCATCTTAATCTTCCTTGTCCATAACCATGGGATTCATCGAACTGCAGCCCCAACTGCGGATATAATATGAGTATTCAAAGATAGGCTTGCTCGCACATTCATGCAGACGTTTTAGAAAGTAAGAATCAGACTTTCAATTCGGGATCCATGTTTCTCTTTGATCTGTAAATAGCTGGGATGCGTCTGAGAGCTCGCTCAGCCAAAAGCGAGAATCTAGTAACTGGATACACTTTTTCGGGAGCTGTGAAGAGGGATCTCGATTGGATTCGTATTTACTTTTGGATCCGTCGAATTCCCTTTGAGTTGCCACACAAAGCTCTAATTTAACGGCCTTTTGAGAAGCAGCCGACCCAAAATGCAATGGAAATCTCCGATTCGGTTTATTAGAACATCGTTCATCGGGTATCACAGAATTATTCATTCGAGTCGTCTATTTTTTATCCGGTTGAACCTCAATTTTCCAGAGGGTCATAAATGAATTTGGGCCTCCAACGTGGAGACGAGAAATATTCAGAGCGGACTGGGATTCATCTCTTCAGGACAATTCTTTGTTTACTTCAATCTCTATAATTCGGCAGAGGTCACAGTATCTATTTTTGGTTATGGATTGTCAACTTTGAAGTTTCGCGTTTCGACTCGTGTTTAATGACTTTTCCTGTATGCTTTACTCGGATGAAGCACGAGATGTAAATTTCTCGAACAGTTTGATTTATCTTTGCTGCTATTTTGGTTATTCTTTGATACATTTTTAGCATTCTTTTAGGATTGATATTTCAAAATGGCATGAACAGATAAAGTAAGGACTATAAGTACAAATTACACTCTACTATAAATCTCAAGAAGAAAATAATAGCCATTTCTAAGCACTGTCGTATAAAATTCTGCATTTAAAGATTGAAGAATTCTATTTTAAGTTCTACTTAAAACCCAAACGGTTTTTAATTTATGCATTTAAAGATATACAATTTATTGCATCTAACTCCTTCTATGAACAAATTATGACCACGATTCGCGATACAGTAAAGTAAGACCCATAAAAATATTATTATGGTGGATCAATTCCTTTAAAATATATCTCTGTATTTACAATTTCAGTTGCATTGTTGTTTCGGGTATCATTCAACATCGAAATTTACAATATGACTGTAAAATTGTACATTCAACAGATTTATTATGATATCTAAGAAAATCTCAAAAATTATTAGTAAATCTTTAGTAATTACGATTTATATAACCTTATATGAAAGCTTTTTCTCTCGATATCTAGTAGATGGAGTGGTGAGGTCATATAAAGTAAAGAACGTAACATACAACACCATGGAAGGGTAAAGTTGAAAAATATTGTTTCCGAAGATGTCGATCGATCACGGACCACCACAGCAATAAAGGCTATTCCAGGAATTATTTATAGCCAATTTTCTTCTGTTTATATCCTTAGCACATCGTTAGAATTTTAATCGATTAAGTTAAAGGTGTTACATATCATTAACCAAGGAAAAATCTTGTGATAAATTACTGCATTTTGAATACTCAATAAGAGTCAATATTGATTTTAATATGCGGTTACCAGTACATTGTACATATGCCACGAGTTTCCATCTCGATTCTTATCTCAAAAAAGGGATCACTCTACTCACTGTTCGTAAATGAGGTCATATCCGTCCAACAGGATGAGAACAGTTTTGAGAAAAAATCTTTGGGAATTGGTCTTCACATTTGAAACTCACATTGAAACTTAAAATGGATCATCCTATCGTCCATTATCTTAGTTTCGATTGATAATGCTGAGATTGAGTTGATCAATGAAAGAGGGCCCGGATGTATATATTTAGCCTGCATTATGAGCTTACCGCAGCTTATTTGTTCAGTCTGGAAATCTCAAATTAGCTTAACTATAATTTTATTTACCTCGCAAGGGAAATTATTGCATCGTTTTTATCTTTTATGCCATTACGAAAGTTGGATACCATTAGACATTTTATTTTCCGCGATCTGAAATTTCTCAAATTTCGTTCGTTTCTTCCTAAGCTATTTGGACGCAAGGAGTTATTTAGAAAGTAGAAACAGGAGCTAGGTTCATTAATTCCTGCAAAAGATAATGGTTTTCTTTCAAGAAACAGTTAAATAAGATTCTTATGAATGACCCCTTCGTTACACAATGAATTTATCACTCAGCTTGTTCTTGAAATATATGCTTTTTAAGTAGGGGGCATCTGAATACACCGAGGAATAGAAAAATGCTCATTAAATTCCTGGTTAGGGAGTTATGAATACTATCTCTTAAGTGAAAGTTTTTCGGCAAAGAAAGGCGTATGTTAATTTAAAAGAGTAGTAGTGTTATCGAAAGTGCTTTGACAGCTGAGGTCATTTCGCACGTAGGCTCCCACCGGGAATCGAACCCGGGATTGTTTTCACCGAAGTCAAACGCGTTGCCCACTCGACTATCCGGAAGTCCCTTATTTGAAAGAGTGTATACAATGAGTGGAATTTATATATGGATAACTTGAGGCAAGCAATCATAGTAGTGATTACAATTGGAAATGTATGATAATTATAAGGCTCCTTAGGCCTAATTATTTCTTGCATTATACATCACTTGGTGGAAAAAGAATGCGAAAAAGATAAGGGTTACTCTACATTGATGTACGGAATAAATACATTTATATTTCACTAAATTGTTAATATCCATCTATTTTTCAATAAATTTATATTTTATNTTCGGAATTATATATTAATGTAAGATTTCAAATACGATTTTAATCTTCTGTCAAGTTATTTCGATGATTTTTACCCCCCTAAAATTTTAAAATATGATTTCCGTATTCCTGCGTTCCTTATTATCGATTTTCAGGAAAAGAGTTGAGCAAGTTGAAGGCTAGCAAAAGAACTCGTTCATTCAAAATTAATCAGTGTGCAATATGTAAGGTTGAAACGAATAGTAGAAAAAGTAGAGCGATTTCACTCTCCATAAAAAAAACCTAATCTCCCCGAAATGAACTCGTATGGCAAAATTATTTTAGATTGCATTCAAAGAGCATAAGATGAGAAAAGTTAATTATGCCCCGTAACTCCGCCGATTGTAACAAAAATCTTTTTTCCTCACAATTGGAAAAGGGCAAAATTTCTCATTTTCGACTTTTTTATTTCGAATTTGTGAAACGTTGGGAGAAAATCGAGTTATGCGAAAAAGGGATTCGCGAATTTTAATTTCCAGAGCTCGAATGAGAGAGGGAAGGACGAGGTTCTGGTCGTCAAAAAGTGAAAAAAAAACCAATAGAAAATGGCCGTCCAAGTCTTTTTGATGCAACTTATTTCCACGGAATTTTTACCCTACTTGATGACGCAATATTTTCTATCGAGCTACGCATATAACATTCTGCCATGTAAAAATTTAAAGTTAGATTTATTTCCGGTGCATTTTAGACCCTATTTTCTCCTTTTGTCGAACAACTTCATGTTGGCAGACTGAACCGCAGAATAGCTCTCTTATGCTCGAAGATTTCTTTTATTTTTTCTATTTAAATCCGCTTCGGACTGTTCCTTGCGTTCATTCATGTTTCTACACAGTTATTTCCAATGGTATACTCCTGATCCAGGCCTATTTCCTGGTTTGAGCCTGTTTACATTTTTCAGCCTTGCATAGATTTTATGTAGATTTTTTATGACTTTTCTGACACAGCTATTCTTCTGTAAAGTCTTCTGTGGATCTGAGCAAATTCTGTCTTTAATTGGAAGTTTTTCAGGCGTTCTCATCTTTCTTGCTTATACTTATGATAGTTTACGGTGATATTTTTCCTTACACTACATTTGGTGCCCCGTGCGTTATTCGAGTACTTCCCTCATTTTCTTTAACTGAATGACTTTTCGAAGTTGTTGCAATTACTTTTACCGTCCATTTTACGCACCCGTTAATAAGTTTTCCCATTATACAATTAGTTAAGGCCAAGTATTTTTCCTTTCACCTAAAATCTCCGAATTGAGCATTTTCTTAAGAATGATAAATTTTCGTTTTTTCTATTTCTCGATAACGGAAACATGGTTGCCTCTTTCTGAATAACTTCAAGCCGTTATTAGCATGGTTTAAAATTCTGTAGACAGCATGTAATTATGACGAAAGTCATTATTAAATACGAGTATGCATTTTAAAGAGTAGCGGTGTTCAGCTGAGTGTCAATGTAATTATTACATTCTCCTGTTTATCAACTACTTCCACTAGAAGACTACTGGACGTAGAAGTTTAAATGCGGTGACAGTATATTGGCTATTTTTTTCAAATTTCTCTTTCGCCTACTCTTTTCCGTGAATTTAAATATGTTGCCTGATGTTTTAGTAGTAACGCATCCTTTCATAGCAGATCCTTCCTATTTAATTAGTAAGTAATTTAAAGTATAAGTAATTAACTTTACTATTCCTTAAATAATATGGAGTCAACCTTAAATTTATGCTGACAGTTAAATAAAGGTAAGACTGAACTTTTCGTATTTCGAAAAAGGTATATAGTCGATCCATGGGTATTCCGTTACCTACCTTTAAAAATTCCAATTTCCATTTCCTCTCAGGTTTACCATCTATTATTTTTTCCCCATACTTTTCCCACTTTCACCATTCAACTTTTGCGTTGTAATCCTTTTCATGTTTCCACCCATTTCGTCGTCCTCTACCGATGTCCCCCTTTCACTCCTGGGCGCTTTTCATATCGCATTATTTATCCTCTACTGATTTTAATCTCATCGTTCGTTCCGATTTGAAATCATTCCCAATATTTTATCCTCCTTTCTCCTCTATAGGTTTCGCCCACGACAATCGCTTGCTCGCTCTCTCATACTCAACTTCATCATAATCTGAGGATCATTCTTGAAATTCCCACCATTTTTTATTGATGTGATGTTATTGGTCGTGGTGTAATTTTAGAAATTAAGCGCTGAATTCATCACATACGCAAGGATGTGTTGTGGAGGGGAATGAACTTTTCTTACATTTAGCACGAATATTACTTCGGAGTGAGCTAGATCCATGTTTATTTGCATAACTTTTTTATTTTCCATACGTGCATACCTCTTTCTATTCTAACTCATCAATGAATCTTTTTATATTTCTCTTCCATCACATCGTTTGTGAGTTAGTTGCCTCAACAAGGACCTCTTGCGGTGGTTGATGCCACTGTGCGGAGCGCCGCTTGTATTGGATCAAATCAATTAGATAATATTATTATATAATCAGTTATGATAAATGGAGGATGTGAGATGTACAGGTGAGGTTCGAAAAAGGATTGCATTGGCCAAGGAGGATTTCGTGAAATGAAGGAAACTGATGACTAGAGGTCTCGATAAAGGCATCAGGAAGAGATTGATAAAATCCTTTGTTTGGAGTGTTTTGCTATATGGGTGTGAAACGTGGACCTGACGAAAAGAGAACCTCAAGAGATTAGAGGCCTTCGAGATGTGGGTTTGGCGTAGAATGAGAAGGGTATGTTGGGTTGCTAGAAAAACTAACACAGAAGTACTTGAGATGGTTGGGGGAGTGAGTGTTATAATCGAAGTAGTTAAACGTCGACAGATGAAATGGGTGGGCCAAATATTGAGAGGAGAGGGATTGCTAAAGAATGTTATTGAGGGTAGAATACAAGGGAAAAAGCAGAGCGGTAGACAAGTCGTTAGATGACATAAAGGGTGTGGTGAGTTTCCGGGATATGAAGGAAATGGCGATTAGTGGAGAATATAAGAGCACATGAGCCTACCGAAAAATATAAAACTTATGATGATGAAATGGATACACATTATAACAATTATGTTGAGCATGGCCTTACCTATTTGGGCGATATTGTTTTTCAGCTACTTAAAGAAGTATGGAAAATAAACGCACATATTTTCACTAGAAAATACTGAGCCCCTCTTGAAATTAACGTTTAATGCTTATATATCTCGGAAAATTGAGAATCTGAAATTTTCTGTTCAGCTATGCTTTTATACGGGTTTTAGAAAACTTAGGACAGTATGATGTCGTATTTCTGATTCAAATATTAGGTCGGAACGGATTTCAGACATTTTTTTTTGTAAAATATAGTTTTAATACTAATAGTTTAGGGAGGGTTGTCGCTATTTTAGGGTAAAGCAAACCATCATAATTTATGGCACAATTCTTATCAAACATCAAAGTGAAATGAGATTGTGCCAAGTACCCTTAATCTCAATCTCTTACACATTTTGCAAGTTTCTCTCTAATTAAAAAAAAGTATTATGCGTCTGTATAAAAATATTAATCTAAGTGAGTTAATCGGGCACCGTTGGTTATAAATACAAGAAGGATTTAGCGGATATCTATTTTACTTTCCGAATAATCATTAAAACGTTTTCACCACTGTGGTTTATTCTTGTTTATTTCTGCGTGTTTAATTCCATACCAAATGGGATTCACAATGCTAGTATTTCTATAAGTCAGACTCGTTCTGGAATAACAATGTTGGTTCTTGATCTACTTATCACTTAATCTTCCTCTTTGGTATATTAAAGCAACCTATTTTTTTGTCTTTTGATGAATGCTTTTGCAGTCATTCAAAATCGTTCTCCTTCTTCCTGTCCCCTTCGACAAATAGATTCATCCTTTTGAAATTTTTTCTTCTCCCCTTTCTCTCTTCAAATATCGTTTTTCTCAGCATCTTTTTACATCGCCTGCTTCCATTCCTGTCACTACGACCCTTTTAATTTTCATACAGTCTTCACACTTTTTTATCATCCTTTGCCATTTTTCTGTCTTCTTCTCCTTTCGTTTTTTACTCGAGCTTCTCTGAGTTCGGGTCAACAGTCATATATTATCAGAGATGATTTTATTATAATGTACGTATTCTCCTTACGAGTATTCCTTCGTGTCTTGTTTTTCTTTTAACGCATTTAATTCATGTTTTCAGAGCTGTTTGCTCCGGCATATATGTGATATTGGTCATAGAATACACGGGTATCTTCGTATTCTTTATCACTTGTACATAACTTTCACTCAAGTACACTCCTTCTCTTCAACGTTATACATTCTTAGACATATCATCTAGATCAGCTTCTGCTTGTCCTGATTTCAGCCCATCCCATATACCTTACATTTTATTATATTAAAATACCTTTTTTGTTCTGTACTTCTGCTTCAAGAAGATCATTCATAGCATCGAGTTTTACAAACACGGAAATTTTCCATGACGCTTTATGACAGTATTAACTGGTTGGAGGAAGATTTTTAGCAATAAAAGCATATTTTGAATCTCCGCCGTTAAATATAGGTTCCAATAGATTTATATTAAAATTTCTAAATCCAAAACGTTATTTTAATTAGTAAGTAATTTAAAGTATAAGTAATTAACTTTACCATTCCTTAAATAATATGGAGTCAATCTTAAATTTATGTTGAAAGTTAAATAAAGGTAAGACTGAACTTTTCGTATTTCGAAAAAGGTATATAGTCGATCCATGGGTATTCCGTTACCTACCTTTAAAAATTCCAATTTCCATTTCCTCTCAGGTTTACCATCTATTATTTTTTCCCCATACTTTTCCCACTTTCACCATTCAACTTTTGCGTTGTAATCCTTTTCATGTTTCCACCCATTTCGTCGTCCTCTACCGATGTCCCCCTTTCACTCCTGGGCGCTTTTCATATCGCATTATTTATCCTCTACTGATTTTAATCTCATCGTTCGTTCCGATTTGAAATCATTCCCAATATTTTATCCTCCTTTCTCCTCTATAGGTTTCGCCCACGACAATCGCTTGCTCGCTNCGATATGCATCAAAATTTATCGTATATGTATACTTGAGTCATAATTGTGAAATAATTACTAAGACAACGCAAAAGAGCTTTAAATTCTATATTTGGTTGCTTTATTTTTGTTTTGGATGATGCGCATGTTTGGTGAATGTTATGAATTTTTGATGAGAGTTATAAATGTTTGATGCAAAGTGTTTAGTTGGAAGTTACACTAAAATTTTCGCTTGGTGATTATTTTCTTCGTCTAGCTTGGTACCCAAACCGATTAAGCTATATATATTGTTTAACAGGATTTGATAATTCTTTGGTATTAATTATCTCATATCTCACACATGATGTTTATTGTTATTCACGTGCTTTAAGTTAAATAATTCAAAGTGGCGTCAGCATTTTCGGCATTTTTCATGTCAATTAATAAGGAAATAGCGATAATTCAATTAGACCGGATGGGAAAAACCTTGTAAACTTTCCCATTTGGAAATTAAAACGGGTATAAATGAAGTTAATCCTCGTTCCTTTCATTCCCATCATTCCAGCTCTCCACATCAACCCCTTCCCATCTTCTTAAGAAACGTTAAAAATCATTCCATCATCGTTAACACAAAGAAAATTCCGTGGAATGCTCTGAAGTTGCGCTATCATCCCTTATTTGGAAACAATATGAGGAGAGACGTGCGCAAAAGAGGGCCAGAACTCTGAGGAATAAAGACGTAAACGAATTTATCTATCCATTCTTTGCTCCAAAAACGTGCGAAGGGACTAATAAAGTCTTTCGTCTGCCTGTCTGCTCGTTCCCCACGCCCTCCGCGGGAATTTATTTTCCCGAAAGCTCCTCTTACCCCGCCCCTTCCAAACAACACCATCCGCATTCCAACTTCTTATTTAAAAATCTCCCCACGCCACGCTCCCGACAAAACAGATTCCCTGCTTATTTTCAATTATCTGGCTACAAAGACTATTAAATTTTCAGACTACCGTGATGGCAACTGTTGGCCAAATAAGAGTATAGCGATAAGGGGTGGGGAGGGATCCGCGCCCTCTTTCGTCTTCTCTACGAATGATCTTATTAACTTTTAATGTAAAGAAAACAGGCGGTTTAATCCTCGCTTCTCATTTGCCCTCTGCATTTTCTCCAGCTTCCCCTTCTTCTGTCATCCTCCCATTCTAATTCTCCACCCTTTCTCGCCCATTCCTCACGATGATTTGCTCTTCCTTAAATCGCTAGTTTTCCGTACTCACGTGGTTGTAATCTCTTTAAAGATCCCCTTTTCTTAAAGAAAATTTGGTACTTTTGTATGATCGCTATGCCATACTTGCCTCCTAAGAATAATATATGAAGTGAATAAAAATATATGATTGATAAAACTTACTATTTAAGATAAACACTACAATTAGTCGTTTGATGATTATTACGTAAGATAGTAAATGATTACTATCACTTTGGGTTACGTTAAAAGTGGGTCAATACTCCATTATGAAAGTCAAGGTCAAATATTGACCGATAGCAATTCCCTATAAAAGCGCAGAACTATAAATGCATTTTTACATTCCATCTCTTGCTAAAATTTCATTCCATCATTACATAAGAAGGGATCCATTTATGTCACTACAATAACAGTCATGTTTCATTATAAATATAGATAAATATGTAGAAATCTTGCGAATAATGTTCTTTTATAAATGATGTAGAAAATGGTACAAAGTCGGAAGACAATGCAAAAAAATTAACATAGAAATAGATATGCAAATCAAGAAGTAATATATTTTTCGATGGATAAAAAACAGATATTTTATGTTAGAAAATATGTGTATTCTGCAGAAAAAAAGGGGATTGTAAATAACTTGCCAATGCGAGAGAAAGTAAATAAATGACCAATGACACGAGGAAAATATTAAACACTTTAAGTAGGAACTCTTAAGCAAAGTCGACAGATTTAAGATAACTTACATTATACATCATTTCACCTCTTTATTGATGATTATAGCATTGTTTAACATCCTATTTTTGTTCTAGTTTCCGAAATTTATTTAAAGTGTAACCCCTTTAATTTTCCTTTGTAATTCTAATAATATAATCATAAGGTAGATAGTTAATTAATGACAGTGGTTGAGTTTTCCTTGTTTCATATCCACCCCAGGCTATCATTGTCTATTATACTGTTACAAAAATAGGCTCTTAAATATGAAGGCTTCTTCAGCCAATCAAAATGCATCTTTTGTAAGAGTAAAAGAAGCTATTACGTTGAAGAAAAGGAAACAGATGAATTTTCAAATTACTGTTATTCCTTAGAACTGAAAGAACTAATGTTTGTCTTTGAGTCTGAGTTCTTTGTGAAAATGTCTCAGAGGGAAAGGATGAGGAAAGGTAATTACTACCGCAGAAAATTGCCTAACCATAATCCTTTCTGTGCAGATGTTAAATTGTTATATAAATGATAAAACATACTTGAAATTTACGTTAAAGACATTTTATTCAGCAGTTCAAACAAAATGAAAGCAAATAGATATAACAAACGATTTGAGCTGCGTTATAACTGTTACTAAAGATGTAATTTCTATCCAAACTGAGGGAATGCATTTTGATTACATCGAATTATTTCAAAAGTGATCAGAGAAATGTTTAAAAATTAATATTTAGTTTGTAATTCAAACATTTTGACGTTACTGAATGTTCATGAATTAATAAATTTACTTGCATTGGATTCAGTCAGGTAAATAAAAATTGTCCACCACGTACAATGTTCAGACGTTTTGGATTAACATTTACGAAAGAAATGCACTTTTCTAGGGTTATTGAGATTCATATGTTAAGGTTGGTAATACTGTAAAGGTTCAACTAAACTGTTTGTCGTTTAAGGAATATTGCTACATTAAATTACAAAACTAAATTAACCTACAAACCTACATTAAATTCAAACTCGGAACGTTTTTTTCCCAAAGTTTTCGTAGTAATTATTATATCGCGATGGTTATTATATCATTTCATCGTTTGATAGAAATAGATTCATGATTATTAAATTAATATTACACAATTATTTAACCTTTGTTACGTAAAGTGTCGCTATGCCAAACATGCACTTATTGAGTATCCATGGAGCTGCTGTTTTAGAGACATTTAGACACTGTATCGTAAAAGGAAATCTAAGGCCAATTATTGTGAGTTTTCTTGACATAGCCTAAATGCTTTCGCAACAACGAATAAAAAAACTCGATGTTCGCATGCCCTACCTTAAGAAACATTTAGACATTATCCAGCAAATGAAAATATTGATAAACAATGTTACTAGAAACTTCCCCATTTTTCATATCTTCTTTGTGGTGATTTAGTCACTGTTAGAATGTCTACTCTTATTTCTTCAAGATTTCTCTGAGCAGAGATTTTCAATAAACCACTTATTCTATTATTTTCTCTGATATAATGGTCAAGTTTTTGGTTAATTTTTAATGCACTTATGCCCAAACATGGAAATTTCACATCTTTCTGTCTTATGTTTTATCGTGAAACTTAGCCTGGATAAAAGTGTATCCATTTCCTTTTCGAGATAAAATTGTTTTCCCACCTTTACCTCCGTCTCTTTTCTCCATCTTATTATTCTCAAATTTCCCGTTCTTTCCTAATTAACACCTACTATTTACCTAATGCTTCCCCTATTACGCTCAATTTACATATATATGTACCCCAGCCAGTGCTCTGGGTGTAAATATATGTAAATCTGCTCCTTAAATGATGGAAATGTACCGGTGAACCGATTATAATAATAACCGTAATGTAAATTTTTCGAAAAAGTGAAACTATTGGCTCACTCCTTACGAATAGAACTGGCTTGTGTTTCACTCTGAACAAACTTGCATTCATCTCAACAGGGCGTGTTTTTAAATTTTCATTCTGACACAAACACTTAAAATATATGGAAAGTCAGGATAAAGCCAAAACTAACATGCTACATGATACTAAAAACTGAAATGCTCCGTGTCACGCACACTTAAACAAAAGAAAAGTTCATTAGCTCCAATGCTGTCATCCTACCCCTGGAAGTAACTAGTCTCAAATTCCTTGAAACTTTTAAAATTTTAATGTCCTACGTTCACTCTTTTATCGAGGGTAGGCACTTTCCCTTGGAAGAGTTAAAAAATTTTCTTTTTTCGCGTATCAGATATCTGACACACTACCCTAAGGAACTCTCCTAAATTTGGGAACACGGAAGTGCTTTTTCCTGTTTTTGAAAGAGAACTTTGTTCTTGGAAAAATTTTCTCCTTGAAAAACATTACCTAAGTCATACGTGTTTTATAGACGTTTTAGTAGGTCATAGTTAAATCAAAGACAATTGGTTGGAATTTCAACAGTATCTTATATAAATATGATACGGCAAAGCTCTACCGTGTGGGTAGGTGCCAGATCCAATGAGGAACCTTGTAAAATTCACATATGTAATATTTCTTTGACTAGCGTCGACTGTGTTCTAGACATCCTCACGAAGATGCCTGAAGTTGTTTAGAATGGAGACGAAACCATTGGAAATAAATATTTATTCTGTGGAAGTTGATTGGGTATCTTTATTTTTGGAATTCTAATTATCTATGGTATTTGTTTAGTAATTAAATATTATTAACTTTTTTTCAAGAAATGATGAATGTTTGCTGAAAAGTTATTCTGAAGAAAAACTGCCTAAACTTTGCTTTTTATTCCCTGTTTATTTTAAAAATTAACAGGAGCATGGCGTTAAAAATATTCTAACCAATTTAAATAAAATACAAAGAACTAGAAGTTATCTTACCTTTTCCACAGTTTTTTAACACATCTAAGGCAACTTAAAGTTAATTTTATTTTATACTATAATTTTCATTAAACAGGGTTTTCCTATTCCAAGAATATTTACGATTTATTCGAAATCACGAGAAAGTTTACATATCTGTGCCCATTTCATAAATTGTAAAAAAGTTTCTACTTTCCATTGGAGAACGGATAAGAAAAATGTATGTAATTATAGTAATTGTACTCTAACGACACCGATACGCCGCGCTATTCAGTGGTGGCGGCTTGAGCTGTAACGCCTTACTTAGCGATCTTTCTCATGTTGTATTTACTGAATGTCCGAACTTACCCGACCCTAAGCCAAGCTTATATTGAAGGATACCTTGCTCAGCAACCGACCACCCAACCGCATCTAATTATAAGTTCGTACTCCACAAAGACATGAATTCATCTGAATTAGTAACTCAATACATTTCTTACGGGTGGTTACTAAAATCGGGTAAATATATATAAATACATATACCACGGCTATTTTTATATATAATGAGGCATTATGGTTTTTTGGCGCATTTCAACTCAGAATTAAATATTTGACATGGACTATGAAAGATAGTTCACCTCTGCGGTAGAATTCCAAAGTCTAACCATTTTCTGTTCATGGAAAAAGACTGCCACCAGCAATTACCTATTTAAAATCAGTGATGTTTGGAACGGAACCAGAACAGAGATATTTCATCGGCGGAGTGTGGAAACGGACGTCCGAGCGCGTTCTCGTCGAGCGCCTGTAACGCAAATGATGAATTGGTATTCTTTGTCCGCGTGTCTTGGTGTGTTCCTCCTTGGATCGAGGGCGGAATAAAAGAGTGTCCGGAGACGAGAGCTCGCGTGTTTATTTTGAGAATGCGAACCGCGGTCGGCCGGGTCGAGCCAAGGGAAGTGACCCGAGCAAGAAACAAGCGACGTGGAATCTATGCGGTGGGGAGATAGGGGAAGAAAGAGAATTACAGATGCAGGGAAGGAAACGGAGTGAAAGAGAGGCAGATAGACCAATGGGTGTCTTCGGAGCGAAATTGAGACTTTGCAGTTCGTTTTGATGGAAAAGCTCGAATTCACAAATCAGCAAGTTTTTGTCGATAACTCAATTCTTTTCTTTCCTAATACTTTTCGACTTACCGTTATAAGCTGGTTATAGATTATGAGGTGGTTTAATCTGTGAACGGATTCTGGTTTTTTACCGAGGGAACCGATACTTTGTCATCCATTAATATAAAAATTTTAATTTTTGGACATTATTCTTCAATAGGCAGGTTGTCGAAAATGTGTCATCAGACGGTTGGAAAGGATATTTGACCCAAGGGATGTTTTATGTCATGTTTTTCGATCTATTTCGTCAGATTGTCTAACAACCACAGTCGATTAAAAAAAAATTATAATCAACTCTTGTAGGAATATATATGAAAAATCCTTGGTTGAAAAGTCTTGGGTGTGATATTGGAGGGTAAAAATTTGCTTAGTTAACCAATCTCTGGGAAATGTTTTTCATCTGAAACATCTATCGAGGAAATATTCCTTGTGTAAAACGCTTTATGTGACATGTCCGTACGCCGAAAAATATCCTAGTTTCTGAATTGTTGTTTTACTTTCATTAGATTTAACTCTTGTCATCTCTTCTCTCAGTTGTTCTCTCACGCCAGTCGTATCGTCTCTTTTAACCGTCCATTCATTCTCTTTACTCATGTCATATATTCCCGATTCATAAGCCTATCCTCGTTGTATTCATTATGCTCATCTGAATATTGTATTCTTTTTTGCGTTTTTCCTTCCCTGTATATCATCAAGTAAACATAAATATCTGATTCTTTTTCTGTTTTATATATTTCACACTGCAATGTTAATCAATTATTTTTATCATTTATGTTGTAATTTATATATGCACACCAATCCAAGCCCTGATCTTAGTCCATTTTCTTACCGCTACCGTGAAGTAACTTATAAATTGCTCTCCCACCCTACTTCCTTTTCTACTCTTCTCTCTTCATTTCCCCTCCATATACCACCTTTTCCAATCCCTCTTTAGTGTCAAACTTGTCACAAACAGATCTAATCTAATACAAACCCTAATGCTATTTCACCCTCTTAGCTCTCCATACTTATATCTCTCTCAACTATACTTTCTCTCCCAACGGCCCTCAATCGCAAATCCTTCAGTTACCCTCCTTCTCATCTTACCATTCTCATCATTCTCTTTTCCCCCACCAAAGACTTTTTCACCTCTCCGTTCGTCTTCGTTTTTGCTTCTTTCCTTTTTTATCATTACCAGTAGCTCTTCTACTTATCTCCACGTAACTGTTTACCCCTTACCACAATTCATAGCGTCAGTGATATGATTAAATTTTTAATTTCAGTGTTTAACTTCAGATCACAGCTATAATTCTGCTATTCGATTTTATACAATAGGTTCAAGTTCACGATTTTATATCACCTACACATCCAAAGAAAATGTCACTATTCCAATTGGCTCTCACCATACTTAGTCTTAGTTATTCTTCCACTAATCATCCTCTTTACTTGACAAGCCAACGTAGAAATCTAATCCCAACACCAAGTCCTCCACCAATTAAAAACTTTTACAATTACTTCTGATGCTGCAATAATTCGATTAGTAAAACACCACAGCCTTTTTTTTGATATCATTTATCCATTCTCCTCGCAGCTACAGCCGCACTTTCTATCAACATTTGCAACTCAATTGAAGATTCCCCATTCATTTCCTATGTACAATACAATCTAACGTATAACAGAAGAGATTAAATGCCTTTGAGACGTGCGTGTGGCTTGAGTAGACAAAAAAAGCTGGCAAACAATAAAACGGCTGCAAAAGAAATAGGTATATTATATTAGAGTTGGATTCGACAAAGAAAGAAGCTGATATTTCAAGAAATAATGGATAAATGCAGAAATTTACAACAAATGAATCTGTCAAGATGTGGAACAATCGCACACGGCACGTAAAACTTAAGAAATAGCATCCAAGGAATTGGTTCCAATATTCGTACTTTTTCCACATTTCATTGTAGTCATGGTAGTTTATTGACATGAAAAATTCACAATTACATTCAGATAATACACTGAAAGTAAACAGATGTCTTGTCAGAATACAAAATGATTAGAAAACTACACATAGTGATAATATTCACATAAATATCTCTTAATACAAAAACACACATAAAATACAACATTCCTCTCACCCAACTGTACAACCCTGTAGAACTCTAATTACTCAAGGCAACACCCTATTGACTACACAATGACCGTATATTAACCACACAATTGACAGATCGGTAAGAGCTAATCCAAAAATTCATTAATCGTATAGTAGCATCTTTCAAGCAATATTTTTTTCAGTTCTCCCAAAAAATTGAAAATTCTCTTGAAACCCTTCCCTGAGTTTAATAAGCAAATTGTCAAAAAATTTAATTCCCATATATATGAGGATTCCTCAGTTTATCTTTCAGTTTATTTCTTGGACATGATAAATTTCCATAAAATGACGCCTTCCTCTGTGAATTTATTAAAATTAATCTAATGACGCTGCCCACTAGGAACTGCCTTACCGGTTGAGGACAGGAAATAAGAACCGGAAAATGTATCATTAGCACGACTTCGATGATAGCTAGATAACTATCGTTTAGAAAACAATGGGGTGATAAGCATGAAAAATGGCTTCAAAGATAGGTAAAACACATTAGAGTGTAAGAATGGGTGGGTTTAGATAGTCTCCGAAGTGAGGAATAAGAGGACTATGGAGGGAGCTATTAAAAGAACCGGCCAGGAAATGATTGAAGCAAGAGCGAAGGGTAGAGAATAAAAAAAATGCTCGGGTGGGAACATAAGGATATGGAAATTGGGAAGGAGGAGTGGTGTTGTATAGGGAGAGGGGATGGGAGAGAGAGGTTCCTTGGTAAGGGAGAGAATTAGGACGGTAGGGATGTGGGGTGGCTGGAATAAAAGGCTGGAAAGAAGTGCGCGCCCGGATCATTCTACTTGACACCCAGATGTAAAGGCACTTGCCCGCGTCCTCCTCAGGCACATCTCCTCTTGTCCGTTTCAATGACATTGAAGTATATAGAGCTGAGAGTCGCAGGAGAGCGGTGGGTGGGGTGATGCAGCGCGCGAGGAAGGGGGATCGGAACTCCAGCGTGGGAGACACGTCTAGCAGCGAATTGGCACATGAGGAAGAATAGAGATTTAAGAAAATGGTATTAGGATTCCTGAAGAAGCTGTCGGGGTCTCAAAATAAACATTTGATTACATTCATTTAATAGGAAAGGTGGCTCTATTTTGTGTTTAAGTGACATTAAAGGAATCGATTTATCGGAGGTTACTGATGATGTCGTTGGGGATAAGGAAAACTAAGCGGAGTTAATTTTTGCCCACTGCGTTTCATAAGTTCTTGAACCGCGACTGTGGTATTAAAATAATAATTTAAAACTGTGGCCTAGATGTTCGAAAATATTTGTTAAGTTTTAGGACTTCTGCAATTGAAACACTGCAGTTGTTTCTCTGGCAATTCACGCCCCTCTTCTTGCAGTCTTCCTGAAGCGGATTTATTATTCCTGATTTAAGTTTAAAAAATTTAAACTCAGGTTTCTTAACTCAGATTATGCTCATTTTTCTGCTCTCAATCTATCTATTTGATGTATCATTGCATTATGTTTTGTATATTAGGCCGATGGATTATAATAACAAGGGGCTGGCTTGTTTCCATCTTGCCAAATAAGGTCACCGACTAAAGATTGGTACAGCTGTGATAAGGCTGTTCCTAGAACCTTTCTCTGAATGTTTTTTTTAAAGAATGATACAGCCTCCTTGAATTATGTGTATTAATATTTTAGAGTTAAGCGATAGGAGGGGGCCAACGAAAATCACGTATGTCGAATTCACGTAAGTGGGGGTATCATTTTACACGTAAATACAATAATTTTGTTCGGGACCAAGGAATAACGAAATACTAGTTTATTCAACAATATTTCATAAAATCTGTACTCTTTGAAAACTCAACTCTATGTGCTCATCGATTGATAGCTTCTGACTATGTGAATCCAACATCTCTCTGGTATAATCACTTCTGCCTTTCAAATCTAATTGCCAGGTAACTTCTTCTATCACATGAGCGGCATGATCAATTTATGGGCTTGTTTATTGATATCCCCGGTATCCTCACAAGCATCCATTTATTGGACAATTACAGGAGATGCGTGAGCAGTAACAATATATGAACCTACAAAACTGTATTCCAACAAGAAAAATCGGATTAGCTGGGACTCGAGCCCGGGATCTTGGGGTTAGAGCACTAACATTCAAACCACTCTTCCACCACGCCCATTCTTACTTCTCCTTTTTGAAAAAGGAATGAAAAAATGTTTCTTCTGACAGAAGAAAATCATGAACCGCATAACAACGAGTTCTCAAAATTCGGGGTACTACCGTATGATTTGAGAGAAATATCATAAATAAATATAGTTTTTGTTCCGCTATATATATCGGCTGAATTGTCTCGCCCAATATTTTTCTATCGTTTTTCCTTTCATGATTTTTATCTTAAAGTTACGTTTACGGTGCTATTTTTTGCTATGTTCCAAGGATTTTGTCTAGGTTTACTTGTGCAATAAAGAACACATTATTTGTATCCTTCTTCCCAGGTACTATCGCCGGATTGATGTTTATTTTGTGTTGCATCCCTTTAATTGAGGCATGAATATAGGATTTCTTAACCACATTCTCAGTTAATTAAGCCTACAATGTTTCCTCTGACGGTATTGACCTGAGTCATTATAAAAATACCGAGTAAATAAATGACTAAGAACTGATGATTTCAAGTGTCACTATGTACAACTTCCTGATTGCTAATAAGAATAACACTAACTTAAGAAATCCGCAAAAATTAATTCTAACCATATTGTCGTAAAAATCGTAAGGATCGTAAAAATGTGTACCCTCAGACCTTTTCACCCTAAACTGAATGGTAATTTGTATTACAATTTGAGATAGTATGTGGTATAGTAAAATGTCTAAGATTCAAAATTTTTGAGAAAAATAAAAACGAACTCCTGAAAAATCGCAAAAAATGCAGAAAATCAATGACCTTAATATTGGTGTTGAAATGTCGTGATATATGACAAATTAATGTAGGCCCCATGAGCGAAGTAACGCGTTCTTCTTTGGTGGGAGCGGTACCAGGTTCAATTAATAGTGGGGGCCCACATTTATAGTGGTTCACCCGGTGTCGTGATGTATTATCTATATATGAACTGAGAGTGATAGGAAATTCAGTTATTAACCGTCAGCAAAACGATGTATTTCAACCTTGGTACCTTCTGACTATAGTGTTTCTACTTAACCGAATCGAAAGATTAATTTATTTTGAATGTAGCTGATAGGTCAGTGTAGCGTTTTAGTCGAAGGACTAACTCATTAAATAATTTTCATCTCAAAGTTAACACTTGAATTGAATCGATGCTAAGGTTGATAGTTTTGGCCTTTACTTGGTGGTATGCCATAACAGAATGAAGTAATATGGTAGAACTAACACTTAATTTATGCAATACCATAATATATCCAACAACATCATTATTAAATTTCAATTAAACCAACCACATCATTATTAAATTTCAATGAAACCTAGTTCGTGACTGTACAATGTATGTTTTTATTGTGGTCGTATGATATTGTACGATATCGTATGTATTTATTGTGGTATTGTATAAATTAAGGGTTAGCTCTACCATCTTATTTCATTCTGAATCGATACTATATTGGCTTCCAATCTTACCTCGCCCACTCATAAGAACCTCAGGACTAGAGAATCTCGTTGATAAATTCAGCGAAAGAATGCATTTCATAACTTCTTTCGAATGCGTATTAAGGGAGACGAAAGGCTTTCGAGAAAAATGAATTATTCTGAAGCGAGAATAGAAGGCGAGACTTGGCTAATAGTGGACGGCAAAGGAAGAGGGTGATAATGGAAGGAGAGAGAGAGACGAAAAGAAAAGAGTTGAAGTGGGGAGTCGAGTGGAAGAGTGAGAAGAGGGAGAAAGAAAGGTGGGGGATATTGAGTGAGAACAAAGACGAAGGAAGGTCGAGAATGAAAGAGAGCAGCAAAAAATATCGTAGTAGGGGAATAACTCAAGGAGAGCATTGAACGCTGTGTGACAATGAAAGAGGGGAATGGAAAGTGGTTTCTTTTTCCCAAAACGCCATGAAAATGATGGTCGAGGAGAAGTCTCGGAACAGCTGTCGATCGAGGAAAAATTCCTCCTTTTTGTTTCTACGGAAGATTTTTATGAATTCGCTCTCTGCAGGAGCCGTCGCTTAGTTTTTCCCCGTAGCAACTGCGAGCGATTTATTGCGGGGAAAGTTTTAGGCCTGTGATGGAAGCGATTTCGAAAAAATCTTCCCTGGAGAGAGAGGTTTTATTGGGTTTTCTATCTGCGGCGAGTGGGGCTTATCTAATGAGTGTTGTGTAGACAGTTATTGGCGCTAGTGGAAGGGAATGCGTTCGTATTTAGTTTTAAAAGTGCTGAATATTATAACTTGTTAAATGCTGATTCTTTCTTAATCTCGCTATATAAATGTATACAATATATATACACGAATCTATCATTTTAAGCTTGTTTGAGAACTTTGGGAATGCGTTTGAGAACTTTCGGAATTTATTACTAGAAAGGGTCAGTAACGGTATCTATCCTAGTTTTCACTCTAGTTTGGCCGTCCTAGTTCCCAGTTCCAAGAAGTAAATCCTTGTTTAATCGCAAGTTTATGTATGATAACGTTTATCTTTTCACTTTGAAGTTTTTTTTCACACCTTAAATACGGTGGGTTATCAGCAGGGCTTTCATACGTAATTATTTTCGTTCCGGTTCAATGAAAGCACCAATGTTCGGTTCGGTTCCGGTTTCACTCTGTCAGTAACCGCCCAACCGTTTTACTTTCCGCTCCGATGAATTCATCCCTGTGCAAGCTTTATATGGTACGTATTTCTTAAATAGAATTTATTTCAATGAAATTTTGGAATAAAAATGTTGATATATCAGAATTAATCAAGTTCGATTATTAAAATTTAAATGTTAATTAGTGAATTGCAGATCACCGTTGCATATGTTTATTAAATGGAACTACACCTTATGAGACACCAACAGTCGGAAAGGAAAAACAACGGTTTAAGTTTCAGTCCAGGTTCAAGAATT
Source organism: Ladona fulva (assembly GCA_000376725.2). Classification (NCBI taxonomy): domain Eukaryota; kingdom Metazoa; phylum Arthropoda; class Insecta; order Odonata; family Libellulidae; genus Ladona; species Ladona fulva. The sequence continues at coordinate 683,297 of KZ308125.1, read as the reverse complement.
CCAATTATTTGCTTCGGGTTCGGCTTTCGGTACAATACCATGGTTATGGAAGACCCAAACTGTAAAATTAACTTATAAAATATTGGTAGATTACTGGGGTATAATTGTTGCAGACTTGAATAATCCCCTGTAATCTCTTAAGGAGTGTGATAGTATAACTTCTTTATACTTTATAAAGTCCTTCTAACTTAGTAATTCAACAACTTTTCATGTGTAACGTTTATAAACTAAAGGTTAAATGGAAGATTGGACTCTTTAGTCCTTCGTCTAATAAAAGACGTTTGTATTGTATTGTATTGTAAAGTGTCGCATACCCACCGTAATCCCGCCATTGTTTACGTATATCACTGTAATTTACTTCATCGTGCTAATAAATGTTTCCTGCATTATTTTATGCTGAAAGAACTTGGAACACGGCTGTTAATGAATTAGAGGTTTAAAAACACTCCGTAAGCCCTATGTCTCTAGGCGGAACTCGCGTTTAAAGACTAACGGGTAGCTCAGGGTTACCAATTTCTGGGAAATCCTAGTGTGCATTTCGGGGAAAATGCCTCCATCATCATGGGCTTCGCAACAGTTGTGATTTTATGCGATTAATAACACTTTTGTGGACATTCTGATGCCATAATTTTTCGCACCAAAAGTATATCTCCCGTGAAATGTAGAGTATTGCATCTCCTCAGGGAAATTAGACTCTTAAGGAAACTCTAGTCTGTGATTTAAACTAGTTTAAGATTTTAGTCACCTTTTAACATTTTCAAATCTCTTTTTTATAACTTATTTATTTATTTCACTCTTGAAAGTAATTCCTATATTTATTTCCCTTATTTTCTCATTTTAATTAAGATTTTATCCTATTGACCCTTAAGGGATTTTAATGTAGAAGACCACTTCTAATTTTAATAAACCTAGATTTTATCCAGTCAGAAAGAGTAAACATTTGAATCAGCAATGGTGCAAATGACCTTGGCCGTCGAAGCACCTTTAATTTAATTCTAAATATATTTCTATTTAGTCGGACGTTTCAGTCGAACGTTATTTCTGTATTGCTACATACATGTTCTAAGTACAATAAAAATGTAAAATGGTAACAAACAGTTATGGATGCGAAGTTGAAACAGAAGAAATAAAAAAAATCTTTCTAGATACGTCTAATAGACCAGACTTATGAAAAGAAAAAGGATATTAACAAAGGGATGGTTATAATTGGCTTTTTCATTACGTGGCACATACATCTTACTCAGTAGATAACGTTGATAATCATTGTCTGAAAGCGTATTCAGTAAAGTCAATAACTGCATAGTATCGACCTATTAGTATTTTCCCATTTCTCTATCCTTTTTCATGTCCAAACATTTCTTCTGTGTAACTGAAATTCATTTCGTAAGTTCAGTTGTATCTTAACCTACCTTAGAGGCACTGACATCGCGCAATCACTTTATAATGCGTTTCATAAAAGTTTTGCATTATATTAAAACTTTGCCTCTGTTAAACGGGAAATAAATTTTAGCATGCAGGATTCTAATTCAATTTAATAAAATGAATTAGAAGCGAATCGGTAAGGGCTTCATTACCGTAGAACTAGGGTCACCAAACTACGATCCGCCGGTCAAATCTGGATCACAATAGGCCTTCGGGCGGGCCACAAACACGGAGAATTTTATGCGTAGTTTTTTTCAAACTGAAAATAAATCATCCATTATGAATAATTATAAATATGAATATTACTATAATCCATTGTTTACGCACGACAAGGTATAGTTTTACTATCTTCCACTATCGTCACTTAACAATGATATTTTCTAATTGCGGAGGCTTCGATTCATAATGAGCATCATTATTAACATAAAATTAACTTCTTCGACGCTTATTTGGCTAATTAGTCAGCATTAATAGACAATTAAGTTGGCTTTTGAACCTTATCATGTTTGATTATCGGGATTTGCACTTGATTGAACAATTTTGCGTTGGTGGCGTAGGGGTTAGCATGCTAGTCTAGCACCACTAAGATCCCGGGTTCAAATACAGGTCAGTGCAGGATTGTTTTTGTTGTGTTATTTCAAGGATAAATTGTAAGAGTGGTCTTGTAAGGCTAAAATTTGCCTGAAATATGGCCGTGATTATTATCATCATCTCATTGATGGCATATTCTGCTAACGATTGTGTGAATGCGCACAGTGTCACAAATAAATATATGTGTGCATTTATAAATGATTTAATGTATGCATATAGTATGCTGCGTAGTATTCTCATTTATCGTTGATTCAACAGGATGTGTACCTCATTTTAAAAGAGTAATTCTTTGCGTAAACGTAAAACTGGAAGAACATCTCTACAGAATAATGATAATTCATGTAAAAATTGTATCTTTTATATTGCCTATTGTTCATATAAGCAATTCCTCGAAATAAAGACATCCACGGTAGATTAGATTGATTAAAAAAGGTCTTCGTATCAGGTAGTGAAGGAAATCCTAGATAAGCCCCAGCTTCCATTTGAGGTATATTTATCATCCTCGCGGTTCAAATCGTCAACTCTTAATATTCCGTCATTTCTCCTCCTGGTAAGGTAAGCCGTGCTGATTTCATCAATATTGGCTATGACTTGTTTACCTCGTCACATCGCTATCCATCAACAAACGTAACGAACAGCAGGCTGGAGGAATGAAGGATGTTTGCGCCATCTCCAAACATAGATTACAGTACAGTGATCCCAGCGCACGATGGAGCATCGGAATTCTAAATCCAAGGGAAATTGTACTTAATCCTTCCATACTCGCGAATTTAATACTCGCGGGTTCCCGTATTCAAAGATTCAATATTCGACGAAGGTAAACCCCGCTTCATCATGGCATTCACCATAAAACCACCGTGCAATACAGCGTCATTCGGAACGATAAATAAAGGACTTTCCTCTAACTTCTTTCTTTAATACATTCCTGGGCTGTTGAATCATTCATACCACGCTATACCGCATTAGGTCTGGTAGGTAATGTGAATAATACATTTGAAACGGAAAGAAATTCTTTTGTTCAATCCCTTGAGTGTATGTCACGTAAATCTATATCAAGTAAAAAGAGAACACCAGCTATCTTGTTATATTTTAATTCATTCATAATCCAGCAGTTCTACTACGAGAAATTTATGGATTCTGAGTTATTTTCTTATAACACGATAAAATTAGAATAAACAACCAAACGAACATCTGAATAATATCAAATAAGTTAGAATTTCATAAAAAACTAGGGTAAAGGAAAAGGTGTTTGAGGCCCTTTGAGGCTATTTTTCACATCTATTTATCTTTTATAGAAACTATTGGTGATGCTATGGAATTTAATTTTCTAGTACAGAGTTATTCAATTCATTCGTAATTAAAAAAATGTTTCTTTGTGATCTGATGCCTAAAATATCGAGGAAGAGATGTTTAGGAAATAAAATATTTTACCTAGTGGCTCCAACAGTATTCTGTAACTTTTTCACTAATGATGCATTCATTTTTAATAAACACAAATTGAATGTTATTTTTGTTAACTCTATCGAAGAATTTTATTGTTCTTTATTAATCCATTATGAACGAATGTTTATCGAACTTACCTTGGTACTTTGCTTTTCTGCTTATATAACACAGATGAAATATTATAATTGGAACGATATGGGGTTTCATCGAATCGTTAAAACTATTTCCGGACATTTTCCCATTCTTCCTTTATATTAACTCACCATTAGAGGAACATAAGAAATAAATTCGTGTGTGTGCCCAAACATTTTCTGCTTGGAAGTTTCTGAATAGATCGCACAAAGTTTATCATTATATTCAGTTTCTTATCACCGATTTGAATTACAAAAGGTGAAATCTAATACCGGATTCTCTTTCATTTTAAAATCTCAATACATAAAAATGATGTACAGAAGAACTAACTGAATCACGCTATGTGTGATTTAACGGTAAAACCGTTTGCAAAAAATAAAAAAAAATATCTCCAACCTGAATTAAAATCTATTAGGTTTGTAGTTTAGCATTTCTGAAGGGTCTAATTTCAGTAGTAGTAAAGGTTGTGTTTTTACAAAGGTTACAAAGTAACGAGGGAAGAATTTTTAAGGCCTCACCTTATTGTTGAGTGAAATAATCTTATTTCAACTCAGATATAATATCGACGTAACAATTTCAGTATGTGAGAGAAAGAAGATTGGCATTTTTAGCATGAATTAATAGGATATTAATTGGTTAAGCTTAAACTATGAACATAGTTATTTCTTAAATAATACAGAAAACTTAAGTTAAATAAAATATTACGTTTGGTAATGAGGTTAGCATGACTTGGCGGAATGAATATGTTCATAAATTTATTACAACTGATGGATTTTATTAGTATTGCCTAGAGAAGTTTTTGTATGTACAGGCAAATTGAGTATGATTTTGTTTGCGCAACTTTATGCTAGAAAGTTATCGCGCATTAAATTTAATATATACAGAGTATAAAAGAAAATGCTATTATGTAAAACCAGCAACTCCTACTTTTATCGCCTTTAAAAATATAGTATGTCTACGTACGTTCACTTAAGCGGATATCGCTGAGTGATGACAGTTTTCCTATGCTACGCCTCCTATGGGTCTTCCCATTACTTATCTTCCCCTAACGATAATTTTCCTGAAGCTAGCAGATGATATCTGAATCAACTGAAGTTCTTGCTTTCCGATAGAAATCCTGAATTTTCCAACCTCCACCTGATCAATAATTACTAATGGCCCATTAATATGCTGGATGGGACGCAAGAGCTGGTTATCAACAAGCAGTTAACCTTCGAAAGAAATGCTTTTGGAGTAACGCAGAGGATTATTACGACCACTGGGGAAAATGGCCATTGAAATTGGACTAGAACTTCGAAATGAATCTTCAGATTCATATTAATGGAGGTAGACCTTTGCCATCTAGGCCATGATCGTACCTGGTCACTTTACTAATAAGCGAGACACCAATAATTGAGACTGTGGTTCAGCATTTCGCGATTAGAATTTTGTTCTCAGATCTTTAATTTACAAATAAAATCAATGGTAGCAGGCTTTACTGTGTGGAAATCCATAACACTAGGATTATAAGAACAAAATAACAAATACTCTTTTTCCACAGATGTATTTAAACAATTCACGACCGGTTTCGGCACAGATCGACCATCGTCTGGCGATCTGTGCTGAAATCGGTCGTGAATTGTTTAAATACATCTGTGGAAAAAGAGTATTTTTTATTTTGTTCTTATAATCCTAGTGTCTTTAATTTAAATTTTAAATGTAAAGATTGATAACCGCATAATTGTTAGCGCTGCATTGGTTAATTCAAAAATAATATTCGACTTTATTGTGAACAGTACCGCTTCATATGTCTTCTTCTAAAATTCATAGGTAGGATGTCAGAGAAGATAATTTGGAGAAAGTCGGCGTGAAGAATTATTTATGTGAATGAAAAGGATCATTTTTCAGCAGAAATGGATATATTGCCAAACATATTATATGATATTAAGGTCTCTTATCACGTCCTTTAGCTCATTGGTTTGTTAACTAGTAACATGGGCTCGTTATTGTGCGTTTTTGATGATCCTTAGCAATTTTATTAAGCGTTTGAGCCTTGAAAATATATGTGACACAGAGTCAAAAAAGTTCGTTGTTTTGGGCTGTAAGTGACAATTGAGACTTTAGAGACATTTTTCAAACTTCCTATTCATTGATACCATTTTTTATGCAACATTGGTAAGGGATTTACAAGAGCTGTTTTAGCTATGATATATATTACTTTTAGTTTATTTGAAACTACAGAAAATACCCGTGTTTGCGGAGAATAAAGCAAGTTTTAACGTTCTTGGTTAGTAATAATTTATTTTTTACGATGGACAATTTCAAATACCTCAAAGAAAAATTTTTTACATACAATTTTTGTAAACGGAAACATAAATTTGACTTCAGCGATGGTATTGGTTTTCAAGGGGATGCCATTCAATAGTGATGAATAGATGATTTATGTCGATTTTAAATGATTTAAGGCTCTAAATAATGTTTGGTGATATGGACGACAACCTTAAAAATTACTTATAAAAAACCTTATTACTTATGTATTCTTTCTCTTTCTTCAATTTCATACATTAAGTATCTTTTAAGAGGAAGACGTCTAATGCAGGCAAAAATGATAAATACGTTCTCTATAACAGCATGAAATAGGTCTTCAGGTTATCGAATTTCAAAATATTCTTAGCTGTACTATGCGTAATATAGGTAGGCTATTTGTATTCTTCAATCAAAATGTTTGTTACTAAGGGACTAAATTATAATATTGGGCGATTTTACGCATACATTTAGGAGAAAGTAAAGAATCAGAAAGATGAAAGTTGGTTTTACGTATTTCCGTAAATAACTGGGAAAACAGCTGCTGTCGCTGTAACGTTTTCGGGTTTATGTGTCTTCACTCCGTAGATTATGTAGTTACATGAGAGGGAAATTCATCCACAACTTTAGTCGTTATAGACTCTGAAGTAATCATGAAATACTATGTACTATTGATATTTTAAGTTTCCTTTTCGCAGTTATGAGTCATCATAATAAAATAGTGTAAAATGAATCACTTTGAATGGAAAGTTACAGTGAGAAGCTTATCTAGAAATACGTTCCTTAATAATTACATTGAGGCTATTTGAAAATCCAGATGAATCGGCTAAAATTTTATGTAAAAACTTGACTTAATAATCTCGTCGACTGTTCGTTAGTGTTATTATAAAATTCATAATAAAAAAATGCATACACCCGCACCATCTGTCAGTTAGTGGAAGACGTATGTGGGAGCTTCCATGCCATCTATTGTCACATATCTGAATCACACATACCTAGTATCTGAATCGTAGGTACGCGTAGCATTTTATGTATTAAATTTTGTGCTAAATGTATTTTTATTTTACTTCAATTTAGTTTCACTTGTAGTACAATTTAATATATTTTCAAGGAGGTATAAAAAATACACTTTTCATAATTTACTCTCCATGACACAGAGGAAGAAGGATCGGATGACTAGGAGAGGAAGCAGGGAAAGAATAAAGGGAAGATAGTTTTGGTGTCCTCTCCAGCTTTTTTTCATTAGAAGACAACTTAGGGATTCGCATCCTCTGAGTTAGTGTGCCTTGCAGTTCCGCCTACTCCAATTGACCCCGAAACTTCTTTTTCCTTCCCTCGTTCTTGCTCTGCCGTCTCTCCGATGTAGAATCTTGAAGAAGCTGCGGCGTGTGTGTGAAATGGAGAGGGACGGACTTTTTATCTCGCTTCCTTTTCAGCGATCCGTCCTCAGAGAAGCCGAGTTTAGGAAGGGGGATTTTCCTTCCAGGAGTTTCTTGATTAGAAATGGGAGGTGGACCAGAAGGAGGAGGGAAGGTGCTTAGATCTTTTGGAAAGAGAACGTATGGTAGTGAATGGAGTGATACGGAAAAGGGATACAAGAGGGATGTGAGCAGGGCTGGTTTCAGACAGTAAACGAGGCCTCAATACGCAGCAATCAATGGGACATCAATTGAATATCGGAAAGTTGTGTGAACGCCTCACGATAAATTTAATGGACATGTATAGCGCTTAAGTGCATATAAGGACGTGAAACTAATTCAAGACGTAATTAGTGAAGTATTTGAGATCTTCGTTTATAATTTTGTGCTGGAGTGAGATAAGAGTGGTTACTAATAGTTGCTGTAATTTACCTAGCTTTGATAGCTTATCTAGTTCTATGATCAACTCTATTATTTTCGAAATCCACGCTAAACAATTCAGCTGTTAAGGCAACGAGTTTCCAAAGACTCTCAAAGGGGCCACGCAATGATAATGCGGAAAATGTCGGAATCTGAGGTCGATACTTAATCATCGGAAAGTGGTATGTATACATAAAACTGTGGAAACTGAGCACAAAGAACCGTTTACTGTATCTTAAAGAGCGAGTTAATAACTTGATTTGAAAGTGACGAAGAAGTTGAAATCACTACCGACGATGTTGCTTGTAGGAGAACTACCATTTACTTTTGTAACTGTTCTTATGTAATGGTCTGTCTAAGTTACTACATAGTTCCATCGTTATTTATCTCATTTATACTATTGTTTTATATTTAAGATAAAATAAAATGGAATCGTCTTGTGCGATTAGGAACCCTAAAATGAATGACTCGATTTATCGGAGAACCCTAACGATAATTTTCCTGAAGCTAGCAGATGATATCTGAATCAACTGAAGTTCTTGCTTTCCGATAGAAATCCTGAATTTTCCAACCTCCACCTGATCAATAATTACTAATGGCCCATTAATATGCTGGATGGGACACAAGAGCTGGTTATCAACAAGCAGTTAACCTTCGAAAGAAATGCTTTTGGAGTAACGCAGAGGATTATTACGACCACTGGGGAAAATGGCCATTGAAATTGGACTAGAACTTCGAAATGAATCTTCAGATTCATATTAATGGAGGTAGACCTTTGCCATCTAGGCCATGATCGTACCTGGTCACTTTACTAATAAGCGAGACACCAATAATTGAGACTGTGGTTCAGCATTTCGCGATTAGAATTTTGTTCTCAGATCTTTAATTTACAAATAAAATCAATGGTAGCAGGCTTTACTGTGTGGAAATCCATAACACTAGGATTATAAGAACAAAATAACAAATACTCTTTTTCCACAGATGTATTTAAACAATTCACGACCGGTTTCGGCACAGATCGACCATCGTCTGGCGATCTGTGCTGAAATCGGTCGTGAATTGTTTAAATACATCTGTGGAAAAAGAGTATTTTTTATTTTGTTCTTATAATCCTAGTGTCTTTAATTTAAATTTTAAATGTAAAGATTGATAACCGCATAATTGTTAGCGCTGCATTGGTTAATTCAAAAATAATATTCGACTTTATTGTGAACAGTACCGCTTCATATGTCTTCTTCTAAAATTCATAGGTAGGATGTCAGAGAAGATAATTTGGAGAAAGTCGGCGTGAAGAATTATTTATGTGAATGAAAAGGATCATTTTTCAGCAGAAATGGATATATTGCCAAACATATTATATGATATTAAGGTCTCTTATCACGTCCTTTAGCTCATTGGTTTGTTAACTAGTAACATGGGCTCGTTATTGTGCGTTTTTGATGATCCTTAGCAATTTTATTAAGCGTTTGAGCCTTGAAAATATATGTGACACAGAGTCAAAAAAGTTCGTTGTTTTGGGCTGTAAGTGACAATTGAGACTTTAGAGACATTTTTCAAACTTCCTATTCATTGATACCATTTTTTATGCAACATTGGTAAGGGATTTACAAGAGCTGTTTTAGCTATGATATATATTACTTTTAGTTTATTTGAAACTACAGAAAATACCCGTGTTTGCGGAGAATAAAGCAAGTTTTAACGTTCTTGGTTAGTAATAATTTATTTTTTACGATGGACAATTTCAAATACCTCAAAGAAAAATTTTTTACATACAATTTTTGTAAACGGAAACATAAATTTGACTTCAGCGATGGTATTGGTTTTCAAGGGGATGCCATTCAATAGTGATGAATAGATGATTTATGTCGATTTTAAATGATTTAAGGCTCTAAATAATGTTTGGTGATATGGACGACAACCTTAAAAATTACTTATAAAAAACCTTATTACTTATGTATTCTTTCTCTTTCTTCAATTTCATACATTAAGTATCTTTTAAGAGGAAGACGTCTAATGCAGGCAAAAATGATAAATACGTTCTCTATAACAGCATGAAATAGGTCTTCAGGTTATCGAATTTCAAAATATTCTTAGCTGTACTATGCGTAATATAGGTAGGCTATTTGTATTCTTCAATCAAAATGTTTGTTACTAAGGGACTAAATTATAATATTGGGCGATTTTACGCATACATTTAGGAGAAAGTAAAGAATCAGAAAGATGAAAGTTGGTTTTACGTATTTCCGTAAATAACTGGGAAAACAGCTGCTGTCGCTGTAACGTTTTCGGGTTTATGTGTCTTCACTCCGTAGATTATGTAGTTACATGAGAGGGAAATTCATCCACAACTTTAGTCGTTATAGACTCTGAAGTAATCATGAAATACTATGTACTATTGATATTTTAAGTTTCCTTTTCGCAGTTATGAGTCATCATAATAAAATAGTGTAAAATGAATCACTTTGAATGGAAAGTTACAGTGAGAAGCTTATCTAGAAATACGTTCCTTAATAATTACATTGAGGCTATTTGAAAATCCAGATGAATCGGCTAAAATTTTATGTAAAAACTTGACTTAAAAATCTCGTCGACTGTTCGTTAGTGTTATTATAAAATTCATAATAAAAAAATGCATACACCCGCACCATCTGTCAGTTAGTGGAAGACGTATGTGGGAGCTTCCATGCCATCTATTGTCACATATCTGAATCACACATACCTAGTATCTGAATCGTAGGTACGCGTAGCATTTTATGTATTAAATTTTGTGCTAAATGTATTTTTATTTTACTTCAATTTAGTTTCACTTGTAGTACAATTTAATATATTTTCAAGGAGGTATAAAAAATACACTTTTCATAATTTACTCTCCATGACACAGAGGAAGAAGGATCGGATGACTAGGAGAGGAAGCAGGGAAAGAATAAAGGGAAGATAGTTTTGGTGTCCTCTCCAGCTTTTTTTCATTAGAAGACAACTTAGGGATTCGCATCCTCTGAGTTAGTGTGCCTTGCAGTTCCGCCTACTCCAATTGACCCCGAAACTTCTTTTTCCTTCCCTCGTTCTTGCTCTGCCGTCTCTCCGATGTAGAATCTTGAAGAAGCTGCGGCGTGTGTGTGAAATGGAGAGGGACGGACTTTTTATCTCGCTTCCTTTTCAGCGATCCGTCCTCAGAGAAGCCGAGTTTAGGAAGGGGGATTTTCCTTCCAGGAGTTTCTTGATTAGAAATGGGAGGTGGACCAGAAGGAGGAGGGAAGGTGCTTAGATCTTTTGGAAAGAGAACGTATGGTAGTGAATGGAGTGATACGGAAAAGGGATACAAGAGGGATGTGAGCAGGGCTGGTTTCAGACAGTAAACGAGGCCTCAATACGCAGCAATCAATGGGACATCAATTGAATATCGGAAAGTTGTGTGAACGCCTCACGATAAATTTAATGGACATGTATAGCGCTTAAGTGCATATAAGGACGTGAAACTAATTCAAGACGTAATTAGTGAAGTATTTGAGATCTTCGTTTATAATTTTGTGCTGGAGTGAGATAAGAGTGGTTACTAATAGTTGCTGTAATTTACCTAGCTTTGATAGCTTATCTAGTTCTATGATCAACTCTATTATTTTCGAAATCCACGCTAAACAATTCAGCTGTTAAGGCAACGAGTTTCCAAAGACTCTCAAAGGGGCCACGCAATGATAATGCGGAAAATGTCGGAATCTGAGGTCGATACTTAATCATCGGAAAGTGGTATGTATACATAAAACTGTGGAAACTGAGCACAAAGAACCGTTTACTGTATCTTAAAGAGCGAGTTAATAACTTGATTTGAAAGTGACGAAGAAGTTGAAATCACTACCGACGATGTTGCTTGTAGGAGAACTACCATTTACTTTTGTAACTGTTCTTATGTAATGGTCTGTCTAAGTTACTACATAGTTCCATCGTTATTTATCTCATTTATACTATTGTTTTATATTTAAGATAAAATAAAATGGAATCGTCTTGTGCGATTAGGAACCCTAAAATGAATGACTCGATTTATCGGAGAAATTCATGGTGAAGCAATTTCAGTTCATTTTATCAAGAGTGCAATTTAATTCCAAAATATTTATTTAAAGCTCTTGTTATAAAATAAATTAACTAATTCAATAAAAGTCAATGAAATGAAAAAATTGAGGTAATTTAAACCACTAATAAATAATTTAAAGTTAATTGAGTAATTTTATGGGATTAAAATAGATTTATTTTATTTTCATTAAAATAGAACATACTGGGCGCTATTATGAAACGGCACCTCAATGAAACCAGAAGTATAACGTATATCAGAACGTTTTCCCCGTTATAAAGCATTGCCAAACAATAAACGACGTGGATCGTCGAAATATGATTCAAACGTATTAACGATAGATAACCGGAGTCTGTACATAAATATAATTGCGAAAATAGCATCGACGCCAAAATTTTAAAATCATAGTCGACAAAGTGGTCTAACAATAAAGACAGCGGAAATTGTTGTCTTGGGGAAACCACGCATTTTAAGTCAGTTGTTGGAGGCTAAGTAGGGAGAGATGAACGAAAAGAGGCTTTGGATCGATTGATTGATTAATTCAAAATGAGGAAGAAGAGTAGGAGGGCGAAGTTGGTGTATATCTTTCTGAATTTTTAACCTACTTTCCCCGAAAATATCGGTAGGTAGTGATATGAGATCCCCCAAGTTTTACTGGAGTGAGTTTTTCATCCCTTTTGAGTTAGAAAACTGCTGACAGTTTGGAAACTGCTGATCCGTCTTTCGACAAACTTGGTGTAGGTCACTCCATCTCTGATACTTAGAAAGACTCCAAACGGGGCTCCTAATTCAAATATAGCCATTAGTTTTTAATCAGATTTTCACAAATACCAAAAAGTAGTCTTTTGAAACTTATTAACGTGCTCTCGTTATATCAGCGGCAAATTGATGGTTCATTTTCAACAAACTTTTCAGAATGATTCGTCTATTAATTTAGCCGTAATCTCTTTTGGCGGAGAATTTAAAATTAATGACTTTTGAAATGCTGGCAGAGTTTTCGGATTTACTTTTTCCGAATATTTGTGTTTAATAAATTTGTTGCTATTTTTCAAATATACTTGTTAAAAGAAAGGTATTATGATCCTCATAGACCTTTGCCTAAATTATTCGGCAGACAATTTTTCAAAGTAGGTACCATAATTTTTGTGAATATAAATTCATAATCTTGGTCCCGCTAAGCTTACAAACTCAATCATTTTTATTTAGCAAATCGATAAAATTTCTGCGACATTTGGTGGAATTCAAGCTGCTTAATTCCTATTGATAGTAGAAAAACCTTGAAAGCAGAGTGCCATGGAAGAGAATGAAAGGCACGGCATGGGGAATAGAAACGATAGACTAGAAAGAAGAACGTTAAAGTTTAGTTGGAATCGAGGGTGACGTAAAAGGAGAATATTGCGTGGATAAAAATGGGATAGAAATAAACAGAAAAGGCGGAGGATTATAGGAAACCTACCAAGAAAGAAGAGTGTAGGAATAGATTGGTTTGCGAATTGGAGAAGGAAGAAATTCGAGAGAGAACTTAGATAATACAAAGGAATTGAAAAGCTGAGGGGAAGGTATGGTTAGAGGAAAAAGCCCCTTGGAACAGGAGGGATAGACGCATAGGAACAATAGGTAGAGATAGGGGAGATGTGTGAGCGTATGGGAAGGGATTTAGCAGATGCGGTAAGAGTACGTGAGTAGCGGAATTTGGTTGGGAGAAGTGGAGAGGAAGGGCTTTAGTAGGAGGAGGATGTTTAGACGTAAGGGCGGAGGACAATCTGCGGCGGAGGTACGTATTGGAGAGGAGAGATATGGGTGCCGGGTCGCTAGGTCGAGGCCATTTCACGAAGTAGAGGGCTGTTGATGAAATAGTTTCCTTGGGAATTTTTCGGAGTGGAAACGAAGGAAAGAGATGGACTGTGCCTTCCTTTGGACGATTGTCACATGACTGTTTCGATTTAGATGTCTCAATTCATCTTGCTCGTACTTTTTCACTTCCACGAATATTGAGAGATTTAAACTATTACATATATATTCTCTGTGGAAGAGGGGATCGCATCAATGAAAGCATCAAGTATTATCCGCATAGCATAAATATATCTTAAATTTATATTTATGTTATCAATTTCAGGAAACGAAGGAAGCATTTATCGCATCTTCTACTAGTAAACATTTAAGAATAAGGTGTCAGATAAACAAGGAAAATAAGAATATTGTGTTTTCCAAATGTTGTAATTATT
>KZ308125.1:646646-665851 GCA_000376725.2 Ladona fulva | reverse complement strand
GATGCTGATGTAATGACCAATAAAAAAGGTTTCATTCATCAATATGCGCAAAAATGAACATTCTTAAAGCAGTAAAGAAAAAACATTTTGCTTAAAAATATGAATCTTCAGCGTTTTCGGTCCACAGAGTTCTATAAGTCTTCACAAATTACGTTAATGAAATAAATATGAACGTACTTCGTAGTTCCTACAAGAAATTTTTCTTTAGACCGGTTTCGACTCTCGCGAGTCATCTTCAGGTAAATGTAAGTTGTATATAATTTATTATGTATTATGATTTTTTACATATTAAAAAATAAATCATATTAATTTTATTCTCGCATGTTCATGTACTCGTAATTTACATTTTCATATTTACCTATACAAAAATACATAATAAGTACATATTAAAAAAAAACATACATATGAAATTCCTGCATGTATCTAGAATAATTCGGTGTACATGGTAGGTCTTCATGGCTAGTGTATTAGCCCTATTATATCCCTATAATTAGCCCTAAATCAAGGTTCTCAAGATCAGAGAGCATATAACGGATTATTAACGTAATATTTCTAGCCGAATTTCAAAGACAATCGTGTGACTTGAATTGGCCTAATTTATAACAATAGTCCAAAGTTAAGAATTAAGTCTCATTACTTTATAAATCAATGAGAATATAGAAACACAAGTAAAAGAGGACGAATCATAATGTGGGATATGAACAGGAAAATTACGATGGGAAAAGCTTTGATTTCGAATGAGCTATTTCATGAACGAAAGACAGGGCTCTCAGAGAAGGTGGCATAAACAGGCGAATCTTTGGGAAGTGGGTGGAGATTGGAGAAAGCGAGCTTAGCAGTGAAAAGGAAACGGGGAGGGAAACTTATTGACGAAATTAATAAGGGCTGGGAAATCTGGAAGTTTCAGATCATAAGAGGAAATGAGATGGTAGCAGTAACTATGTGAAAATGACTTTAAAAAATTGGAAAAGAAACTTGATTTGGGGATGGAATTGGAATTAGGACAGTCATTGGGGAATGGAAAAAGTAGGCATTGGGTTTTTAGGGAGAATTATCCGATTCGCTACGAGGGTATTATCCTCTAGTGTTCTTCGTAATGAAATGGAATTTTTCGAGGATTCAAAACACTCCCTCTGGTTGTTCTTAGCTCTCAACGTAATCTTGGATCATATGTGGGTGTTAGCTCCAGATTAATTGGAATAAATAAAATGTTATAAATAGCTTCCAGATACACACAGAAAATGAAGGCTATTAATATGATTACTAGAATAGGACGCAAAGGTCTTCTGAAAATTCTGGAATTTCTAATATCATCAATTCAGTTCTATATCCGGCTCGAAAGTACCGGATGTAATGTGGTCCTTTCTTTTCATAAGCGCCCACGCTTTTGCGGTAAAATCGAAATATCCTAACTGGTTGCTCATAGGCAAAATAGTTCTTTCCGGCGGAGTAACCCTCAAGTTATCTTGTATTCTCTCGCATGACGTCACATGGTCCGCTGCTAACAGGGGTAGAAACGTACATATAAGGTATGTTTGTATGTGTATTGAAGCAAATTACCTCCAAAGGAAATTTTATAAAGGTAATTAGTACTCTTCGATTTTGTGATCTACTGTCATGGTTTTATTTAATATTATCCAACAGTAGCAAGCTATCATATTATGAGCTGCGGTAGATTTCGTTCGGTTTGATTTTCTAGGCTCTTAAATTATTCTGAAAAACTGGAAAAGTATTATTTTCAGATTTAATATTTCAAAATTTCGAAGCTTGACACTCTGATTGTTTTGCGATAGTTCATTCAAATGGATCTGAAATGATAAGGATTAAGGTAAAGGTGTTAATTTTTGCACGATGAAGTCGTGTGGCTGAATCCCCAAGTTGTTGAATTGATGATACTGGGGGACCTGAAATGGTCAAACCTTACCAATCTCGATGAATATCTAGTTACGAATCCAAATATTTAATATAAATTTGCAGGGAGTGAATTTCGATGATAAAATTTAATTGAAAATAATTACCTTCATATTAATTTAAAGCTCTTGTTATAAAATAAATTAACTAATTCAATAAAAGTCAATGAAATGAAAAAATTGAGGTAATTTAAACCACTAATAAATAATTTAAAGTTAATTGAGTAATTTTATGGGATTAAAATAGATTTATTTTATTTTCATTAAAATAGAACATACTGGGCGCTATTATGAAACGGCACCTCAATGAAACCAGAAGTATAACGTATATCAGAACGTTTTCCCCGTTATAAAGCATTGCCAAACAATAAACGACGTGGATCGTCGAAATATGATTCAAACGTATTAACGATAGATAACCGGAGTCTGTACATAAATATAATTGCGAAAATAGCATCGACGCCAAAATTTTAAAATCATAGTCGACAAAGTGGTCTAACAATAAAGACAGCGGAAATTGTTGTCTTGGGGAAACCACGCATTTTAAGTCAGTTGTTGGAGGCTAAGTAGGGAGAGATGAACGAAAAGAGGCTTTGGATCGATTGATTGATTAATTCAAAATGAGGAAGAAGAGTAGGAGGGCGAAGTTGGTGTATATCTTTCTGAATTTTTAACCTACTTTCCCCGAAAATATCGGTAGGTAGTGATATGAGATCCCCCAAGTTTTACTGGAGTGAGTTTTTCATCCCTTTTGAGTTAGAAAACTGCTGACAGTTTGGAAACTGCTGATCCGTCTTTCGACAAACTTGGTGTAGGTCACTCCATCTCTGATACTTAGAAAGACTCCAAACGGGGCTCCTAATTCAAATATAGCCATTAGTTTTTAATCAGATTTTCACAAATACCAAAAAGTAGTCTTTTGAAACTTATTAACGTGCTCTCGTTATATCAGCGGCAAATTGATGGTTCATTTTCAACAAACTTTTCAGAATGATTCGTCTATTAATTTAGCCGTAATCTCTTTTGGCGGAGAATTTAAAATTAATGACTTTTGAAATGCTGGCAGAGTTTTCGGATTTACTTTTTCCGAATATTTGTGTTTAATAAATTTGTTGCTATTTTTCAAATATACTTGTTAAAAGAAAGGTATTATGATCCTCATAGACCTTTGCCTAAATTATTCGGCAGACAATTTTTCAAAGTAGGTACCATAATTTTTGTGAATATAAATTCATAATCTTGGTCCCGCTAAGCTTACAAACTCAATCATTTTTATTTAGCAAATCGATAAAATTTCTGCGACATTTGGTGGAATTCAAGCTGCTTAATTCCTATTGATAGTAGAAAAACCTTGAAAGCAGAGTGCCATGGAAGAGAATGAAAGGCACGGCATGGGGAATAGAAACGATAGACTAGAAAGAAGAACGTTAAAGTTTAGTTGGAATCGAGGGTGACGTAAAAGGAGAATATTGCGTGGATAAAAATGGGATAGAAATAAACAGAAAAGGCGGAGGATTATAGGAAACCTACCAAGAAAGAAGAGTGTAGGAATAGATTGGTTTGCGAATTGGAGAAGGAAGAAATTCGAGAGAGAACTTAGATAATACAAAGGAATTGAAAAGCTGAGGGGAAGGTATGGTTAGAGGAAAAAGCCCCTTGGAACAGGAGGGATAGACGCATAGGAACAATAGGTAGAGATAGGGGAGATGTGTGAGCGTATGGGAAGGGATTTAGCAGATGCGGTAAGAGTACGTGAGTAGCGGAATTTGGTTGGGAGAAGTGGAGAGGAAGGGCTTTAGTAGGAGGAGGATGTTTAGACGTAAGGGCGGAGGACAATCTGCGGCGGAGGTACGTATTGGAGAGGAGAGATATGGGTGCCGGGTCGCTAGGTCGAGGCCATTTCACGAAGTAGAGGGCTGTTGATGAAATAGTTTCCTTGGGAATTTTTCGGAGTGGAAACGAAGGAAAGAGATGGACTGTGCCTTCCTTTGGACGATTGTCACATGACTGTTTCGATTTAGATGTCTCAATTCATCTTGCTCGTACTTTTTCACTTCCACGAATATTGAGAGATTTAAACTATTACATATATATTCTCTGTGGAAGAGGGGATCGCATCAATGAAAGCATCAAGTATTATCCGCATAGCATAAATATATCTTAAATTTATATTTATGTTATCAATTTCAGGAAACGAAGGAAGCATTTATCGCATCTTCTACTAGTAAACATTTAAGAATAAGGTGTCAGATAAACAAGGAAAATAAGAATATTGTGTTTTCCAAATGTTGTAATTATTCCATTTAGTCTGTCGCAAATATATGGGGGAATTGTTTTATCGACTATTATTTTGAACTACATAGAAATGGTATTATATAAAGATTATTATTTATGTTATACTTTAATTTTACTTCCCCAAGATAGATATTGAAGTTTAACAACCCTTTAATCCTGAGTTTGATTTATCTTTTTTTTTTGTATTTTCAAATAAATCTTAATTATTTATATTCCATAGCAGAATTAAAAATTAAGCAGCAAATCTCTTTAAATTATTCCTAGTTTGTTCCTTTACGCATCATTAATTTTATAAGCATCAAATAGTACCCGGACCTGAATCTGATAGATCTAGCTAGATACATATTGATTATTTCGTAATTTACTACGAAATTTAGAGATTTCCCGATAGATTAAACCCTTCATATTTCTTGTTTTTCTGTATGATAGAAGAGAAAATTACAATTTCATACCTTACGTGGCGGAAATATCTATTAAACTGATATCCTTTGATAAATATGTCAATTTACCATTGATTAAAGTGCACTCGTCGATACTTAATGCGATGAGGCTTAACGCATGCGTTGTAATCAAAGCACTTTGGTAAAATAAATCCATTTATTAAAACTTAAATAATGGGTTTGCTACATATTAATGGATGAAATTTATTCGAATTTAGTATATTTCGTTGTGGGGTTGTTCTCAAGGATGTTTAATATTAGTGCGTTATTATGTTTGGCCTTTCTAGATACTAAAAACCACATAGATACATGTTATTTCGACTAACAACGATAAAAGATCAAATTATTGGGAGGATAAAAATCATTTTGTATCATCGCCTTGAAGATTTGATTTTTGATTCCACAGTTGACTCAATTATGCCGTTTTAGAATTTTTGTTGAATGATAATTTCTTTTATATAAAAAATACCAAAATATATTTTAAACGTTCAGTGAATGCTTGTTTGAGTTCTTTTCTGTACCATTATAGCAGTAGTAAGGTATACTAATTTCTGTGGAAGTTTTATATAATTATGTTTATACAAGCAGTGTTATAAATGGAATTAAAAAGCTATGTATACTTTTGTAACTTAAAAAAATTATATTTGCTGAGAAATATTACCGTATGTTATTTATTGAAGCATTAAACCTAGAGTTTTTAAACGAAAGCGGAAAATTCATTTGAATCCGTAACGAGTGAAGTGAAGCATAAGTGAAGAAGTATTTCGAAGACGTACAGCATTTATCTCCGATCGAATAATCGTACTCTTAGGGTATGATTTAAGGTTATCAATATTAGAATGCTATTCTCGAATCTAATCTCACTCCATATTCATTGCTTTTGAGTCCAAAAGCATGAATTAAAACTCCGGGAATGCCTTGTATTTTTCTGGGAGTAATTACTCAACACTTTCGCAAAGGTCTGACTCAAAGATGGTTACGGTCCGTCGCCTTGCAGTGTTCGTGACCCACATGCAATCTCAACCACCGTCATAATGTAGAGGGACCGTAATCCTTTAAAACTGTGTTTCTCAGTTCTTAAATTCGTCAGTGTTGATCATCATTTTCGCATATTATTTGGCAGCATAAAACTGACTTTGTGGCGTTCGAGAAACATTTGCCTTACTTTGTTTTTTTAAGGCCTCTGTCCTGATTTTTGCAACTTTTCAACTCAGGAAACCATTATATATTCCAGATAATACCGAAAAAGCAATCTTGTTTCTGCAATAATAAAAACAAGGATANTTTCTTCTCTTTTGTCAGAATGTAGTGAGTGAAGTCAAATTAGTCGACGCTTTTCTTTGAAGTAATAGAAATGGTAGGAAAGAATAAGAAAATTATTTTCTTTATTTATTGATTTGGAAAAAATAACCTCGCTGTTCATGAAGCTATCATTTAAAGATATAATTATGGCTCCAAATTGGTTATTTAACATGAAAACAGAAGATAAATCAGATATAAATGAAATCAATATGCTTGGTTTTACTTCCTGGAAAGCCATCACAGAAGAGAAAGAAAATTTGGTAAATTTTTCTCACGTTTATTATTTGGCGACCTGTTTCGCTATAGAATTTAGCATCATCGGGCCTGATTTAGCATCACCTAGATTTTTAGCCTGATGATGTTAAATCCTTTAGCAAAACCAGTCGTTAAATAAAAAACGCGCGGAAAACTTACCAAATTTTTTTTCTTCTACTATTCTGAGGCTAAATGAAAGGGCTCACTAACCAGGCAACATTTTTTACGTAAAGACTAAGGAAAAATGGAGACACCGATCCTAGATATCATGGGTTCGATACTAGGAGACCCCAAATGAGGTACTTTTCCCATTTAAAATACATTGAGCGCATTTTCAAAAATTCGTTTAGAGTATTTCCCTTTAAGATAGAACGTTGAAGTTCACGATGATTAAATTTAAAGATAAAGATTTGATCTATTAAGAGCTAATGAATCCGTGAGCCGTTAGTTTCTCTCGTAGCGTTTTTTGTCCTTTTGTAGCGGTATACGTTACGTTTAAGCCCCGATATTTTCCGTAACGAGACAGATCCGCCGAGGAAAGACACGCGAAGTCCTCCGCAGACGATAGCTCTTGGATATACACATATCGAAGGCTGGCGGAATGGCGTCCTCCCTAAAATCAGGCGGTCCCCCGCCTCATCTTCGGCCCCACTACTTGCCTGTCGCGACCGCACAGCAATATAGGTCACTCCGTGCTTAGCGTGAATCAAATCGCCCGGCGCATTAAACTAGCCCGCGTTGCATCAGTGGCAATCGCCGCACGCCAAAAACGAAGTGCCAGTGGAATGCTCGCAGGATTTAACTGCGCGGAAGTAATTGTAGGACGAGCTGCGATATAAATCGATTAGGAATGAATCCAGGCATGGGAAGGAGATAACGCTTTCTGGAATCGAAAAGGAGCGTAAAGAATGAATAGGATGCGGAGAGTCCCGGTGCTGCGTGTAGTGGAGGGGTTCATATACGTGCGGGTGGGAACGGGGAACTGACGTTAACACCGTGTTCCGTTTGGGAAAAAGGCACGATCGGATAGCGCTGCTCTTTTTGCGCCCTTTTGAATATTTTTGGGAAAAAATCGAGGTGGTAAATGCATACGGACAATTCGTGCTCGAAAATTCGCGCGAATGTTTCATGTATGGAAGAGCTAGCTTCTGAATGTACAGGACAAAATTTTCCGCTTAATAGGAATTGCCCTGCTGCATCACTTGGAACTAATCTTATGGCTCGGGATGCACTTGCAAACACGGCCTACATAAAATTTATTTCGGTTTGTTCTCAGATGAGCTTTGCTGCCTCTTTCTAGTTTTATGCTGCAATTTCACAGCATGGTTCATAGTTTCGTTCTCTAGTAATTTTTTGCTCTATTAACCTGAATTGGATAGAAGCATAAAAACGAGGAAAACACTTTTATACCAAAGTTAGAAATGCATGGTAGTGTAGTAGTAACAAATCACTGTGAGTTCAGCAGACACAAATCCAGGTATTCGTAGCATTGCGGAAAATTAAAATATTACAATGAAGAATAACGTACGAAGTTTACATGTAAATAACTTGAAACATTTCATTTTTGAATGGCCAATACCCTTAAAAGTCCACATGGAGTAACTTCACTTCCATTCATATTCTCTTTAAAGAGCAATCACTCAAATATAATGTAAGGGAACTTAACTTTGCTTGAACAAAGTAGTAGTGTATTATTTAAACATTGCAAAGTATGAAGCTTGAGAACATTAATATGATAACGAAAACCAACATTAAGCCTCACTGAAAGATTGGCGAATAAATTAAAGTGAGCAAGAAGTAAGGGTAGGGAACTGTAATTAGAGTATGAAACACATCGTCAACTTTCTACATTCGTCAGGTTTTTAAGAACGATTCTTTGACCTGTTGGAGGAATAAATACTTCCATATTCGCTAAAAGCAATTACGATTCTTCAGTTATCGATAAAGCTATGCTGAAATTTTTACGTAAGGATGGGAAGAAAAGCTTGATAAGTTTTTGGTGACGATTTGGTAGACGATGGTGTTAAGTCAATCACTGTGATATGCTTAAGTCAACCTTTGTTGATATTGAATTTTATCCGAAGTAATGAAGAACGAAGTCAGGATGATCATCTCATGGAAGGAAATGTTTAGTAAAGAGGCACGCAGTGTTGTTCCATCATTAGTTAAGGAGATCATTCTTATGATAGCACAAAAAACAAGTTTCTCACATACTGTTTACTGTTTGGTAGAATGTTTTTTCCTCTGCAGCTGCAAAATAATGATGTTCTTCGATGAATTCAATCAATTTCTTAGTGTTCTTAAGTGCTGTACTCCGTAGTTTTGTTTATTGAATCTTTAATTATTCTAAATTATAATAATTTATCATGACCAAGTTATATTTTATTTGTACAATAGTACAGATTTAGTACACATAATACAATTTGCAAATAGTACAATTTGCAAATTTCTAGTAAGCTCTGTTATTAGCTCATAATTTTTGATTTTATTTGATATAAATGAATTTCTTTACTCGTTTTTTGTGCCATTATTAGTAAATTGAATAAACGTAAGTATTAGCAAAATGCTAGGTTTTCTTCTCTTTTGTCAGAATGTAGTGAGTGAAGTCAAATTAGTCGACGCTTTTCTTTGAAGTAATAGAAATGGTAGGAAAGAATAAGAAAATTATTTTCTTTATTTATTGATTTGGAAAAAATAACCTCGCTGTTCATGAAGCTATCATTTAAAGTAAATGCTACCGTTCTCAAAGTACATGTAAATTAGTGGAAAGCTCGTGTTTTATCAGAACATAAAACTATAATGCTTCCTTTTCCGTAAAATCGCTTCTACTCAGGTGATTGATTCTCGAATATCTTTTCCTTTTTTTTGTAAATTTTTGTTCGAAAAAATTTGATTTATTTCGGACAAATCCAATTTAGCAAGTGTGTCATATTTGATCGATAAAACCGCTGGTGAATTCAACCTTGTATGCGACGTGGAGGTTCGCAGGTATGTTTTAATTA
Organism: Ladona fulva; assembly: GCA_000376725.2. NCBI lineage: Eukaryota > Metazoa > Arthropoda > Insecta > Odonata > Libellulidae > Ladona > Ladona fulva. Next base: position 656,647 of record KZ308125.1, on the reverse strand, counting down.
AATTCAGTTAGCTGAGAATTCGTTTCCCGCTTACCACAATCAAAGAATCGGTCAGTATTATTCGCAAAGTTATCGACACATTCGCCAACATATGTTGCAATCTGTTTGAAAATTTCGAACTTCAACATTCCGAAATCGTTGTCGATTGAATTTCCAGAGAATTTTCATCGGTATTTCTCCGCAAATCTTTCTGGTATTTATCACTCTCATACCCACTGTCATTGTGATACCAGGATTACCAGATGTAATGTATAAATGTATATGAGATCAAAGTTTTATTGTTTAGGTGTTGCTTTTGAATTGCTTATGGAATAATAAACTATTTTAACTCGTGCAAGAATATAAAACATTTAATCGAATTTTGCAGAAAAGAATTAAAGGGAAGTCTGTAAGGGTAAGAAGATGAGTTTGCATCAAAAATTGAGTCCAGAATATACTTGGCGCTTTGGTTATTCACCCTTCACTTATCACATGCCAGATCTCTGGACAAACATTTATCATTAAAGTTCTGTTTTGAATCGGACAGATGAATATACGTACATTTCTTGTAAAAAACACAATAAAATGGTCAAACAGGTACAATTCTCATGTCCACGGATAAATTTAAATCTGAACAACAATTAATTTATTAATTTTCCAGAAAAATAGTTACTCCCATTTCCTAGTTAACAAATTAATTGCAAAAAAGCGGAGATGACCTGCACTATCTCTACTTTTCTTTTCTTTTCCCGATGTAATCACACCACGCTGGTCCAAATTTCATTGTCTAATGCAGTTATAAAGTTCTAAAACGTTTTCCCTCAGATATAATTAACCCAGCCTTTCTGAACAATTTTAATCTCAATTCTCTCCTCCGAAATAAAAAAGATAAACTAGATCGTTTTAAATCCCCTGGAATATATGGATTACAGTGTAATGATTGTAACGCTTTTTACATCGGTGAAAGAGGCCGAAACATTATGACTCGGCTTAATGAACTCCGTAAAGCATTTGAGAATAACTCCTCCCATTCCTACTTCGCTAACAATCTTTTGGAAAAGCAACATTCTTCAACATTTACTCCTTTTATACTCCAAACATGTGAAAACAGCCCCAAGTTAGTTTCCTTAGAACAATTCCATATTCTTCAACACAAATATTTCTCCTACTATCTTACCAACGAATACCTTTTGTCACAAAATTCGTCATCCGCCTTAACTATTATGCTACCCTCATTACCCCCTCCTCCTCCCCTACATGACTAACCTGTTTTTACTCTTGATCTTCCCCCCCATTTTCCCCCCGTTTTATCTTTTGTCTCTACCCTTACTCCTGACCTCTCCTTTCCTTCCCCCACTTTTGTCTTACTTTAACTAGCACTGCAACAATTTGCCATGCACCTGATGATGGAATAGTACGCTGACACCGGTCGCGTTTCTCTCTAATCCTGTGGAATTGTACAAGTTTGACCATTTTATTGTGTTTTTAACAATAANTGCTTATGGATTAATAAACTATTTTAACTCGTGCAAGAATATAAAACATTTAATCGAATTTTGCAGAAAAGAATTAAAGGGAAGTCTGTAAGGGTAAGAAGATGAGTTTGCATCAAAAATTGAGTCCAGAATATACTTGGCGCTTTGGTTATTCACCCTTCACTTATCATATGCCAGATCTCTGGACAAACATTTATCATTAAAGTTCTGTTTTGAATCGGACAGATGAATATACGTACATTTCTTGTAAAAAACACAATAAAATGGTCAAACAGGTACAATTCTCATGTCCACGGATAAATTTAAATCTGAACAACAATTAATTTATTAATTTTCCAGAAAAATAGTTACTCCCATTTCCTAGTTAACAAATTTTGAGTTGAAAGTTGGAGTTTGAAAAGAATCACACGTCTAAATATCACATTACACTTAAAACACCGTGTGTATTGTTATATCGTTTTGCTATTCTAAAGTACAAAATAGCAGTAGGAAGCTGTGGTTCCTCAAAATCCAAACTTGACGTCAAATATATCTCGTTTGCAATTTGCGATATTAATGAAATAACAACAATAACAGTTCAATTATTTTCAGTACGGGAAGGTACATACATTATTAGCCACCCAGTTGCCAATCAAGAAATTCAAAGCCAGACTTCCAAATTGGATAAAAAAAACATTCTTCCTCCTGGATACTAACCTAAAATTCTACCTAAGATTTTTTCTACATTCATATTGGCTCCATTATGACGATGCTGAACTCTGAAATTGCCAAAATCAAGAAATCGTTCGGCATTTGAGTAATTGATTCATAAATTCCGTCGCTAGTCATGTCTCTGCGTAGATTGGAACTAGGAGCGCGTTCCGGTATTTTAATTTCGTCACTGTCAACATATCTGATAATTAACGAAAGTCGTTCAGCGTGACAACCGTCTGCGATGTAATCAGCCATTATTTCGGAGTGCTTTGCTTTCCCAGCTCGTCTCAATATATTTTCAAATGATTGCATTTTCGAGCGAATTAATCAGTTTGATGGAAATAGTTTCGCTGCCGCACTGTCCGTCACTTCGGCACGATTTTATTTGCCGTAGGTGCTCGCTTTCGATTAAATCAAATTTACCGTTTAATTCTGAGTGACTCAGGAGCGGCGTTATTTTATTAGAATGTTCTACGGGAGGGTAGATCGTTTTGGCCCGTGTAAACTGTTGTATCCATCAACGTATCACGTTCGCCCGTCAGTTGTTCTTTTCTCGGGATGTAATTGAAGATTTGAAGTACCCGGAACGTTCCATTCAATCTCATAACTTGTTTTGAGCTTTTTAACGTTTTATCCAATCCTGGATAACGTGATTATACTTTTTCNTTTAAAAATTTTTCGATATCTTAGATCATAATTGCATTAGGGATACTTAAATTAGGGATAATTAAATTTAAGAATGATATTTTAACTAGTCCAATGTACAAGTTATTGATATTTATAAATGGAGAAGTGTACGCCCTTGAAATTTAAGGAAATGAACATTCTTGTCCTTTGTTCGTGTGCAAACATATTGAAGCTCCGAGTTAGTACAGAGAGTCTTGCTTAAACGTAAAAACCTGAGTACGATTAAAGTATATTTGCACGCAGCTGATAGAACATCTCTGATCTTCAGATTCAATTAATAATAATAGGAGGAATCCATAAAAAAGCTCTTTCTCGTAACCCGAGGCTCATTTTATAAACTCATGCATCTACACCGCGTTAATCAATTCCTCGGGATAAAAGAAGAGAAATTCTCACTCGGTTAACTCGGAATGATAAATAGCACAAACGTGCCCTACCCTCGTAACTACCTACTGGGGAAAAAAGAAGGCTGCGCGTCATTAATTTTTGTTTTTGCCATCCCCTCCTTATTAGCGAGGCCCTATCAAACAAGCCGAAATATACTCTCCTTGGCGAATCCCTCCTATGATCGTGGAGAAAATTTTGCAAGGAAATAACGAATAGAAATGGTCGCGCGAAATGATATTCTGCGGGCTCAGAGGTTCGTCGCTATTCGCATGAGAAGTGGCGCACATCCCTTCCACATTTTCCCCTATCTTTCTTCCCTTTGCCCTTTAGATCTCCTCTATCTCCGTGAATCCCGCCCATTCCTCCTTTCCGTCAACTGCTTTTCCATGAAATCTTCAAAGGAGGGCACCGCCATTTCCCCTCCTTCACTTTTTTGCGTATCAAGATTCACGTTTTTCGAGCCGGAATCATCCTCTCCATTTTTCCGCGAAATGCGAATTTCGTTACTCTTTTGTCCCGGCGTTGCTCGTTTTTTATTTGTGTCCCCGAGCTACCGTAGCACCGGCGGAGGGAATACGTACATACTGATTGCGTGATGCTATTTTGTTTATGTTGTAGCGGAGTGGCGCTATATTCCGGAGAATATTTTTTCACTGTCTCTGTTCGAGATTTTGTCCTCCATTTTATTTTTCTGGGGCCGCAGCTAACCAGCTTCCATTACGTCAATCTTTTTTTCTAAGATTACGTGCCTTGCGGAAGTGATTTCATTTGCGTCTTCCGGAAGCTTTCGCCGCAACTGTGTATTTAAGGGAATGGCAACAATCAACAGCGTCCTGTTCGCTCGGTTGACGTTTCCAAGACGAAAAAATGTTTTAAGGTGCGCTTTTAGGCTCCTGGGCTAATGTCTGTGTTTAATACGCAGCGGGTTTTTCGCAATGGTAAAATACGTTGCATTTGTTTAAAGAAGCTGCCGGATATTGAGAATTCACTGCAGCGATGTTTTAGTTTAAATATAAAAGCGTGTGGATTGAATGAAATTTAATCTGACGCTATCAAATTGATATTCGATGAAATTTATTTTTAGCACTTGGAGTAATTGGTCGAGATAAGTATTTCGGAGGATGTTTTATCAGCATGTATTAGTTTTTCTGAATAAGACTGCTACAGTTTATGTAGAAGGCAGTTGAGAAATTGATCAACTATGCCTTTCAAACTTTCCAGCACATTTCTTATGCAGTAATATTTTTTGTGGCATATTTTTGACTTGATTAACTTCAGAATTGTTGTTTTCTAATATTATTGCTCTAAGTCGTATTGCAAATTTCATCCAGTGCACTGATTTCATCCAGTCGTACTGCAAATTTTTGGCAGTGTTCCCACAAGAATAATTAATTTAACGAAATAAATTAAATATGTGAAATAGATAGGCGAGGAGAAACGATTTCGAGGAGAGATATTTAAATCAAATCCATTTCCTTTTGTATCTACCTTTATTTTTTTAACGACTCCGTTGANTTCAGGAATCTGACCTCACCACTGCTCAAAATCATCGTTGAAGCACTGTCCTCTGGATACTATTTCGTCTTCTCAATCGCATGTTGAAGGTGAGGTTTTTTACACTTATTTTTTACCCCTATCACACGTTATTGATTGAAATTTTACATTCTTGTTTTAAAATTGTTAGCGATTTATGGTTATGAGGCTTTTCAGTCGCATTCAACGTTCGGAAACTAGAGGGTTTATTAAAATTTATTCTATTATTATCATAATTCTTTCTATATATTGGAATTCTGTATAATAAGGTGCATTTCTTAGGAAAAAATCCCTAATTTTGTTGGAAAATAACAACTCTGCATGTGGGCATTATTAGCCCTTTCAAACATTTTAACTAAAAGAACATTAGTCTTCTAAAAGTTCCAAAAACTGGTTATCCTAATGATTTCATGGTATATCAGCTTATATAAAAATGTTCATCCCTTAAGCTCGAAATTAATGAAGATTTAACATAGTATGTTTCTTGGAAGTATAGGTGGAAGTAGTTAATATATTATAGATTTACTTTTTAGAAGAAACGTTTTTTACGCTGGAATTATTATATTAAGCTATGATTTTTCTTCTTAATGATATGAATCTAGATGATTTAACCATGTTTTCAAAAGTGGAGAATTAAAAAATTGATATCGTTAACTTTGAAACGAAAATAATATATTCTATATGTACAGGTAATGAGAATAGATTTTACTGGTATTCTTATATTTACAATTTTTTTCAAGAATTATAAAAAAATATTTGCTACGGAAACCCAATCGCGGATATACCATTTATACACATTATATTGTATATATAAACATTAAAAAACCAAAACCCAAAGATTAGTGGGGATTTAAGTATGAATGTACACATAAAAACGTTTGTTATGTTATTAACTCTCGTTGACGAATCAATTCCATGGTCTATTTACTCTAGTAAATATTTTGCCTTGCTCTTTCACAGCCTTTCATTTAATTTTGTTTATAGAAAAGTGTGTCTTCATTTTTATTTTCAGAAATAGTAGGTCAAATTGTACATTCAGTGATATGCAGCACTTGGCTGCTCATATTTAAAGACACATCAAAATCTATCGTCAACTTTTGTGATGGTACGAGAAAAATTCTGGATTTTTTGGCAACAACATAGGGTTTCTACTTCTCAAACTCAAAAAATTCTTGGGTGTATATATTTTATAAGTAAATTTCTTATTACGCAGTACAGTAACTCTCTGTATGCAGTTGATTATAAGAGGCTGTCAAAATACATTCATAATAATCACTATACGATGGATAACATCAAGATAAAAGTATGTTGAAAAATTTTTAGTGACCCCAAGGGCATTAAGTTGGATAACCGTGCTATTTTACGAATAAAAAAATTCGTTCGTGTATCGAATATATATCTTAAGGCAAAATGTCTGCGATTTGTTGAATTTTATACAATACGGATGATAATGACTGTAAGTAATGATGGTAACGGACGACGAGCAAACCAATTTACTCTCTTTTCTTTTGCTATGAGTACGATCAGTCCAGCAACGACAAGTGTATATTCACAAAAATACGTTCTTTTTGATCTCGAATACAGCAGCATCGAAGTCAGGCAGAAATATGCCTAAGCCATCCCAAAATAGAGATTTTGCGCCACGGCGCGTTAACATTTTCCAGGAAAATCGAATGTTGAAGACACGTGTCACTGTGCTGCCTTCAGTCTTCAGAGTATTAGCGAATGCGGACGTGTTCCGCCGAACGAACATTCTGAGCGATGAGCAGTCAAAGTATAGCTCTGCCAGATAGGATGTTCATTCGATTTATTTATGCTGGGGACGATGCGCTACGTCTAGGGAATTAAAGCTCGGACATTATGATTTCCCTGTGTACAATTCACTGTATGATCCAGTGTATGTCACCGTGTGATTAGCGATTGGTTGCTGTTGATGCTCGATTGTAAGCTTTGGTGACGAATTTAAAATGTATCGTCTATGCAGCTTCTTAAGTGAAACATCAGTTTTGCCTAACTTGGATTCACAGCTAATCAACTTATGTTTTACTCGAAATTGTTTTAGATTAGTGTATAAGTAATTAAGCTTTTGATCAAGAAATAGGCCGATTTCAATTCAATATCGGTAAACTTGATTTCGTGGATGGGGAAAAAGTTTTAGGCATTACGCTTTTCTTTTTTCTTTCATTACCGTATAGTAGGGGCTGAAATATTTTAAGATACTTAAAGAACGCGCTTTACCAATTCCGTAAGTATACACATCTGGTTTTTATACAGGATAAAAGGTTATTCTGAGACAAAAGTGTTTATGCTTTATAAACTATGTGTATTAATTATTTTGCCCCATTTGTGTTTCCATCATTTTATTCAGCGTTGTATTTAATCAATCAGTCAGCATGATTTATTAAGTACTCGACCACCATCGTTTTCGGTCTATATTTGGATTTTTTACGGTTAAAAGTTCTTAAAAGGCAGGGATTTCTAAATTATAATTCATTAAAAGCTTCTAATTGAACTATTATTCAAACGTAAGATAAAAACAAGCATTCCTCATTAAATATTCGGCCAAATTGAATCGCAAATTAATGTGTGTATCAATATAAAGTAATTTTAATGTAATGTAGTGTACCACTTTACTATATGTATACAATACATAATATATATTGTACCTTTATGGGTCTGATGGAAGAATATACTGTCTATTTTTCATCTCGTCTTCTTGAGAAGTAAACTGAGTCACTGAATTTAATTACTCAAGTAATTTAACTTAATAAGGAATGAGTCTCATTAACTGTCCACTATTTGCTGGAGTAATTAAGAAGAAAAAGCATTGTGAAATGTATTTTAGATATTTTTTAATTATTACATTGATTGGGCTTTCGAATAGCTAAGTGGACAACGTGTTCGATTTCGGTGAGAGAGGTCCCGTGTTCGATTTCCGGTGCGGGCCTACATGCGAAATGACCTGTTGTCGAAGTACTTTTAACAATACTGCTACTACTAGTACTACTATATCGATTTGCTTAAGTTTTGTCGACGTATAGCTTTTAATTTTACGCAAAAGTGTAAAATAGATTTGCGTAGATTTAATTTTGCGCAGATCACGTGAGAGCTTAACCCAAGAGAACATGTCAAGGGAGGGGCAGTGGCTTGTGCCCTTGATGTGGGTAGATGGAGCGAATCCCGCATAGGTCACCCATATTTGCTTTGGTATGCTAATATTGTAATGGATGCAATGGCGTGTTCACCCATTTCCATCGATGGAACCATAAGTATTCATAATCCAGAGCAGTTTACTATGCTATTAAGATGTGGCTGTTGTGGCTATTAATGTGTCTTACTTGTTTTCTTATATAGGAAACGAAATCATCGTAAACGAATATCTAATGAAACAAGGATTCGCTTACCGAATGATGGAAAAATTGCGTTTAATAGGAATGTTTATCTTGTGTCAACTGGAGGCAGGGATGACGTTGGTGGATCGAATTTTTAATGAGAATTTTTTCATAATGTGACAAAATCTCAAAGCGCTTTGAACACGTGGAGAGAATAGAGAAAGGCAGGATGAAATACTGGCAAACGTGAGTTGACCGGAAAGGAGAACCAGAGTAACAGCTTGCTAAGTGTTGTGGACAGGGTACTAAAGTGAAGGGACGCATCATATCTAGGGGTAAAATGAAATATATCAAGTCTGTATAGGCTAAAGAGAAATGGGTAGAGTGAAAGATATGCCATTTATACACATTATATTGTATATATAAACATTAAAAAACCAAAACCCAAAGATTAGTGGGGATTTAAGTATGAATGTACACATAAAAACGTTTGTTATGTTATTAACTCTCGTTGACGAATCAATTCCATGGTCTATTTACTCTAGTAAATATTTTGCCTTGCTCTTTCACAGCCTTTCATTTAATTTTGTTTATAGAAAAGTGTGTCTTCATTTTTATTTTCAGAAATAGTAGGTCAAATTGTACATTCAGTGATATGCAGCACTTGGCTGCTCATATTTAAAGACACATCAAAATCTATCGTCAACTTTTGTGATGGTACGAGAAAAATTCTGGATTTTTNAAGATGTGGCTGTTGTGGCTATTAATGTGTCTTACTTGTTTTCTTATATAGGAAACGAAATCATCGTAAACGAATATCTAATGAAACAAGGATTCGCTTACCGAATGATGGAAAAATTGCGTTTAATAGGAATGTTTATCTTGTGTCAACTGGAGGCAGGGATGACGTTGGTGGATCGAATTTTTAATGAGAATTTTTTCATAATGTGACAAAATCTCAAAGCGCTTTGAACACGTGGAGAGAATAGAGAAAGGCAGGATGAAATACTGGCAAACGTGAGTTGACCGGAAAGGAGAACAAGAGTAACAGCTTGCTAAGTGTTGTGGACAGGGTACTAAAGTGAAGGGACGCATCATATCTAGGGGTAAAATGAAATATATCAAGTCTGTATAGGCTAAAGAGAAATGGGTAGAGTGAAAGAGTTGCATAGTTTCGGGAAGTTTAACGAGATAAAGTTCATGTGCATATTTAAAGGTGTGACTATTTCCTTAAGAAACAAGCGAAAATGTAAATTCTCTTTCAGAGGATTCAGAAGTATGTAAGACGCGAGTAAAAATTCTGGACCCCAAAAAATATAATCATTATTTAATAAATATTACTATTATATTTAGATATTTTTCGATATTGAACATCACTAAAAGCAATCAGATTGATTTATAAACAATTGATTAACGAACTCTGGCAGTCAAATTATACCCTAACATAAATAAATTTATCATTCAATCAAATACGTGGAGGAATGTGAATGACAGTTAATGTTTGCTTTTTTAAAATGAGGTAGTGTATCCTTGCAAAAGTAGCTGATTTAAATACTTTGCGTGATGTACTATGCGTAGCTACTAGATAGCGTCTGAAAGCAATAAATTAATGTCAAAGGAAACTATAGAACGGTCGTCTCTTCTCAGCATTTTAACTATTAGAATTGATGCTTAAGGCCATTGGATACAAGGCCTGAATATCCGTTTGCAGGCTGTTGGCAATAACATCGCCATGATTGCATGCATATAGATAAAATATTTCTGTTTTCGCCATTCTATGCTTAAAAGATGTTGCTATGCCTGCACACATACTTTGTTAGGTTCATGCAAACCATAATGGAGAAATAAATTAGAGAACATGCATAAAAATGTATCCCTTTTGTTGTAGTGGTAC
>KZ308125.1:613108-646172 GCA_000376725.2 Ladona fulva | reverse complement strand
CACATTTCACTCGGTGGAAGGCCCAAGAAAGGAGGTGTATTCGAACCGGCGCGCCGGGGAGAAACCTTTTAAACGGAAAACAATAAGGTTCGAATTTGATTCTACACCATGCTAAACGTTTCTCGATATATCATCACAATTCCACCGAAGAACTTCTCTTCATAATAAGAATGGGAACTTTACGAAGGGTTTGTTTGGGTTTATTGTCCGCAGTTCATTGCCGTCTTAGGACTCATTTTCCTTACCCTCCCATACCTCTGCCCTTCCCTCATCCCCTCTGTTTGGAAGACTCGACAGCGGCATATCTTCGAACTAAATTCGGAAGGCGCGAAAGACGGCTAATTTAAACTGTATCCAATCCCCTTAATATCGATTTATTCGAGAGTAGATTCCAATATCTTTAATTCAAGAAAGATTAATAACTAAGATGGCACTAATAGTGGATCTTCGGACAAAGGAGACCAATAAAAGAATCACATGACAATGTAATATGACTCTAGAATCTAAAAGGGACGATGAGTGTCCTATCTACGGCCAATGGAGTAGACTATTCTCTCATGATGGTTTTATAACATTTTGTATGATAAACATCGATAACTAGCGTAGTATAAAGGAGATCTGATCCATAAATGAATCCCAAAATCTTAGCAGTGTATGTAATCAGTATACATACTATTGTAGTACACCATTAAAACCATATACTACGAAGTATAATTAATTTCGAATGAAATTATGTACATTGAGGCCCGCGAAGTCTTTAGTGGCGCTGATGCGGTCCGCAGAAAGTTTTGGATATTTATTCAGGTTGATCTACAGTTACGTGTGTTCACCTTACACAAATTTAAAGCCAAATGAAGGTTGCATGCAAAAATCGCGAACGTGTGAGTCGATTATCTTGGCGCAGACGTGATAAAGGTATCATGCTTTACCGTTCCGCAGCGCTTATCCGTTGCAATGGATTTGCTAAGAAATTAAAATCCGACTGTTTAGGCAATCCCGCGTAAATGTTTTCGCGCCACGGATGCGGACATAAATTGAAAAGCGCATGAGACTGCATTAGGAAAATGTGGAAATTAGAGTCCGCTTTATTAGGGTGCCGTTCGAACCTCGTCCGAGGGATTTTCCAAACAGAAGCAGCGCCGCAGAGTCGCCAAGCGAATCCAGGGTCCTCCGAATTAAAACCTTGTTACTACGCTCGCAATAATGCGAACGGTACATCACCATAGGAGGGGAGCCTCGCTTAGCCAAGTGTCTCGGTAGCGAATTAACACGCACGCCTCGTGTTCCATTGACCCAATACAGTCACACGTGAATGATCTGTACCGCTCAATCGGATACGGTTTACCAATTCGAGTTCGCTTAATGGAACACACATCATCGTTAGTATTCTACCTTGCGGTCGGTCCAGATTTGTCCTAAAACTTACTACGGCACCGTTGGAATCACTTATTTATGCTGTTTAGTTGTATCACCGGAAGTGTACGCGGCAGGGGTTTTGTTCGGCGCTCGTGAAGTATAGCTTTTAGGAGCGGGTGCTGTTGTTATCTCCCATGCGAAATACGAATTCCATTTTCTCTCTCGTGATTTAGAGACTTGGGAATATTGGCAATTAAAATTGGATAAACCACTCCCATAAGGGGTTCAACCGATTTTCTCGACTCCGTACTGTATAGCATCTCCTTATTCGCATGTTTCTGTATTAAAACTGACCGTGAGCGAGGTGCATCCGGGCTTTCCTCTGTATCATATTTTCTGTAACATCCAGCTAGGTGAAACGCTGCTATAACCAGAACATATTTATTGTGTCAAAATATTTTTGTAGTTGCAGTGTAATTTTAGCCTAAAATTCGAGTAATACACAAAACCTTTTATCATATTGGAAGCATTCAAAGTCCAAAATGTAAGAGAGAAGCTATCGTGAACTTGAGGTTTTATCTTTCATTTTTCTCAAAAGTGATGTATACAATCTCTTTGTGAAGGAAATATTTCAACTATAAACGCGTGGTAGCTTTTTAAGCGTTATATTAAAGATGTAGCGGATGCTATTCGCCCTTTTCTAGCCCGTTCTGATACTTACAATAAGAGAAAAATCAGGGAAATAGATACTATATCTAGTCGTTTCAAGTATTCATTTTTCCGTGAACGATACGAGAAAGTAATTGATTAAGGGAATTGAGTCATGGCGCACGCACCCCCTGCCACATGCCGAAATGCGGCTTGCAGGGAACGTAAGCAAATGTAGATGATGCTGCTATAAATCCAGATTTGCTAGAAGGAAAACTTAGGGCAGTACACTAGTAAAAATGTGGGTATGAATTCAACATGTATGTATTTATATAAGTTAAATATTTAATAACTGCTCAACATGTTAAATTCATTACACCAAGTGAGTTATTGGTTATCAGATAGTGAAACTGTCTCTTTGTTATCGAAGGGACTGCCGTTTTTTTAATGAGAAGAATGATCTTTTGATCGATTAGCGTAGAAAACAGATTTTGAAATATAATTTTATCGTTTACGGATATTATTAAGGGAGAAGGATCTTCAAATGGAAGGTCTCGTTAAAATCCAGTATGAAAAAACTCATTAGGGTTCTCACTCGATGTCATAAAATGTAAGGAAATAATATGAAAATATTAACCGATTTCTGGGTCACATCGATAGGTCAAGGATGTTGGTTTGAAGGCAGCATTTACATTAAATGGGAGAGAAAGGTGGCGAGGGTACAAATTGAAGGTCGGCAACCGGTTACCTTCGATATTTTGCGTCATTAAAAAAAGTTGTCACTCAACCAAAATATATCATATATATATATATAAATATGTTAACAACATTATTTTCGTAAGGGAACGACTGTTTTAATAGTAATAAATTTCAAGAAATTTCCATCGTGAAGTATGATTTGGAGAAATTTTATTACGGTACTGACATTTCTCTGTAATTTGGCCGTATTCTGTGAATATATAGAAGAAAATTAGCGGTAAAAATTTATAAATATGCTGTAAAAATAAAACCGCTTGAAATTGGCTGCTCCTGATGGTGATTTTCATGTGACGATTTTTAAATAGCAAACCTCTTCAAAGAAAGAAAGGAGCAATTTGCGAAGAAAGTCCGTCTTTTGCCGATTTAAAACAAAGCTAATTTCCATTACAGAGTTGAGCATCACCTAAAACCGAATCTGAATGTCCTATTGTTTGTCAATAAATATTAAGTTGCTTGCCTGTTTAGGTTTGCTAAAATTTCTTTATTCATCCAAATTGAAAGATGTAATTTTAAAGTCATAGAAACTACATGTAACTTTTAATGCTCACTAGTATTAAAAGTCATCCCTTAAAGACAGATGTAAGCTCTATTCTTTCTGTTTTACTCTTGTTGGTTACTATAAACTAATTTTGTTTTATAGTTTACATAATTGTTAATTTGTTATAGTATACATAATGTCTCAGTATGTATCTGCGACAGTCATTGAGATGCATAGGTATTGAATAAATAGATTATAGTGCGTATATTGACCAACTGTATTGGTAGTAGTATCATTTTCAAAAGTACTTCGACAACAAAGAACGGTTTCACCAAAGGCAAACGCGCAGCCTACTTGGCTATCCGGGAGCCCACAAGCTTTATTATCGTCTACTCAGGAAATGAAAGCGCTTTGTGAACGAGGTAGGCTAGACTACGAACCTTGCTCGTGTCACTGCTACGCGTTCCTACGTAAACGAGAAATGCGAAGAATCAAAAGCAAGAAGGAAATAGATCCTTTAACCACTTCCTCCCCCTTAATTTCTGCGTGTCTTCAAAACTGACATTCGGAAAGAATCAATCAACTTCTTTAATGCATTCAGCACGGAAGATTAATTTCCCCAAATTTAGGTAACCTCAAAAAATTTGAAACCCTCGACACCTGCCGTTCAGGAAACTTTCGGAGAACTTTCCCTCACATTTTACAACTTTTTTTACGCTATCGAACCGCGCAGTTAAGGATCCAAACCTCGGCCCTCCTTTTTTTATTTCGCCATCCCCACATCTCTCCTAATCGTGTCGACCGATGGAGCAGACCGTGAAAAAACGACCTGTCCGTCCGGAAGAGCGGCTCTCAGGGAAGTCCCTACCTCTTTCCTTTCCCTCCCTCCTCATCTTACATGCCTGCCAATCCATTCCCACGTCTACTTCCCGGAGGCTGCACCCCAGCATCCTCTCTGCTCCGATATCTTATCTTCCCCTTCTCCCTTCTGCTTTCCCTTCTTCCTTCCCACTTTCTGTATTCACTACCTTCCTCTCAGTCTCTTGTATCTTCTTTCTTCTTCCGATGTTTCCAGTTTTCCGTTCTCGCTCCTTTCCTTGCTTCCAACTTTTCGCTTTTGGGGGCCTCTCCCTGCCGTATTTTTTCCCGGAAGAATAACCATCGAAGTCTTTCATTTTCTCGAATGTCAGCTTTGTCTGAGTTGTTAAAAATACTAGAAATAAACTTACTTCGCTCTCAACTTTCTCGTATTAACTTAATGTGTTTTCACATTGGCGTCGGCCCATACAATCGTACACGTTAGACATTTCAGACGTGAGGCTATCACATGTATCTTATATAACATTGTCATAAATAGTAAATAATGAAATCTAACCCTGACTTACTTTTTATTGTACAAATATTGCTTTACGGGTTAATGTTTTGACGAATTATGAATTTCTGAAACACAAACTCTTTCGTCGTTGCTGATTCTCTATTAATACAATGTTTAAGGTATAGACGAGTTTTATTAATCTTGTAGTGGCATTAATTTTAAAAGTGCTTCGACAACTAAGGTCATTTAGCACATGAGTCCTGACCGGGAATCGAACCCGGAACCGGTTTCACCGAGGTCGAATGAGTTACCCACATGACTATCACATGTTAAAAGTACTTTTTACTTTTTCACGTTTACAATTCAGATAGTTCTTAATATTTTCTCCTTATCCTCTATTTCAACACATTTCTATCTGTAGTACCTATGAAAACTGTCTAGTTTTTGTTTTTATTTTTTTCAATTAATATTTCTGTCACTGTCCCGTTTTTCTTTTCAGATAATTCATACGTTAATAACATCTACTTATTATACAAAGGTATCTTCATCTGTATTTGCTATGTACATTGTTCTTGTTTTGCCTTTCAGATCTCTTTAAACTGCCTTCTCCTTAAATTTAGCTAACTATCTGTAGGTTTCGCTGGTTTTTCACACCCCCCTTCTTTTTCCTGTTGTGGTATATTTTTTTCCTCAGCGCAAACTTAGGTTTTTAAACCCACTGAGTAGTTTTCTTCGGTGCTCTTTTTTCATGCTGTCTCTTTATTTCATGCTCTCTATGACGAAGGGTTAGATGTAAGAAGAAGACTGTGTAGTCTCAATCTCGCCCTAATAAAGACTTTTTATTATTATTATTATCCGGAGTCTAGTTTGGTAGTCTCCTATTTTTAGACTCATGGATTCGAGTAAAAAGGTTACTATTTTTCATCATGCGTATCGTGTTTGTCAAGACGTACGGAAAATACCGTGTCAGTACAATACTCACTTTGATTCGAAAAGTTTGGAGCCTGAGAACAGGGTGTCTTTTATATTTGTGGTAGATTTTTCAAATTACAATTTCAGCTGCTACCCAGGCCTACGTAGGCAACCGCACTACAGAGGTATGATACTTGCTATTACTATTTTTGTATTTTGTTGTCTGAGCGCCTATATTTTTGCAATTGCTACACTAGATTTTATCTTTGTATTTACGGTAAATATATTTTCAAGATTTCATGTTCCAAAATAAGGGTGCGTCATATATATCGTAGCGTCTTGCTAATAAGTAAATGCGGAAATTTATTTTACTATACTTATGAGGAAGCGATTATGTGCTGCTATAATATTGCTTTCGGTACAGGTTTGTAGGTTTCCTCGTCCTTCTTTCATTGTTAAGGTCATGTAATGGGCAACATAGATGTTTGCGAATTAATGTAGGAATCTTAACAGCCTTTATTAGATACCTGCCTAAAATATATCCCTTAACATTTTTGGTACTTGTGTTTGCGTCGTATGTTTTTAAATTGCGCCGTGCGTATGAATCCTGAGACATCAACCATAAGAACAAGAATAGTCAAACCCATGAGACAGATTTTGAAAGGAACTATATTGATGAACTCCTTTCCCCTATATTTTTGATTCATATTTGAGTAGTCACAATTTTACTCAATTTTTCTTGGATTGTTTATAAAAGTTCTGAAGAGAATTCTCATCACCAACATGGGAGCACCCCGTAAAATATTCAGTTACATCTACTCATGAATTCTGTAATTATACTTTTGATTTCAAGGATTTCCATTTCGTACGGCATTCGATAATAAACTCCTCGGAGGTTGCTTTTCATTATTCATACTTCTTTTTCTACTGTTCTATCTGTCTCAAATAGTGTTTGTGACATCGTTACGGCAAATTAAGTTGTTTGGATACTCTATGGGGCAGGTGTACCCTTAATAAGCCATGTTGTCTGCATTTTCCCCTTTTCTGTTTCTCTCTCTTCCTTTACCAACATCCTTTTTCTGTCTTTCCCAGTCTCCCTCCTTTTTTTCAGTTCCTATATTCTTCTTCCCCATCCCTGGTCCCCAGACCCAAAGCACAGTCACATCGGTCGTAAATACTTCAGTTGCCGCGTTACAAAAGACCTCTCTAGACTTTGTGTACACGCAATTCCTTCGCTGCCAAGGCCGCTCTGTCAATGTGTCGATACAAGTGCCCAAGAGTTTCAAGAGTGGCGCGGACGCCCCTTTTGCCCTCACAGCCTTATATTTCTCCCGAAAAACTTTTTCTCCCACGCCACTTCTTCCTCCTTTCCCTTCAGCCTATCGACCTGCCAACTTTCTCACATTTGCTATCGACTTTTTTTCGCGGCGTAAATAATGACGATAAAACAGGAATACATTTCTGGAACGAGAGGGAAGGCGCTGTTATAACGGTGATCACGAGGCGGGGAGCGATCGTCCTTTTTTTTGAATTTATGAGTCTTGGGGTTTTTACCGGGTATTGTAGAGGTCGTTTCGGAGCGCGTGTCGTTGAAAATGGCTGCTGTCTCGCGATGCCGGTGGTGTATTGTCGTCGAGACGATTGAATGGCGCTTACAACGCCCTCTTTCTCTCTCTTTACGAAAATTTGAAGTGGCAGGAAATACAATTTAGAGGGTCTCAGAACACATGTAATACATCGGAATGATTCTTAGTTTTCCTTTCTATAACTTATATCAGCGGTGGCTAACCTTTTAGATTCCATGCGACAATTCTTCAACTTCTTCTCGAGATGCGTAGTACAGCCTATAATGATGTGTCACAGTTATAATAATAAGCTATGTTTTAACAAATGCGCTATACTGTGATAATTGTCCTGCTACCATGTCCTGATGAATGAAATATTTTTCATTTGTCTTTTGGTACAGGATAGAGAAACAAAATATCTTTCATTAACTCTTACCTAAGTTTTGTTCATGGCTGTGATGATATGAAAGCTATTGAGGTACGAGAAATGCTGAACAATGACATTGTTTTAGATTTTTCCTTATTGAATGATGCGAAATGTGTTACTTGTAGTCATTATGGTTCACTTATGTGGGCATGTTCCGCTTGTAGCATTCTATCTCAATGAGGAAAGCAATGCCAAATTGCATCACTCCTCATTTTGCCTAGTCGCCTCAACCCCCTCTCCCAAGCTTTACGTTACTTATGGTGGAGGGGTGAGGCTCAAACCAGCCTTCAGGCTGAAGACTGTGCAAACAGTCTATAATGTACATATACTATAATAATGTAATGCAATGCTATGCAATAAAATAATAATGTGCTATAATAACCAATTCGCTCTCTAGAATAAAGAATAACGAAAAAAGAAAAATTATACCTTTACCACCATGGTTTAGACCCTTTAGGGTCATCATCAAGATTTCCTTCAAGGTACCTATCAGGTTTCCATCAAGGTTACCTAATGGTCACCACAAAGTATAGGCCGAATTATTAGATTCTACGAGATTATCGCTCTCTAGAATAATTGGTATGTTGTAGCATATGTGCATATAAGTCTGAATAGCATGTTGTGTATATAAATCTGAATGTATTGTTAATTAAATTATGATCAATTTTTATTTTTCACTGGGTTACGAGCTTCAATTATATTCATGTAATGCGGCTCTTTTGGCGGATGCGCCGTAATTTGGTCATGCCTATCTTTCAAATGGGGATGACCCAGACAGTACCAGCTTCAATTACTTGGCTTTAACCTCTGCCAAAAATGTTGAATATTTCCTTCGACTTGCATTTCAGCATTTTCGTGTAAATAATCGCTTGGTAAGGCTTTATCAGTTCCAAAAACGATGTATTAATTGTTTAATGTTCTGAATTGCAACAGTTACAGCGATATCGGCGTTGACAATTGTTACGAAATGTTACATAAGTTGCATGGACAATTTATTGGTCCTCTCATCCGCGACAGGATTTATTCATATTTCAAATGTATCCCAAGGAAGAATGGGTGCGCTTCATCTTGCGCAAAGTCACCCTTACCCGTTTTCCTGTGTTTTCAAATGTATAACTAAATCCAATTAAATTAAACATTTCATCATTGTTTCATTCAATAAATAATTATACATTTGAAAATTTCTTGGTCTGCGATGCTCATTCAAGTTTCCGAGTTCTTTATGTCATTCAGCCTGAAAGGCGATTTAAACCTCATTCCTTCCATCACTGGCTGCCGATAATTGGAAAGAAAGTAGGTTTTCTATCCGAGATGAGGAATGACATCGTCTACTTTCGTCTTAGCTTTCGTAACTGAGGCAGAATGCTTTAAGTGGGATCTCCAAATAGGAGAAGCACAATAATCCTATGGGTAACACTTTTAATACCATTGAGTAATGAGATACATAAATGAATGCCTTTCTTTACGTAATTTATTCCTCGAAAATAGGCATATTCTTGCAGCAGCAAAATTCGCAAAGTTCGAGATAAAAGTAAACGAAGAATATTTTTCTCTGTCTATTACGGAAGGATAAATGACAACTTTTCAACATTTAAGCGTTGAAGCCCATTGAATTTCTACAGGTAAAGTTACGGTATATAAATTGTTAGTAGAGTAGTAGAGTAGTATTGTTTAAAGTGCCTCGATAGCAAAGGTTATTTTGCCTATATGGGCTCCTTCTGAGAATCGAACCACGGTCCGCTTTCACAATATGCAAAAGCATCACCCATTTGGCTAATTGAGAGTCCCTTTATATACGTATTTTACTCTCCCATGTGTTACAATTAAAACAAAGTTTAAATGGTAATATTTTTGTTCACTTCCAAATTGGACGTAAGGACATGATCGTTTTGTTTTGACTAAAAAAGTTCTACGACAACCTATAAGAAAAGGATGCATCCTTATTCAACCAAATATAACAATTGATTAATTAAAGGTATACATTTAAACAGGGAAAAAGAGGAGGTGATTTCTTTGTTTCTTAGCATAAAAGATTGCACACATGAATAAAAAATTCAATAAGACATGGTAGTAGCCGCAAGAGCTAGCAAATATATCCGAGTATAAGCTAAAAAAATAAACTGTATTTTCCACAAGATTTATTAATATGACCGGTTTCACTTCCAGGTCCATCAGGACCTTATGATGCTTCCACGGAAATCTTGTGGAAAGTACAGTTTTTTTAGCTTATTCATGTGGTTTTCCATAAAGTCACGCCTTCGAACATCGATTATATCTGGGTATAATTTATAAAATAAAACATCACTGGAACAAAGATCTTGGGGAACATAATGCATATCTCAGAAGAAATTTCCTTTTATTACGAAATAACTGTATCTAATCGAATACAGCTATCGAGTGACTTCTGAGTTTTTGATCCATATTTCTCTCTCTATGGTCGTCATAATATAGCCGGTTAAAAGAAAAAAGTGAAAACAACGTTCCTTCAATCTCTGTTTTTATTTTTCGTACTCCTTGGTGTGTGTTCTTTCGTAAAAATGTTAAGATTTAATAATGAAACATTTATTAAAATTATGCCATTCACTTAGAATAGAATATTAACCCATATCTGCAGACTTTGTGTACACGCAATTCCTTCGCTGCCAAGGCCGCTCTGTCAATGTGTCGATACAAGTGCCCAAGAGTTTCAAGAGTGGCGCGGACGCCCCTTTTGCCCTCACAGCCTTATATTTCTCCCGAAAAACTTTTTCTCCCACGCCACTTCTTCCTCCTTTCCCTTCAGCCTATCGACCTGCCAACTTTCTCACATTTGCTATCGACTTTTTTTCGCGGCGTAAATAATGACGATAAAACAGGAATAAATTTCTGGAACGAGAGGGAAGGCGCTGTTATAACGGTGATCACGAGGCGGGGAGCGATCGTCCTTTTTTTTGAATTTATGAGTCTTGGGGTTTTTACCGGGTATTGTAGAGGTCGTTTCGGAGCGCGTGTCGTTGAAAATGGCTGCTGTCTCGCGATGCCGGTGGTGTATTGTCGTCGAGACGATTGAATGGCGCTTACAACGCCCTCTTTCTCTCTCTTTACGAAAATTTGAAGTGGCAGGAAATACAATTTAGAGGGTCTCAGAACACATGTAATACATCGGAATGATTCTTAGTTTTCCTTTCTATAACTTATATCAGCGGTGGCTAACCTTTTAGATTCCATGCGACAATTCTTCAACTTCTTCTCGAGATGCGTAGTACAGCCTATAATGATGTGTCACAGTTATAATAATAAGCTATGTTTTAACAAATGCGCTATACTGTGATAATTGTCCTGCTACCATGTCCTGATGAATGAAATATTTTTCATTTGTCTTTTGGTACAGGATAGAGAAACAAAATATCTTTCATTAACTCTTACCTAAGTTTTGTTCATGGCTGTGATGATATGAAAGCTATTGAGGTACGAGAAATGCTGAACAATGACATTGTTTTAGATTTTTCCTTATTGAATGATGCGAAATGTGTTACTTGTAGTCATTATGGTTCACTTATGTGGGCATGTTCCGCTTGTAGCATTCTATCTCAATGAGGAAAGCAATGCCAAATTGCATCACTCCTCATTTTGCCTAGTCGCCTCAACCCCCTCTCCCAAGCTTTACGTTACTTATGGTGGAGGGGTGAGGCTCAAACCAGCCTTCAGGCTGAAGACTGTGCAAACAGTCTATAATGTACATATACTATAATAATGTAATGCAATGCTATGCAATAAAATAATAATGTACTATAATAACCAATTCGCTCTCTAGAATAAAGAATAACGAAAAAAGAAAAATTATACCTTTACCACCATGGTTTAGACCCTTTAGGGTCATCATCAAGATTTCCTTCAAGGTACCTATCAGGTTTCCATCAAGGTTACCTAATGGTCACCACAAAGTATAGGCCGAATTATTAGATTCTACGAGATTATCGCTCTCTAGAATAATTGGTATGTTGTAGCATATGTGCATATAAGTCTGAATAGCATGTTGTGTATATAAATCTGAATGTATTGTTAATTAAATTATGATCAATTTTTATTTTTCACTGGGTTACGAGCTTCAATTATATTCATGTAATGCGGCTCTTTTGGCGGATGCGCCGTAATTTGGTCATGCCTATCTTTCAAATGGGGATGACCCAGACAGTACCAGCTTCAATTACTTGGCTTTAACCTCTGCCAAAAATGTTGAATATTTCCTTCGACTTGCATTTCAGCATTTTCGTGTAAATAATCGCTTGGTAAGGCTTTATCAGTTCCAAAAACGATGTATTAATTGTTTAATGTTCTGAATTTCAACAGTTACAGCGATATCGGCGTTGACAATTGTTACGAAATGTTACATAAGTTGCATGGACAATTTATTGGTCCTCTCATCCGCGACAGGATTTATTCATATTTCAAATGTATCCCAAGGAAGAATGGGTGCGCAACATCTTGCGCAAAGTCACCCTTACCCGTTTTCCTGTGTTTTCAAATGTATAACTAAATCCAATTAAATTAAACATTTCATCATTGTTTCATTCAATAAATAATTATACATTTGAAAATTTCTTGGTCTGCGATGCTCATTCAAGTTTCCGAGTTCTTTATGTCATTCAGCCTGAAAGGCGATTTAAACCTCATTCCTTCCATCACTGGCTGCCGATAATTGGAAAGAAAGTAGGTTTTCTATCCGAGATGAGGAATGACATCGTCTACTTTCGTCTTAGCTTTCGTAACTGAGGCAGAATGCTTTAAGTGGGATCTCCAAATAGGAGAAGCACAATAATCCTATGGGTAACACTTTTAATACCATTGAGTAATGAGATACATAAATGAATGCCTTTCTTTACGTAATTTATTCCTCGAAAATAGGCATATTCTTGCAGCAGCAAAATTCGCAAAGTTCGAGATAAAAGTAAACGAAGAATATTTTTCTCTGTCTATTACGGAAGGATAAATGACAACTTTTCAATATTTAAGCGTTGAAGCCAATTGAATTGCTGTAGGTAAAGTTACGGTATATAAATTGTTAGTAGAGTAGTAGAGTAGTATTGTTTAAAGTGCCTCGATAGCAAAGGTTATTTTGCCTATATGGGCTCCTTCTGAGAATCGAACCACGGTCCGCTTTCACAATATGCAAAAGCATCACCCATTTGGCTAATTGAGAGTCCCTTTATATATTTTTCTCTCTCATGTGTTACAATTAAAACAAAGATTAAATGGTAATATTTTTGTTCACTTCCAAATTAGACTGAATAAGGACATGATCATTTTTGTTTTGACTCAAAAAGTTCTACGACAACCTATAAGAAAAGGATGCATCCTTATTCAACCAAATATAACAATTGATTAATTAAAGGTATACATTTAAACAGGGAAAAAGAGGAGGCGATTTCTTTGTTTCTTAGCATAAAAGATTGCACACATGAATAAAAAATTCAATAAGACATGGTAGTAGCCGCAAGAGCTAGCAAATATATCCGAGCATAAGCTAAAAAAATAAACTGTATTTTCCACAAGATTTATTAATATGACCGGTTTCACTTCCAGGTCCATCAGGACCTTATGATGCTTCCACGGAAATCTTGTGGAAAGTACAGTTTTTTTAGCTTATTCATGTGGTTTTCCATAAAGTCACGCCTTCAAACATCGATTATATCTGGGTATAATTTATAAAATAAAACATCACTGGAACAAAGATCTTGGGGAACATAATGCATATCTCAGAAGAAATTTCCTTTTATTACGAAATAACTGTATCTAATCGAATACAGCTATCGAGTGACTTCTGAGTTTTTGATCCATATTTCTCTCTCTATGGTCGTCATAATATAGCCGGTTAAAAGAAAAAAGTGAAAACAACGTTCCTTCAATCTCTGTTTTTATTTTTCGTACTCCTTGGTGTGTGTTCTTTCGTAAAAATGTTAAGATTTAATAATGAAACATTTATTAAAATTATGCCATTCACTTAGAATAGAATATTAACCCATATCTGCCCAGTGGATGCATTCCAGAGTAAGAGACGAAGACCTCAAAGCTCCCGCTAACATAAAAAAGTCGAAATGGGAATTAGAGATTTAAAATAAAAATTCACTTTCTGAGCGCCCGTAGCGCTCGGAAAAATATTTTTCAAACACTATTGTGCGTCGATTCAATTTCGCTCGCTGTTAGAAGGAAACGTTACGAAAGGAAATTTCTCAACTCGATTTCAGTAGAGAGCGCAATGTCTATTCATCCTTATACGTACTTGATGACCCTTCACATATGGAAATGCAAAGTTAGTAAAAACGTCTTTTCCTTCTAAATGAAATTTTCTCGGAAAAACGATTTAAACTGAATGAAAGGCATGTCTTTTTGAAAAATGTCTAATTGGCACAAGGCAGAGGAATATTGGCGCCTTAAGCACGGAGTCTTTCAGGTATCACTTCTATATAAGTATTCCAAAACCCAATTCTAAAATGATTTTTTTTATTTCAAACGGTAATGTTTGGATTAGCAAGGGAACTTAAAATACATTAACCTATTTTATTCCATTATCATCAGAATATTACTGTTACTGAAACTAAAAGTTGACAAAATGGAGTTTTAAACAAGCGAATACAACGTAGGAATCTACGATTAATATCTTGAATGTTAAATATTCTAGTGTTAAGAGCAACTATNTTTCATACCTTTCTTTACGAAGTACTTAATCACTGCTCGAATCTCGACTTTTTTCATCATCGCAAATCACTAAGCGGGAACAACAATAGAGCCACGTCATCGCTAGAGTTTTCTTCCAAGATCACTGACATGACACGTGTTTATAGGCAATAGTCGAATAAATATCATGTTAAAAACTCGTTGCGCTAGCGCTGACCTCTCGTGGTGATTCCGAGAACTTTTCAAACCACCCTCGTATAATAATAAATCTTTAAATCAGAATTTTAGGTAGATACATTTTGAAAGAGATATTTTTACTTCGTTAATTAAATAATAGTGATGAGTATCGGAGAATTTTAATTGGGAGCTTTAAAAATATCAACTATCATATTATTAAAATCGAGGCGCGATTAAATAATGAATTATCGATGCGTCGACAGAAAGTAGGTTTTTATTAATAAACGTTTGTTTTTTTCCATAGATAGTCACACATAGTTAATTAAAATTTCTGTGACAAAATGCTTAAACAATATAGTGCATCCGTATTTTCTGCATATATTTTAGATAAAAAGAATATAGATTTTTGTTTTCATCTAGTTTCTTGATAATGATAAAAATGTCTGCCTTCATTTCTGCGAGAATCTCGCTGCTCCGCGGCCATTCGCAGGTCGAGGAAACAATTTACTTCCGCAGTTACGTACTATCCCTACTGCAAACTTTCCTTCACGCAGAAGGGGAAGGGAGGCTCGATTTACGACGTTATGAGTGCAACGGACGCCTTCACAATGGCAATCGCGTGCGACTACGTCTTGGGACAAAGGGAAAGGAGCAAATGGAGGGGCGGGATCGAGGGGGCAGGGCCAGCTATGCGGAGGGGAAATTAAGACCAGGATGGCCGAGAGAGAATCTGCACCACGGGAGGGTGTCGGAGAAGAAAAGGGCGCGGATATTCGGGCACTGAATACGGCACCCCGTTCGAAGTTTTCGTCGAGATGAGCGAGCGGCAATATGGCGGCACAATATCCAAGGAGGAGGAGAAAAGATGGCGCTGCGCGTCACAATAGGTTTGCGGAAGAAAAAAGAAGAATGGGAAGGACGTATATTAGGGGAGTCTTATTCAGTGAGTAGGAGAGAGAGAGAGAGATGGAGGGAAAGGCGTCTATTCTCCTGTTCTGTACTCGTTTGGGAAGGAGGGGACTTTTGCCTTATCATAATAGTCGTAGGAATTGGCTGTAGCGATGGAGGGGTCGCGGAGGAAGTTAGAGGAATGAAAGGGTAGGAAGAGGTGGGGAAGATTTTTCTCAGGAAACTCTGAGGCAGTTCTGGATGAGAGATGATCTCGGAGTAAACTTTCTCCTTCTATGCATATCGTCTGTCTTCCTTTGCTCGCCATAGAGCTTTTCTCTGCCTTTATAGTGGAATTTTCTTTTTATTTGATCTGAGTTTAAGCGAATAGAGAGGCTAACTCACAATCTTCACCCACGCTATCTGTAAGGGATTAGGTAGAGGCACTTTTGTGTGATATATTTATACTACTGAAAGTTAATACGGTTACAAAGTATTTTTAAGGGCAAGGAATGAATATATTTCTTTGCTCTGAGTGCCATTAATTCTAAAAAAATTAACACTGTGTTTCAAACTGAGATATCATGAAATGTTCGTAAAATATTTAAATCGTAAGATTTTACATTGCTATCATATGACTTATGGTGCTTCTGAGAGATGAACTATACACTTTCTGAATAAAAGACTTAGGGGTGATTTATCATAAATGTATCGTGGTATCATAAATAATGTATATGATACCTGTGACTACGTGATGCAAAAACCTGATTACGTACAGTTTTTTACATTCCCCCTCTGACATGTAAAATTTTGCGCGTCGTCCGTTGTTTAAGTGGTAGAGATTTTTTACAGAAAAATGTTAAAAAAAGTTTGTATATAAAATAGGAAATACAGAGAACCAATTTATATTGCCTAATTATTTTACATAACTTTTATGAAGCTATACCTTGGCGCGGTCTTGGAGTTGATTAAAAGTGTGTGATCATAATATTATATGGCCAACATCTTGATACTGTACTCCTTTTTCTAAATTATACATATGAAAAATTAGGGAGTGTTTGCAAAGAAAAACAAATTTATTAATTAGGAATCATTGATAAATGCATTTGAAAGAAACATCTTCGTAAATAAGTAATTAATATATGCGAAAATATATCTCACTATTTTTCACCACCGGTAGTAGCAGGTATAAATTTAGTCGGACTGCAACACAAGGTGATGGCTTTGACTTACCGTTAAAGTCTTCCGTTAAGTAATTAAAACTTTCGTGCCTAAAAGCTTGTTTTGATTTACCAAGTTCTTATTAGCTCACCGGAATTGTCACTGATATATGCATAGTTTAAAGATTCTTTCTGACGTACTTCAGAGTTACTGAACTCAGAAGATGCTGTTGATTTTTTGGGCCGCATTTAATGCAAATAACAAGCGCTAGATCTTTCTGTGATATAATCCTCTAATCTATATTCATAGGGTTTATCATCGCCAAATAGAACTTCTCCTAGAATGCTTAGATGGAAAAATATACGGAGAATCGATTTATATAAGAACTTTAAATTGGATCTTAGTCTTTCCTTTGTCATGCTATAGAGATTTATAAATTGTTAACTCGACATAGAGTGGAGGATATAATGGAAACAATGGTGAAACTCAGTGTGTATTTAGAGAAATAAATCTGATAGGGGTTCAGTTTATGACTTGCAAACTAGATCATCTAGTTGTAAAGAATTTCAGACAGCGTAGAACGATAATGGA
The DNA here is from genome assembly GCA_000376725.2 of Ladona fulva. NCBI lineage: Eukaryota > Metazoa > Arthropoda > Insecta > Odonata > Libellulidae > Ladona > Ladona fulva. The sequence continues at coordinate 629,241 of KZ308125.1, read as the reverse complement.
ATTTAGGATATGAGAAAAGAAGGGAATTAACAAGTATAAAGTTTTAATTCGAAATTCAATGAACATTTCGTCAAATTCGCCGAATATAGGTTCAAAGGATGGATGTCCTAAGTTTGAGAAAGTCAGCGCGAAGCAGTTTACAGATGAAGGTATGAAAATAACCGCGTGTTCAAATAACATTTCCCAATCTATCTTATTAGCTTGTCTTTCACCTTCATTATACGTATCAACCTTCTAAAGGTAATTGAAAGAGATTGCAGCCAAGAAAGTAGTGTTTTAGGAAGGGAATGAGCTTAATTCGCGATGACATACGGAGTTCAGGGCGTAAAAAGTTTGCGAACAACTGTCATCGCGGGAACGACATGGCGGGAGGTTCGCTGACGTCATATAGCGGGGACGTAAAGAGTAAGCCTGCAACTTCCAATTTATGTTAAGTTTCTCGTGTCTCCTTCCAAATTAGAGTTGCCGAGCTGAAGAATTTCTCGAGCTTGGATTTATAGTTTGAAAGCTCCATATTTCGCTTCTAATCCGGCTAAGAAACATACTCATAAATATTTAACGAATGTCGTAATAGGTGATAAGTTTGTAGTCTTCGTAGGAGATTAGCAGCTTTCTGTTTGAAATGTGAAAAGCCGTTATTGAGTTTTCATCCGTTATCTTTAATTTAAAAGTACCTATACAAAAGTGTTTCAAGGTAATTTATCTCGGTTTCTTGTGAAAACTGCGAAGAATATTCTAATAAGGTTATCATTGCCCAATCTACAACTCAATGTTCTTTGCTCTAGGTCTAATTTTATGGATTCCCCGAGTTTTCAAGTTTGACAGCTTTATTTTAGGTTTACGGAACTACCTCTTCTACAGTCCACGAGGTCTTCAAATATGCCGAAGTAGTAAAATTCACCCGTTCTAACTTAAATTATGATGATACCAGTTGCATACATTACTTGTGTCTTATTCATCCATTTTCTCGGGAAAATGGGTCAAGATTCTTCTTATGATGAAGTATTAAAGGTATATATTTAATATTTGATACGGAGCATTCCTCATTAGAGTAGAAACATAGCTCTATCCATCAATTGCTCTATGGATCTCTTATTTTGTGCACATTTCTACACATAATGAATTGAAACAGCTATTATTCTCATACTATTAGAGATCATTCTGTTAGAGATCTAAAAGGTGAGTCATTTTGGGCTGATTTAAAGGTGCGTGAAATAAACGAGTACTTAAGGCATGACTGAAATTATATATTTGTTTCTTTATCAAGGAGTGAGGTAACAATGCCAATATACTGTAAAATAATACTAAGTGGATGATAAAAGTGGAAATGAGCTACAAAAAAGATGTGAACGAGAAACATTGAGACAAAAAGTATGTTTCGTTCTCTCTGTAGAATCCTGTGCACGGTTTATGTTGTTAATATTTGGTGATGCGTATGTGCATTTGGAGTTTTTCGTTACCAATTCCTAGGTAATGTTTTATGGTATGCTGTAATTAATTAGGCTTATGAGTTTCGATGAGCCCCTAATACATTAATTTTGAATACATAACAATCAATGACGCATAAAATTATACTTAGGGCCTCAGCATTTTGTTACACTTAATTACGTGTATAAAACACGTAGGCAATCATTAATTTGAGGTAAAAGGTCAGTAAAATGCAGACAGATTTAGAAAGTACGAGCGGTAAAAGTGTGAACCATCTGAGAACTATATCATATTTACGGGATTTATCTAAGTTCTGTAAGATTATGTTATAAGTTGACGAAAGCAATATTTTGCACTCAAATCTTAAAGGTAAGGATGAGATTGTACAAAATAGTTAAACGATGTTGATAGAAAAATAAGAACTTAAATTTCTTCTGATTATATTTTTTTTTATTTTACAGTTTTTTCTGAGAAAAATGTAGCTATAAAAAACATGGATGTGTAGAAAAATGAAGTATTTTATGATTTATGTGTAATACTCGTTGATTCTTATGGATAGTCAGTCCTAGTAATTCTTTAAAGATTGTTTACATATTAAAAAAAACTTATTGCTTTCCAGAATATTTATTATAGCATTGATTGAATCGTGAAACAAAAACGATCCTTACGTTAGTCGAAGATTTACATGTGTAAAGTTACCTAAGGAAGGAATCACAAATTCTACCTTTCACTTTTTCTGCCGTCGTACAAACACAAAGACGGCGATCAATTCATAATGACGATGGTTCGGATGCAAGGAAAGACTCCGGAGCAAGCATCTGGCCACGATAAAGAAAACTCCCCTCTTCCTTTCCTTCCTCCTCATCCTCTTTCATTGTTCTCCCTCCTTTCACTTCCCTCGCTTCCTTTCACTACCACCCACGCCTCCTCTTCCTTATTTTTCTCCATGCCATTTTCTTCCCTCAGATTTAGGTTGCTTCGCGACTCAGCGTTTTGTCCTATTCAAAAGGCCAGTGTCGGAAAAGGAGTCTCTTATTTGTTTGTTCTTTTTAATAAGAGAGTCAATTCTACGCCGAGTCTCAAGAAAGTGGCAAAGGGAAGGAAGGAATTGGAGGAAGAAAAAATAGGAACGCAAGGTCGTCCCCTTTCGCCGGGGGTGGAGGTATTCGGATGGCGTGATAAAAAAAGTTTTTTTTATACTGTGGGAGTTGAATGGCGGTTGCAGAAATATTCCCCGCTGCCCGGTGGCAAAAGGATTCGAGTCGGGGAACGGTTTTTTATTATGCGGGAAACCGTAAAAATTCGAGATAAGGCTTTAAAAAGGTTTTTATAGTTTCTCTGCGGGGGGTAGAGTGTGGCTGGGAGACAGTGGGAAGAAGGAGGACAGGAAATGTGGAGGAATAAAAGATAGAGGAGGATGGGAGAGAATAAAAGAGAAATAAAAATTGCTAGATAAGGTGGCTAAAATAAGGAAAATAATAAAAATCAGAATAAGGGTAAGGAGAATATGCAGATAAAAGAGATACGAAGGATGGTTAAAGTACGAGTGGACTCACTTTCTTCGTCCAAAAATCGAGGTGTATTTTTCCCCTTAAATCTCCAGAATCCCCTCATTCAATTCCGATGTACTTTTAGAGGGGTCATAAAGTCGAAGCTCTCAAAATCTGCAACTCTAGCAAAACCAAAGTTTAATTAGTGGGGGTTTAATTTTTTAACGAGTATAATTTCCAATTTAAACGCTTTCTGGAAACGGCAGTCGTTACGATTTTTGACGGTGATTAAGTGAGATGATGGAAGGAGGAAGTTGTGGATGGCTGAGTGTATGGAAAAATAATAAATGTGGGGGTAGATTAGAAGAGTGTTGATAGAAATAGTGGGGAAGGTAAAAATTGATATGGAAGTAATATGAGGAGGGATTTTCCGAGAACGACAACGAGGAAGGTAGGGGTTTCCGAATGAATCCAAAGTTGGGTTCATTTATATGGAGGGAAAGTGAAAGGGCTTTCACAAACAATTAAGGAGACAAATCTGGTCCTAATAGAAAGAAAATTCTGAATCTCATATTACATAGAATGAAAAATATTCAAAGAATACGAAGAAAGTAAAAACCAATGTTAGCTACTTCGAAAACGTTATCTAGAAGTCACAAAAGTTTAATTTGTCTCCTGTGCTGACTTTTTTTTCATTTTACGAATGACGTTTTATATAAAAATCGGTAACCATCGATCAAACTTTTTCGGAAAGAATACTAATTTTACTTGATCTGTGTAGATGGTTCAATTTCATCTCGAGAGAGAAGGAATTTAACGAAAAATGTTTGTGAAAAATGGTATTCACCATAGAATTTGTACGCTGATAGTAATCCTCTTTTTATTTCAGAGCAGGAAAATATCATTACGACGATTTATACTCGCATGTATGTGTTTTCTCCCTGATATATTTGTGTGTGATATTTATATGTAATGTATACAATAATGTCATTTATATAATATCCGAACACTTATTCCTTTTAGTTACAGGTGGTGAGAAACATTTATTTAGAAGAAGAAGAAAGAGTTAAATTTAGAGGAGGGAATTTATGAGAGTTTAGTAGGGGAGGATGGGTTGAAGAGTGGGATGTTTGGTGTGAGATAGCAGTGGAAGGAAAAGTAACAAAGGCGAAAGCGAGAGAGATAAAAGAGAGAAATGGGCAGAGAAAGTGTGCGAGACTAGGAAGAGATATTCTGAAGGGTCAAATTACGTGACATATGGAAGGCAATTTTGAGGGAGAATATTTAGAATGAAAAGACAGGGGTATCTTTTTACGAGCGACTCGCTTTATTTCACTCGATAATTTTATTTCCCTCTCGTTGGTTATCTTTATTATTTTTTTAAGGGGTGAAATTACAAAGCGTGAAGCCTTGAGAATACATTTGGTTTCCTCAGGGATAATAGGAGGTGTCGATGATAAAGCCTCGGGAGAACAGATTCTCTGTTTGGCTTAAATTAAATATTACAGGAAAGTTTGCTTTGGATGTAGGTTAGCGATGAATGAAGCTTTCTTAAGAAAAAGTTTCCCTTCGATTCTTTTTCAAAAATGCGTCATAGCATGGGCTCAACCGAAGTGGAACCGCGTATTACTGGTTTTAAAAAAACTTCGGTTTTTATGGCTGTGACAATTAGTAATTAGCTGAAGCATATTCTTTTATTGCAACCTTACACTGAAATGAGTTTTCATTTGAAGAAGTTATGCCATTTCATTTTTGTTTAATCAGATACACTTCGAAGATGATTTTAAACCTCATATACTATTTTTATGCAGATAGTTCGAAATTGTTAAACTAGGACTAAATGATATCGAAGGGTAGATGTAATTACATGAATGCTGTATGTATTTCTAAATTTATGAACTTAAATTTAGTTGACTCACTGAGTGATAGAAACTATGACGTAATTAAGTATCCAAGAGAAACTATAGTGTTCAAGTCGAATGCAGTACATGGTTTAGATAGATCTCACTTAGGCGCATGTTAGAGATTATAGAGTATTTCAAAAGAAATTTATTATTTAAATATGCGTATTAATAATTGGCTCATGCAAACTTTGAGCAAAGGTATTTGATCTATTCCTAACTTAAAATCTTGATTCTCATCTTAACATAATTCCGTTTCTTAACGCATTGTTCGTTTCGCCGAAAACAACCTATGTTCAAACCCGGTTTACATGTTAAGCTGTCCTTCGTGTATTTATAAATCTTTCCTTCTGGTTTACCTTAAATTATTCATCTAAATGCGGTTGTTACAATTGTTTCAGGAAACGTTATTTAATTTATTCCAGGGATATATCCTAATTAAGGCATCCATTTTGAAATGATTGCTGAATTCTCTAGTAAACATTTATCACGAAATAATTTCCTTCTTGTTTATGTGTCTTCGGATTCGTTGTTGATCATTTGCTTACAATGCTATTGATGACCGTTGTCAGATTCTGGGAATCAAAATAGCAGAAATTTTAATATTATAATATTCCTTTGAACAAAAGATATTTACAAAAATTTATAGTTGAAGTTCACTTGAATTCCGCTAAATAGTTTTTGAAGGAAAATGACTTGTTCCTTGTGCCCCTTAGGACTCTGCTCTGTCCTAATATGTTTACTCGGTTCGTCGGTACCCCCTCTAGTTGATTCGGATTAATGTAGCTGAAAGTTTGTCGGACCATGTTGCCCTTTCATTTACTCACTTCCGCCGGTGTTATGATCCTGCCGCACCTCGTGTCTTGCTTGTTTCCTCTTAATCTAATTCCCAATCGCCTTCCTTAAATCTCTCGAATACACAGGGAAAACTTACTCGAAATTGTTCATACACTTCACATTACAATTCAAGTAGTTTAGTTGGAAGAAGTTTTGCAGGAAATGTCTTTTGCGGCCCCACTCCTTATCACTTCCTGAAAAGTTTTATTAGCGCCTTCGCCCCCTCTTATTCTGTCCCCTTCTTTTCACTACATCTCACCCCATCCACATCTTTAACTTACACTCATCCGTTCTCCCGCTCAGTCTTTGATCTTCCACCTTCTTTTCGCTCATTCTTGGCAGCTTTTTCCTCCGTTGGAAAGTTTGCTGTTCGTCTTCAAAGAAAAGTGTCTTTGAATCCTTGTTTATCGAACCTTTAGTGTGCGTGAATTTATACCTTTTCAAATTTACAGGTACCGAAAATCTAGTTCACATTTTAGTTTAGTTTTATTATACATCACTGATTCTATCCTATTGTTTGTGAAAAAATCCCCAAGGTAACAATCTATTTTGGCTTGAACTAAGTGCGGTTCAACACTGTCGTTAGCTTTGATCAGTTTTTACATTGAAGATTTAAGCGAGTATTTGGTTCACTCCATGACTTTATTATTTCCAACGCGTTTTTTCTATAGCTGTCGCGCTTTAAGGGTGGGCCCAAATGCCAAGAAGTTAGAAGAGGAAGGTGGAAGGGGAAGATATCGATGAGGGATCGCAGGCGAAAACAAGGAAGTTGATTCCCTCCGTTCTACCAACTTCCCGATTTCTACTTCTTGGGAAGGATGGACTCGTCGTGGACGAAAATGGGGAAGTGGTCATGCGCATCGTTTGGCTGCGACCTCCATATTCCCTTGAGGTATATAGGGAATATTTAAAACATATCCGAAGGTAGATCAGTGGATGGAAACTGAAAATGACTGCACACTGAACTGGAACCCTTTATGTTTATAAAAAATCTTATACTTTTACGTTACACCATTTTACGGCAGGATTTTTCATTTGCGCATTGTCTTTCACATGCCACGTATCATTACACATTTTCCTCACGTACTCTCCTCATCTTTTGTAACCTTTAAACTATTCCCTTTCTTTCACGCCTACTCCCGATCGTATTGATTTCATATTTCTTTTCTCTTTACGGAATATTTTTCTGTATTACACCCTCTAAACATGGCTACGATCAAATTTTATTATCTTTATATACATATTATGGCGAAAGTATTATAAACGTGAGAGAAATCGCCAAATGTCAACCGGAATGCGTTTTTAGCATCTTCGGAGATAAGTTTCTTTACTTTAGTGAAGTCTGTAGGGGAAGCAGTATATCGTGAAGGCTGTAACGAAAAATGGAAATGATGTATACTGGGATGCAATAAATCCGAGTGGGAGACGCCGATGGTCGAAAAATTTCGCTTTCACGGCTGGAGAAATTGCTTTCGTAGTAAGGAATTTATTTTAGCTACCAACATTATAAGGTTTTGTATTATTATGCATACTTAAAAGAATGTTCGCTCTAGGACACGGTATTATAATGATTTGATAGAGTTAAAGCGAAGACTATAGTTAATAACCTATATATCTATATATGATGGGTTAGCTAAAATGTAAACTATATTCTTCTCTTTTTTTTCTAGCAAGCCATTATAATACTGGGCCCTAAAGTGAACATTATTTACATTTAATTATTCATTTAAAGTATACAGTATTATAACGAACGAATTTTCTACCTACCGCAAAGGACATGAGAAAATTTTACGATCAGTTATAATTAATTAATTTTTGTTTCTTGGTGCCCTCCTAAATATCCATTGATTGGAAAATTACAGGAGAAGCGTTTAATAAGAGCCACGTGAAATCTGATTGGTGGGACTCGAACCAGGGACCTTACCATTTGTTAACTAGCATGCTAATTCCATTTTGCCTCCGTGATTGGATTAAGAGATTCACTCCGCCTTGAAATGATGGTATGATTTTCTTTTATCTTTGGTGCTACTTATCTGTAAATATCACAGTATCTGTAAATAGCACAAGACATGAAACGTGTCTCCATAATTTTCATAATTTCCGTATCGGTGAGGTTCGTTTGCTAGCGCTCCAACTTCAAGGTACCGGATTCGAGTCTCGGTTTATCGAATTATTATGTATGTACATCTATTGTTACTGTTCTCTCTTTTCCTGTAAATTGTCGGTGAATGTGTTTGTTAGTTCACTGGGAAAATAAGTAAATAAAATTAAATAAGTATTTGGTGGCCGTAAAACGTTTTCACCTTCAGAGTAAAAGTGAACCATTGTAAAGATACTCTTATGGTTACTCTGTTTGGTCGCACACGAACACGCCTGCATCATTTGCTGCTTATAAGGTGCTCAGAAGGTGGGTAGTCCCATCCGTTTAGTGTTGACGCATCAGTGGATTGCAACACAGTGGCGCAACCTATCAGGACGCGGAACTAGCGCAGAGGTACTGCGTTAAAAGTATTAAGTATTATTTTCTAAGACTTAAGTGTTTCACAGGATCATGACATTTTGGACATAGTCTAAGTACAACGTAGAGGAGTGTACAATCAACCGCAAATTAAGAATTTCTTACATTGTGGTTTGGTGGACATTTAGAATGCAGTGTTCTAAGCTATGTTTTGTATTTTCACAAAGTTGGTGGATGAAAACTTTTATTTTTATTTTTGAAACGTATTGGAACGGAATTTGAAGACTATAATAAGGAATGTAATACACTTCTTCTAAGATCCTAACAGCATTTAATAACTCCTAAATTCGTTTTATTTCGTATTGTACTTTCCTATTCATATCCTTTCCACAGTCCCTTCTTAAAAATCTCGTAATAAACAAGAGACAAGTAAAAAAGTAAATCCATTCTAAGAAAGACTTTTTCTTAGTGATTGCGCTCCCTTCTTTTCATACAAGGACTTCACGAGGCCATACTTTTCTGCATTTATTTCTCAGCCGCTCCGTCTTATTTCTAAGTTTTATTCTGTCTTCTCCCTCTTTCTTTACATTATGTCCTCCCCTGTCGAATTCCGTGTCCTCTTTTCAACGCCAGAAAGTTTACTAGAGCGATTCAGGCTGTGGACTCATCGCGCAAAGTTTTGTGGTGGGCGAATTTTGATTCAATAGACTCGCTCTTTCTCTCTCTCCATTTTCCGAGCAGATCAAAAAGCGATCCTTCTTCGTCCGTCACCCTGCAGTCATTTTCAGTTTCGTCGGACGAATGGATTCGAAAGTGTCTTCCCCGGCATTCACTCGAAAAGACCGCGGCTTCCTCTTTTTTTCGTCCTGGAGGAGGCAAATACCGTCGACGACATCGACGAACTGACGCATTACTCTGTTTCATCCGATCGCAAATGTCAGTGAAAGCTGATGTTTTCAGTTACAGGAAATCGCTCGCTCAACGTCGTATCGTTGGCGTGTTTTTTCGAGCTCTTTCGTTTCGCTCTTTTATCCAATGATAACAGCGCTAAATTTCGTGGCTTTCTGGTAGCCAGCAGTCGACGACGGCGGGAATGACGTGTGTAGGCCATGAAAGGAATCGTTGAATGGGTTGAGGAACGGGAAAAGTTCTGCGGTTCGTAAATCGAAGCGAATGCCAACATTCATAGCAAAGGTAGCATCTGTTTGCATGATTCGTTATGAATTTTTTGCTTCGAATCAATTCTCTTTCCATGAAATTGATGTGATGGAGTGTTACTTTGAGGAATGAAGCAGATTGAATGCTCATATAGTGATTATTCTTACTCAACTATTATAAATTTCAGGCAAATAAACAGGTTTTTTCGTCGAGCTGAAATCTTAAGGCAAGGAGATGTAAATCGTAACAGATGACTGGTTACCTTAAAATGTTTAATCCTTGACGAAACCGCTTGTATTTAAAAATAATATTTGAAAATATTGTCTGCGCAGCATTCAGTTCGGAGGACGGTTTGAGTATCCAAACCATTAGCTACTAACAGCTCTAGAGGGGGCATAAGGCTCACTAGGCAAGATGAGGATTGAGGTAATTTGCATTTTTTTCCACAAAGAACTGAATTTTGAATTTTTTATGATATTATATATACAAATACTAGCTAATAGCCTATGAATTACAGAAATATTAGTAGGTAGTTGGAATTAATACTAATTTTATAATGTATGCTATGGGATTATTAACCAAAACGATGATTTTCAATTGCAATTCTCTCTGTAAGCACTTTTTCTATTTTTTATAACTATAGATACTATTTCCGCTGGCTATAAATGAATTAATCATCGATTTTAAACTTTCTTTGCTCTCTGTGGTTTCTAAGAGATTAAAATGAAGAATAATGCATTTTTCTTATGGAATGTTCCTTAAGTAAATCTGCTGACTTGTTACCCTCTCCGGATATTTATAAATGCCAGCTCATTTCTATTCGCAATCGAATACAAAAGAAACTATTGTTTCTTCCAGAACGAGAATACTCGTTTTAATATTCTTAGTTATAATAGCAAAGCCTATTGAGATTGAAAGAGGCACGCCACTCAATATGGGACGCCTCTCAGTGAAACCTACCTTCTCCTCTCCTCACTTTGCATCCCTCGGACTCTGCCCCAAACCCCTTGAAAACCATCTCCACTTTCGAGGACGGTGGCTACAAAATAAGGACACCAACTTGTCGAATAAAAACTCTCTTCTCTCTTTCTCTCCTTTCCTTTGTAAGAGTGCTCTCTATCCCTCCTTAAGAAAAAGTCCTCCTTCAAACTCCTCTCTGTTCCTATCGGATTCATCGTGTTCTCCCGTGTATAAACCTGTTTATGAAGCCACGTATTTAGTCATAGGTCAATTTAAAATCTGTTTTTTCCCTATCAAATTAAAATGCTAATTTATGAAATATTTTTGCGTACCTTTAAAATGTAACTACGAGTATAAAGCATTAAATCGATTCATAGGCCGAGACTAATTCCGCAGTAAAAATAAGCCGGAAAAACATTAAAGCATATTATTCGGTTTTGAAGTTTCCGTGTCATCAAGGCATGTGATTAAGAGCTTCAACATATTTACATATGAATTTATTTAAATTTAACGGAGGTATTTTTATGGCTCTGAATTAAATATCGTTGTGAATAACATGAATTTTATAAATTTTTGTTTTGATTTTCTGGTTTTTAAAATTGATAGTTAATGAAACTGGAAATGTCTTCATCCGTTGCTCTACAGTTAATTGCTAAAGAATTATTAAGCACGACTGACTTTTCTTCCACGCATATGCGTAAAGAACCTAAGAGGCATTTTAAGGAAGGTGATTGAAAGTATTGAAAGTATCTATGAAAGAGTTAGGTTCCGTAATAGCGACCTGGCCAGAAATTAACATTCGGTGAGGCGTGGATCTGTTTTTGGCGATTGGTTTAGACAATAAAAACACATTTTTAACCTAATGTTTGCATACATTTTTATGTCCTGCTTCTAAAAGAATTATAATAATTAATTTCAATGTTTACATAGAATATATATCAAATCAGCAGAAAAAATCAATGACAGTATTGTTTATATACGCGAAAAATGCAGACATTTACGAAATCCTCGGAAAATCAATTAATAAAATGATTAAATTTAAAATTTAAAAATATACTGACATTGTATCTTACGCTTGAAAATTAGACAACCATGTGATTCCCGTCAAATTAATCAATGCTATTAGGACAATCGTAAATTTGGAGAAAAATAAATATTTTTTTCCCAATGTTTTTTGTTTTGAAAAGTCCATGCTAAACTTTTTAATAGAATCAGTAAATGGATTACATTCGTCAACTCATTGAGAAAGAGCTAGAGAACAAAATATTAATTTATTTGAGTTTCAAATTAGTGAAACTAAGCGAATGGGGAGGTTTTAAGGCAATTTTGAGAAGTCTAAAATAATTGCTTCCTTGTATTGATACCGACTCTTCCTTAATTCAATTATACTGGAGTGAGTTTTACTTCTTTGATAAAATATTTATCAACAGAAATAGAATTTCCTTCTGCCCTAGTAAAATACGAAGTTACCTTATGTCTCCGTAAAATCCGAAAGTATTGCTTTGAGAAATAAAATCAGACGGTATTTTCCATGGAAATAGAGTCGGCCAGAGCGAAGGTTCCCCAGTCCAGGAAAGAGGTTCTTCCACTTTAAGCCATGCCGTAGAAACAAAAATTTCATTGAAGTGCGTGGATGAAGCCATTTCTTCACTTTCTTTACATTTCGTATTTTCCTGGATAGAGAGAGGTTGTGTTTAAGGAAACAACGTTGAGACAGAGAGAAAACATAAAACTTCTCTGGAGACTTAGAATTAGGTAACGTGATGTATAAAATAAGATTAGAACGAGAAAGGTAAGAACAGAGGCTGAGAAAAGTTACGATCGAAACAAAGGTAGGAATATTTGAGCTGAGAGGGAGTGGAAAGAAAGAGGGAAGAAAATAAAAATGGGACACGAAGAAAAATTGAACGATTAATAAAGGAGAGAGAAATAGTGTAGAAAATCAACTAACGTAGATTAACGCTAAGGTGTTTTTAATTGCGAATCAAAAGTATCTAAGAAAGAGATCCTTTACCATATTCACGAACAGTTTCAATAGAAGATCGTGATAGCGTCTTCGTGAGGGAAAAAGAATCAAAAGATTTGAGACGTGGCCGGAGCTCGAACCTGGATCTCCTCTTTTCTTCTTAAATATGTAAATATTGTAATTCAAAATTTCTTAAATGTTACATACTCATGATTATGTATTATCTTGACGAAGGTTAAATGGAAGATGGGACTCTTTAGTCCCAATTTCGCCCAATAAAAAGACGCTTGTATTGTATTGGATCTCTTGCTTGCTCCAACAAGTTTAGCTACCACGGCAGAATATTCTCTCGTTTCCATTTTCCTTCAGTCCGGCTTACTGAAGATCTGTTGTCGAATTCCTAAATTACTATGAAATAATGTTTTGAATTTTTCTATTCGAAATGTAGTGTAATAATAGCTTAAAAGGTTGTATAGGATCCTCAGAAAGTCTACTGAGTTCTGGGTGTCCATTGCGTTTGATCGGACTCCGCCACTCTTCACTTTCCTTGGGTAGCAGATAAATCGAAACAGTTTCTTCAAATTCTGTATTCAGGAACCTCAGGCACTGACACGGCACGAGAAACTTAGTAGTTCGGCACCATTTTCCTAGTTGTTTTCCTTAATTTATTTCACAAATTGGCCGAAACGGGTATCCGTCATTTCCTTCTGCAAAATGAGCAAAGGCTCATTCTTGAGAGCTAAAACCGCGACGAATCAAAATATAAGGAAGCATACAAGAATACTCTATCCACAGTTGTTACAACTGTTTCCTTTAACAGCGTCTACATTGCAACGACCCTGAATATTTCTGTGAAAAATCCTAGAATATCCTTTCCCCTAAAAATTGGCCAATTTTGGCATCCAGCATCTTTCAAACACGCAAGGTGGAATCACAAAATCTAAGTTTATTAAAGAGCTATGCGAAGTTTCAAGTCGTTCACTCTAAAAAAACTACTTTTGTTCTCCTGGCCAAATTCTCGGTTCTAGCCCACTAAGCGACGGTTGAGTCGTTATGAAGTATGAAAGTTTCAGACATTTTCTGCATTGAAACTTGACTTGAGAAATAGGAGGGGTGATAAAGAAAAATCGGTTTCTATACATGTATAGTGATTTTGTGAATTATTGTGACAAGGCTTCTAAGCTAATTACAAATAGAATACGATTTCTCAATTAAATAGCATTACGCATAATATATTTATTATAATAGATGTTCAATGTTTATTTTTTCGTGCCGTTATATGTCATACATGCATCATTCATTTGGCATTTGGACAATTTGGTATTATCCATTTATTTAGGAAGATAATGTGTCAACGATACAAAGCAAATTATAAAAGCAGTGACGAATGCTCTGATTCAGCTATTTAGTTGGTAATTTGAATGTAATTGAAGTTGGATTATTGGAATATGGCAAAGCTAACTGTACGCAAGCAAATTTTTTGTTTTCGATCTGAGGGGGTACTTGCTGTTCTCTCGGCTAGACTTGTAGAATGTAATTCATTCCCATTATGAGTTTTAATCATCCAGCGTTTGTGACAATATTATGATCGGTTACTTTATTCGTACAAGGGTACACTAAAGTTATTTTACGTATTTTTTCCGCCCAGAGATAGGAAGAATACAGGTAAGCTAAGTGTTAATTGCATTGAAAAGTTTTCTGTTAGAATTAAATAATAATTGATATAAAAATAGCAGTATAAATAAATAGGAATAAATATAATTGTTATATTAAAGAAATCCTGCTGACGGTAATCATGGTGGTCCATTAAACCCAATGTAATATTAGTAATCAAAGTAAAATTCAAAACATAAGTTAAAATTTCTCTGTCTCCTTTAGTTGATAAAATGGCAAGAAAAGCGAAATATTATCGATACATTTCAGAAATAGCTATACATTTTTTTACGAATTCATGAAATCATATATTAAACATTTCTTTATCAGGATATGAGATGCTGGAAATATTTAACTAACCGAAGTATTATTTTTATCGAAGCTGATTAGAAATCTCTCCCTAATTCGTCTAATATGTCTTAATCATCTTCGGAAGTTCCTTAAGAGAATCTCATCATTTAAAGAAGAATACGTTTTTAGGGAATGGCGCCATAAAAGGATTCGTAGCGATCCTGCGGAGGGAGATAAACTATTATTCGAAAAATTACATCGAGATGCACTTGGACGAAAAAAGAAGGTCAAGTTCCCTGGATATTACTTCTCTTCCCGAAGATGCTTAATTAGATCGAGAAAACGCTTCCTGAATTTACGAAACTCGCCTCGCAAAAGTTTGTGAAATTCAGCCGAGGTGAGGATTTGGGGAAAAGAATAGCTTCTTTTCCTCTCTTCGTATTTTCGCTTAACGGGATTTATGCCGTGACGGAATAATTCGATAAAGCTTCTGAGTATAAGTCCGAAAAGCAGAGTGGCTCCTGAGGATAATGCAGTTCTTCATCTCCTCTTTAGAGATTTCAGTTAACTGATTAACGCCTTTCAAGGGGAAAATTAGGAGAGGCGAGAAATGCCGCCGGAATTTAAATAATAGAGGGAGAGACCGAAAGAACTTAAAGATAACGAAGTGATGTCGGTCGGAACAGCGCTGTGAATTCGGTGGCAAAAATGGGAACTGAGGTAGCAATTTATTCTCCGTTTTTTTTTTCTAGCCCGTAACATAATCAGGTCAGGGATGACAGTCTACTGAGGCGTTAGTTATAATTGAACAATATGGTGAGGTGGATAGATTGGATTTCGATTCGGATTCCGGCATATTCTTATGCATCTATTTGATGCATTATATACATAATTTTATAAAACCGATTTAAGTTATAAATAACATGCTCACAATGCAATTCACTTCGGTTAGAATTGAAAAAAATATAAAATGAATATTTTATTTTATTTACGCGATGAAGTTCGCGTTTAAACCTTGTTTAGATGAGTCAGTATGATTATTTATTTATTGTCTGTCAGAACGCCGTTCACTGTAAACTTAATTTAAACAGAGGTATTTCCTTCAGATTACAGGTTATTTAGATCTTAAAGGTTTGGTATTCATGGTCCTTGAAATTGTGATTTTGGATAATATTTTTAGGGAGATTTATGAAGTTATTCTATAACATGTAACGATTATTTTAAAGTTTTTATAGTTACAGTAGAAAGAATTTCGTACACTTTTAATATTTAAGAAGTAATTGCATGTCACATCGATTTGTTAATGTGAATCTTTAAATACGTTTTGAGGGTCGATTGGAAAGTGTTAATTCTTTTAGAATTTTGTCTTAATACTGCATTATTGATGACTTGCTGCAAAAGTACAATTATAATGACAGTTATAATGATTATTATCTATCTTTATAATGATGGAATACGTATATTAAATTACGTACAATTTATCGTATTGTAATATCACCGTATATCTCCGTATAATACGATCGTAATATTACCGTCTATTAACGAAGAGTTGTTGGCCTGAGGAACAAAATATAGCTTTTAGTCAACCTAATTCATGTTATATTTGCTTACTATCGGATTGACAATAGTATAGACCTGGACTTTGATGCGTTACCCATTGATGATCTGCTATTATATTGGGACATGTTATACATCGTTCGAAAGAGAATTTATTTGTCTTTAAAATGATATACATTAGGAGTCAATACCGATCTCGTGTTTTATGTGAGACGACGTAAACCAAATCAAAACACGGTAAATTCGCGCAAATCCATGACTCGGTCATCTTCACATCTTTGTCGAACAATGACCAGGAGTCACAGAAAAACCAAACTTTTAGCAGAAATGTGTTATATAGTTGTAAAGCAAAATCCGCGTTTCTGAGATCCGACCATGATTTATTGACCTTTGATAAGCGTCTGAATTAAAAATCGATCTCCTCCTACAAATTT
>KZ308125.1:591871-604913 GCA_000376725.2 Ladona fulva | reverse complement strand
GTTGATGGTAATTTAATGGATCGCGAGCTATAAAAACCTCTTATTTGCCTACTTCGTATTACTAGAATATCAGAAAAAGCACCACAAAATAACAAAAACCTTCACATAGTGCCATGATCGTTGTGTTATGAACTTAGAATTAGGTTAACAACATATCAAATACTATATCCATAAAACACGTCAGTATCCATTACGCATAGGACTTCGGGATGGAAGCCCCACTTTAGTTTCCATATCACTCGAATAAAAACGTTATCAATCTATTGATATAACCTTTTCAATCCTCCGTATATATATGGTATTTAGTCGATTAAATTATCATATTATTACTAACGATATATACGTGCATCTACTTACGTACCCTACGAGCTGCCATTTCGGCGGCAGGATGGTTTTTAAAAATTACACTTTATTGAATTCCCAACGAAGATATCACGCCTTACTAGTACTTACTATACTACTTAAGCCCTCTTTTATTCTTACAGCTGAGAATGCCTTGCTCTTGCATTAATTTAGTGACTAGTATGTGGTGATCATATGGCTAGGATCATATCACGTTAAAATAAGTATCATAGACTCCTTGTTCCTATTGACGCAAAGTTGTTTGCCTGAATGAGTCTTCGCCGGAATAACCTGAATGACCAGTTTTGTTCATTTGTTGAATAAGCGTTCCCAAAACAAAGGTTTCAATTTTCGCAATGTTATGTCATTATAATTTTGCATGTATACCTAATAATTTCGTTGCATCCATAGGGAACAAATTTGGAAATTCTATATAAGGCTGATCATACAAAGCATTGAATTGTACCAGCCTTGTTAAAAATAAGGAAACATGAAACTCAGGGAGAAAATATTTTTAGGGAGATGATCCAGTCACTGAAGCTCATTCTGTTTCGTGATAGACTGTCGGGTCGCATCGTGAAACTAAAAGAAGCTTTCAGACGTTTTGTGTGCCTGAGATTACTAAGGGAGCTGGACACGTGAACCTTTCATACGTCTGAATTACGGTCAAAAATAGGTACAAAAATGCTTCATTAACTTAAAAACTAATCAATAAGGACTTTTCTTTTCATGGCACTGCTTCACTTCCCACGTTAATGGCTTTCGTTCAGAGCCGAGGCTCAGCTAACGAGTGCTTTCGCGAGGGTGGTAACTCAGCTTCTGTTTCTCCAATCTCGTGAATGAAAGGATTGGGCGATCGCAGTGGGTGGCAATTAGTCTCAACCTTCTACATTTTAATTAGCGATCGTGCCTTGTGAAGATTCTCCTCCAAAAATATTTATAACGTATGCCTTGTACTTCTATATTTTTAAGAACGGATTACAAAGGTATGTGAAAATTTCACGTGGTTTTTTCAGAGAAACGACAGTTTTCGACTATTAAATCGTCAGGTAAACGGTTAGGAGAGATCAGGGTATGTGTACAAAATATGGGTGATGGAAGGGTAATGGAGCGTTACTAAGAGTGGAGGTAGAGGACGAAGAAAGCCAACAGTTGACAGAAGGGAGGAAGAAGTCATGAACTGGTATTTGTACCTACCTAAGGATATAATTGTTTTAATCATGACGCAAAATTTCCAGCTGGCCCGGTATATATAAAAAGGGGTCTTAATGTTGGATGTGAAGTAAGTGAGTTAGCGGAAAAGTCTAAAGAACAATTCTGCTTGGGAAGGTGTTTAGCAAAATGTGATTTATGCGTGCAGTCGTTGAAACTTTAAGGCAGTTAGATTGCTTAAATTTTAACAATCCCTTTCTTAATATTTCTTAATTACTTCTTTGGTAATTTGTAATTTTTCGTCGAAAAAACTGGTTTGTAACCTTGATACTTTACATCATGATTAACCTTTATGCGTGGGCCAATATTATGAGACGGAGAAAAGATCGACCATTAAATACCCAATATGTGTATCAATTACAATGATATGCCGATTTTGTAGTGTTATGTACATTTTGTTCCTTATTATTGACACTTCTTCTTAGAACTGCAATTGGATAAATATTTTCATATGGGACGTAATGAAGTGTTCTTATGATTTTCTGCTACAATAATTTTTACACCAATATTTTCTTAATCCAAAATTGTTATTATTTCCCTATCGAGAGAGAGAGTATAACAATATTCTATTTTGAAGACGGCTTAGTAAATTCACAAATGTGAGTCTAATTTCAAATGATTTTGACATATTTCTGTGATAAAAGAAAACGTGAGTACACTTTTGGTCGTTATATACAAGAGTTCGTTCATAATGCTAAAATAAATTGTCTGCTTTGTAGATATTGAATGTCTCTTCATTGGTGACGTAAATCATGTCGATTCCAATATTGAATGCTCTAATAATAATATGTATTACAGCCTTGTAATTACCAATTGTAATATTTATGTAATATATATTATTATTATTATTAATATTAATCAAAGGCTGCTGTGTGGAACCTATTCCACGGTGGCAACCGTATACATAATTAACGTCGTTCCTACATCATAATATATACCCCAAATACATACTACATAGGGCACAATATATACCCCAAAATAACTACAACATACACCTCAAAATAACACATTATATGCAATACTAATACAGTTATGAAAATACTTATACGGTTATAAAACATAGAGTCAACCTATGTGGGGGGAGTAAGTATTCTGCCTGGTATTCACCCTAGTCGGGAGGAAAACCCATCCAAAACCTCCCTAAGGCAGTTCGTCGTACAATTTCACATACAATTACAATTACAGCATATATGCATTGATTACAATTCCTAACCATTGGTAAAGTAGAGCTGTAGGTTCTTTAGAATTACACAAGTCGATAATTAAGATATGTATATGTTTTGAGAAATAAAGCTAGAAAAACGTCTTTACTCGAACGTTTCAAGAAGTATATTCCTTTTCTACTTACACGAAAAGCGAAGTCTCGAAGAACATTGTAAAACTTAGTAGTAAAGATCTTATTAAAGTAAGGATCTTATTAAAACTTCAGATCAGTATTTCCGCTGAAGAAACTTTGTAGAAATGTGTTGATGGTAATTTAATGGATCGCGAGCTATAAAAACCTCTTTTTTGCCTACTTCGTATTACTAGAATATCAGAAAAAGCACCACAAAATAACAAAAACCTTCACATAGTGCCATGATCGTTGTGTTATGAACTTAGAATTAGGTTAACAACATATCAAATACTATATCCATAAAACACGTCAGTATCCATTACGCATAGGACTTCGGGATGGAAGCCCCACTTTAGTTTCCATATCACTCGAATAAAAACGTTATCAATCTATTGATATAACCTTTTCAATCCTCCGTCTCTATCCTTCTTCGTTTCTTCTCCCTCTCTCTCCTCTTCGAAAATTCCAAACCTTTGCCGTATCCCTCGTGACTCCCATCCGAAAAAGCCTCGCTCGCTCTCCCGCAAATCAAAAACCACTTTATTCCGCGTTGAGAGGTGCCTTTGGGAGCGAGCGAGAGTCGTCGCGGCGTGGAAATGTTCCATCTCCGTCGCGAGTCCCTCTGCTATACCTACACATTAGAACTTATCCAAACAGTGCCTTTCTATCACTCCTTCTCACCCTAACAGTCCATTTCACGGCTGCATTCGATTTCCGCCTTGTCTCCTCCGTTTCCAGGGTCGCTTTATGTGCACTCCCATAACTCTTTCTTGCGTGGTGTTTGGGGTCTCGAAATCTCGTAGATTTATGCGATTTGTTGATTTGGTGGGCGTTTTTAAACCAGGACACAAAAAATGTTAACCGGATATTTACAGAATATGGTCTCCAAAATATTAAAAGGCATTTAACATAAAATACTAACCAGCTTTTCCGGTTAGTAATGAAAGAAGTTAACTGTAGTTTCGTGAGAGAAAGAGGAGGAAAGAAAATACTCGTTGTTCGTATTGATCGATTTTTTTGGATGGAGGAGGCGGTGTTAGACCCACGCATCCCCCATCCAAGCAGTACTTTGACGGGTGATTGCTTAAATAATGGTAACTACTGCAAATTTAAAAACAAGAGGTATTTGAAGAATAAAGTTTTGATTTCTGGTAATATTATTTTTTAAATTCGTTCTCCGCTTGTTACGCGTCAACAATCAACCTTTTTGGGAGTTAGCAGGTTAAGGTTGCCAATGATTGAGATTAACAGTATGAAATGAATGAGTATGGCTACTATACTACTTCTCTAACACTCGTTATTACCATGATATTTAATTTGGGAAAAGAATTTTTCCATTGTGTAACCCTTGAGAATGGAGACATATATCCGTTATGTGCATAGGGTAATTCCTAGAAGTCGGTAATCCAGGACTTCCCGTTCGACTCCAGATGTGAGATCCAACTGCCGACATACAGCTTACGGAGTGTTTTTAAACCTATAAACCACGAGTTTTACCTCAGGATGCCACTCAAACACATGGAGTCAACCTTTGGCTTTACATCCTCGAAAAAGCAGAAAGATGAACTGCCCTATCTGGAGCTCAAGCCCCAGCCGTCTATATGGCAGGCGATTACCTTAACTGGTACCTTAACTAGACACATAATTTAAACTTGAGGTTTTAAAGGATAAATTTATATGTAAAAGAAGAGAATAGAATGTGTAAGTTCCAATGTAAGTTCAGCATTCCAAGTTTAGCAGGTAGCACATTATTTATTTTTATAATAATATGATTTCTTATTCTGGAATTTAAGTTCGCGGTGATGCATCTAAGTATTTGCATGGCGGTTACTTGGATGCCAACGATGATTGGGCAAACGAGACACCTCATTTGCCATTAAATGCGCTCTGTTAACAATTCAGGCCAACGCCACAGGTTAATGGCCGAGCAAATTTCCTTTAGCAATTAAGGGCGTACTAAAGGCAACAGATAATTGGAATTTCTTTAGTTGATTCGATCCTGCATATTGTATTTTCACTTTCGTTCATGCAATGGAGAGGGTTGTATGGATGGTAACATCAGTGTGATTCCAAAATATCAAATATGTCAATTTATCAAACTGTACTATATTTTCTGTTTAAAAAATACTATTTGTGGTATAAGTCAAACTTACATTTGAAGAGTTTCCATCAAATCGAAAATAGTTTTTTACTTCACATCGAAAGTAGTTTAGCAATGATTTTGTAGATTAAATTACTTTTAGATGAACAATTACAATATCCAAAAAGTTATGATTTTATATCGCTGAAATGTTATCGATATTAGCAGTCATTTTCTGGTTGTCCTAACAAATGTAATTATTTATTCTATGAACCCTTTAAGCCCCTCTTACGGGTTTCGTCGTGGATAAAAATTAGAACGTTATCCATTTATTATTGATGCTTAAAAATTATGAAATATCTTAAAAATTGTGTTTCCTTTATGAGTTTGTCCCTTTTATTTTCATTTCGAGAATATTACCTTTTCAAGGTGATACGCAACGCAATTTCAACGTAAAGAATGGATATACTTTTTTCTGACTGTAAATGTTATGTAACGAAGCTAAAATAGTGTCTGACGATTGAGAAAATATTACCTAACGAATAATATCCCTTTAAATTGTATGAGAGTCCCTTTAACTGCTGGAGACATGAAAACTGTGAAGCTTGTATTTTTATTTTTGATGATAATATTTTTCACATTTAAATCAAAAAGGATACTCTTGGGAAAGGGTTGTATCATTTAACTTCCTTGTATTCCTTCCAGTCCTTCTATTTTCTGGCTTCTTGAGCTTAATTAGAAATCGAAGCCTTTAGTTCGCTTGGAGTATATCAGTTTACCGTTAAATTGTGTCGCCAGTTATTAATGGCATTTTCCCTTAAGTACGCTACCAATGTACCTCTTTTAAAAGACAGTCAGAAGAGAAAACAGCTGGAAAATATAAACGTATCAGGGAAGGACATACAAAAATATCGCAAGTTTTGGTAAATTCATGTTGTATTGGCCATCATATGTACTAATTTAAAGAAAAGAATTTGGTAAATAATAACATATATACGAGTATTACTACAATATTAATGTAGAATAAATTGTACATTCTCTCAATGTATTTCTACGATATTATATATCTTTATTATTGATTACTAGACATTGTATTGTTAGTTTTCATTACGAATTCACTTTATTCTTTGCTTCTTAAAGGAGACGAGAGAAATTGCACTAAGAAGGGAATATTTAGGCACATGAACCTACCGAAAGGTGGAACACTTATGTATATAGTATTCAAGACAAAGTTTTATGAAATTTTGATATTTGTAAATATTTAACCCCAAGTATGTATTTTTATCTGTAAAAATTATAAAGCCTGTTATTTTAAAGTCATAAATCGAACATCTAACCAACAATTTAGTGGAAACGTGATGGAAAAGATGATGAGAGGAATCCGCACCAGAAACAGAGTAATATAAGGGGTTTGAGAAATACTGAATTGCTTATCCGACAGGAATAGGTATGTCGTATTCTTTCATATTTTAGATGCTTAGTGTGAGCAAAAGGTCCAATTATTATTTCAGTATTTTTTTCAGACTTGGAATACATTCAAGGTTTGAGAAAAATTTTGAGGTCAGTTTCTAATTGGTGGAGCTGATCGCCAACGAAGAGTCAAGTTGTATGTTACGTGTGCGCTATAATTAATTCTTACAATTCGTGAAAGAAGAAAGCAGTGTAACAGATACGGTTTACGCTAGTATAATGTTGTACCCTATGTTTAGTTTCCATATAGTGCCGTAAATGCTAAACTGTGTCCTCGCATTTGGGCGAAATGGACGCTCCGTCACCTCCCTTTGTAGGGAACATATTTTGCTCCTAATGACGCTAACTTAGAAAATACGTCTGCTGGATTCCGGCTCCCTGACGTTGACCCAGTATGCGCTCGTATGAATGCTCATTTTGTTTGAACTTTGGCCTGTTATTCGTCATTTGATTACCCGCTTGGCCCGAAAAGGAGGCATTTGTTCTGTTTTACCCTTTCTGCCTCGGATGCACGAATCCTGTCTCGTTTTTATCCGAATTGCGTACGATGAATTGCTTAAATTATTTTGAGGGAAAAACGGCTATACTTACACGCGAAGCTTTCTTCGAGAAAAAAGTGTGCACAGATGGTGTTACATTCGCTTACATACATTTTCAGAAAATTCCAACATTCCTAACTGAGAATTAATTTAGGAATTTCCTTTGTGTTTTAGTTTTTACTGAGAAAATAGGGTACGCAATACATACCTAGAATTTCATTAAATTTGACAAAAAATGATTGACTTAACTTTGACCAATTTCATTTCATGAATAAAATTATTTAATTTATTCATGGAAGAAAATGTGTACCTCCGAGTTAAAGTATGTAAAAGGATTTTTACATTTATCGCGGCTGCATTATGCGAGTTACTTTCATCTTTTTGTTTTAATTACTTTTTCCCGTTTTTTCTGTGTTGGCACCTTACTCTTGCTTCTTTTGTGTATCAGACAGACTCAGAATGATCTTTAAATTGTACAAATAAAATATTATTTATAAATAGAACATTCATAATATAAAAATATGAGAAAATATAATGGGACCTCCACTTAAATTGGATTGTGATTAATTAATGATTAAATGAAAATTAATTTAATGATTGTTATCAAATCATATTAAATTACATGTTTAACTTTTACAAGAAGCTCGAAATTAAGGAATTCTATTTTCCTATTTGCAGATCCAAAAAGCCAACAAGATTGACTTTATTCGCACGTCTACGGAGTTTCAAGCCCTCAACGACTTCTTGAACTGGAAGCATTCCAGATGTAGCTGTAAGTGCTCTTTTCGTCTATTCAATAGATTTTTTTTGTGACTCCCATTGACAATTTAAAATTTGCCGAGATACTGAAGAATTTACATGCCAGCATTGATCTTGTCGTTATGGAACTTACGGATAGTATTCTTGGACCATCTGCTGACGATTTTAATCTTTATTGTATGTATATTATTATCCTATTATTGGGCCTCCGAATAGCGATCTGGGTAACGCTTTCGACTTAAACACGTTAGAGTTCGATTCACGGTGGGAGCTTAAATGCAAAATTACCTAAGTAGTCGCAGGTTTCCAAGTTACTACTACTACAAGAATACTATTCGTTTTGAATGGTTATAGGAATTCCTTTTTCAAAATATTTCGATATTTGCAGTAGTTTATCCTTAAAAGATGTACTTTATTCGCCTACAAATATGCATGCATCTTAACAGAATATGCCCTTTTCCAGATTGTCTTTCAGGTTTTATATACAATCTCTAAGTAATTATTATTTTTTTGTTATTAGTATGTAGTTATATATAGTATTTTATTTTCGTTTTCGTTCGCGTAATAATGGACACAAATACGTATGAAAGAAGCTATATATTCGTTGTAATCTGCCCAGGATTTCTTAAATTAAATTTTGCACATCCAATCTTTTCGTAGGATTATTTTTCAAGAGCACCGTAGAGTCAACCAGCAAAATCTCGGTCGCAGTCAAATTCCTCTCACGGAGATTTTATTTTGATGAATTCCTCATTTTATATCTTAATTTTTTCCGCTCTCGCAGTTGTTTGTCTTTTTTTATATTCATGGGAGGTCCTGGCCTCCTTTCAGAGGCTCTTATAGTTGTGTATACTCCATTAAATCTCCCTTTGAGCCTCCTTCTTACCATATCAGACACCTAAAACTTCCAGTTTATTTGGAGTATTGCATTTTCATAAGGCTCCCTAATTATTTTTCAAATTGCCGCTCTGTTTTTACTCTTGTTTCCCAGTGGTCTATGGATTCTTCTGTCACTCATACGTGAGCAGATAAGAGGTTCTTTTCCCCAGAAGTCCGATCCCTGGCTTCTGCCCTTTGCTATCTCTCTCTTTTAATTATATTTTCTAGGGAATTGTTCATTCTCTAAATCTTAACCTTGTCGACGCTATACCTCAAAATCTACCATATTTTTTCTCCTTAGACCTAGATAAGAAATTATAATAGGTTTGAAAACTATCTTCAAAGACGTTTCGGCTCATTTTAAGAACTGTTAGTGATTAATATTCACCTATAATTTTACTTCGACCTCACTGGAGGTAAACTCTCAAAGAGGATGAACATGAATGAATTAATAGATAAACTCAATAAAAAAATATTTTCTGGCTGTCAGAAAATGTCCATCACAGATACACTCCGAAGATAACTCATTCCTAAATCATTTGTTTTAGCTGGATTACCTAGTTACTTTGTCCTTAAAAACTTCCTAAAGCATCAAATTTCATTAATTAGTAAACATGCGTTCATGCGATAGACTATTAAACATTCATTAGCTGAATCGAATTTGTCAGCCTAAGCCCGTAACATAGAGATAACTATCAGCCAAGGAAATGGGTTAGATGACTTGGCACGATAAGTCGTGCATCTCGGAAAATTCCCAAGGAGAAACGGACATGAAAAAAGTCTGACGGAACCGGGACTCGAACCCGGGTCTCCCAATTGCCGGTCGGTTGCTCTATTCCCAAGGGAATTTTCCGAGATGCACGACTTATCGTGCCAAGTCATCTAACCCATTTCCTTGTTTGTTATCCTTAAGGGGGGGTTCTCCTAACACCACTTTGTATGGTCGGTGCCTCGGAGAGGCCATGGCTGTGAACGATGCCGCTTAGTCGGACGAACTCACGCGCCCAATACCTATAAAGTCTCCCAAACGGCATGGAGAAATGTTCTGGCGGGATAGCTCAATGGATAGAGCAACCGACCGGCAATTGGGAGACTCGGGTTCGAGTCCCGGTTCCGTCAGACTTTTTTCATGTCCGTTTCTCCTTGGGATAACTATCAGCATTAAAATTCAAAACAACAGAATGTAATCAATATGCTTTACCGTACATTGCGGATCCCCAAAGATAAATATAGAAAATATTGCATAGTTTCAACTAAAATTTTGATTTCGAACAGTTTCGAGTCAACCAAGTCTTCGGGTCGTGTAGATTCACTTAAAGATGATGTAGTAGAGTCAAAACCATTTGAAACTAATAAGTATTTAAATTTTTGCCCTCAAAATGAACTCAAATAACATTTTAAGTCTTGTGTTGTTATGTTCCATGAAGAGGATGCGAATACTATCAATTAAGTTGAAAAAAAAAACATTTGTTGATTTTTAAATTTATTAGTAGGATCACTCAGCCGGGGTTATGCATGCAGATTGCACTATCAAATATCACGTGTAGCTAAGTAACTGTGTTAGTCCTTAAATCTCTGAAGCAGTCTTGAGTTGGCAATGAAAGGGAGTTGGAAGTCAACGGGCACAAGAGAGCCCCGTAGTGGAGCTTGTACATAAACAGGAGAGATACTATAGGATTGCGGTGGGAAAGGGTAGAAAGGGACAAATCTACCGAGAGTTGCATTCGATGAAGGGAAAGGAAGGGATACGAGGGAGCGATAGGGAAAAAGGGGAAGAAATATAACTCCTCTTTAGTCCGGAACTTGAGCGCCACCTTTTCCATGCAACGGCTCAAGACGAAAAACTCCATTTCCTCCGTCGGAGTCGCCCATTTCGCCTTCCGCACACCATTCAAACCCCCTTCTCTTCTCCTTCTACTCTTTCAAACCCCCAACCCCTGCTTCGACGTCTTCATTTTGGGAATCTATCCTTTTCCATTTCTACTCCTTTTCCCCTTAAACTCCTTTTTTTGAGGGGGGCCTTTCAAGTTTCTCTCGGATACGGTGAACGTGCGGAATTCCCAAATCTCTGTGGTGGGAGATCTGAAGCGAAAAAGAGCTCCATAGACAGTTTTCCTGTGTGTATATATATGTAAAGAAACAGGTACGGAAACGTGCTAGCGTGTGCACGCGTACGCGTGAACCAAAGCCTTTGCTTGCTATGAGACTTGTGACGTAATTTTGTTTTCTCATTCATTCAACTGAATGCATGGATTTGCTTAAAATACGTGGTTTGTTGAGCGAAATTAGGGTAGAAATTTTTCCTTAAAATTATGCCTTTCAGTTAACTTTTTTTAGAAAAGTAGGTTGCGGTATACACCAAAATAATAAGTTTTCTAATCGATCTTTTTAGGCTAGATTCAAGAGGTCGACTTTTACGTGTATTCAGTTTTTTCTGGTAAGGAAGTCATATCTAGTCTTCGTCGAAATTTTAATTATTAGAAACAAAATTGGATCGAATGTGAACGACAAGAAGAAACTACGTGTAAATACATTAAAAAATACATACATAATTTCATTATCTCCTTCCCTCAAATGAAACCATTGATGTACCATTAATGCATACTAATTAAGGTCAGAGTGTATCTCGTTACAATTTTTACGTAAAATAAACTTAAGTGTTTGCTGTAAGTAGATAGTGTGGTGACAGCATAACCTATTACTGCCATGCAGAAGTTAAAGTGTACAAGTATCTACAACATTATGTGCCAAGGGCGAATCATTACGTATATTACGTGCGGTATCATCCCATTAACTGCTATGTACGTCATCAGACATAATAGTGGTTTGGTATTTGTTCTACTTTGCTTGTTTTTGTAAATAAATGAGCATGAGTTTAAAGGTTAACAATTAAATTAATATTTGAAAAATAATACGATTGGCAGAAACGTAGAGAAAGCATTTATCTAAGGTGGTTGATTTTTATCTTATCACTCAACGTAGAGAGCACTTATTATTTCTCTTATTGTTCAATGTGAAATTGGAGTAGAAAATAGTGATTAAACGGTTAATACCTTCGAATTCCAATTTGTAAAATATAAAATAAAAAATGTAAAATTTGTAAAATATTTCCAGTAAAATATTTACATTTATTATGCCAATAGAAGGCACACAAATGTGCCTTCTATTGGCATAATAATGGTCAAATGTAAACGATAAGAAAAATATGACGTGTAATTACAATAAAAATATCAACAACCAGTGTGCCTGAGTACTGAATAAACCATCAACAACTGTTGCTAAGCAAAGGAACCTCAAGCAGAATTTCGAGCGTTTCATTCCGTTCCTGCAGCAGGAAATCAGCGATTCGTATTCTCTTCCGAATACAGAAAAAAAAACGTTCAAAATTTTAGCATTAGCTAACCAAGGTACAAAAGATTTGCATTTATGTGATGCAAAATTCCGGAAGAATTCATGAAAACGTTTTGTCAATTTAAGAGTCTCATTTGGAGAGAATGACTTAATTTATCATGTTTTATGGGTATTAAAAGTCACATCGCTCCAATTAAATACCTTTTTATATTTTCAGAAGGTAAATAAATTTATATATTTTACTTATATTTTAGAATTGATGAAAGTGATCAGAGTAATCGCCAAAATAATTTTTATCAGGATACTTTTAAATTAGCCACGTTATTTTATCAAATTTCGGTAATGTAACCTCGCATTACGTGCGCAGAAATATAAATTGATCGAATTCGTGCACAGAATAAAAGTGTAGGTAGAGAGGCGTCATTTTATAAGTAATTGTAATTTAATGCGAAAAATATGCCAAAGTTTATAACGGTTATTATTAGAAGTAATAGATTTATCTCGCCAATTTTTCTGGTTCGTGTATTGAAGTTGTTTTTTCGGCAATGAAAAGAAAATTTTGCATTACAAATTCACGTATAGAAGAATCAGCCACGTAGTGAATATCAGACTTTAGAGAAGAGATATTCATTAGGAGATGAACCTGGCAAAGGATATTTTGAAAGTGCAAATATAGAAGATCGAATTTGAACACAATGAAGTTTTGATTAAAGAAATCGTATTGCCGTTCCAATACCTAAAATTAGTGATTTCCTTTCTTTACTCATCCAAAAGATTCTATCAAGCTCTTGATTATGATACAAAACAAAGAAAAGAAATCCTTCTTGAGAAAAAAAAATTGAAGAGAATGTTGCGAAAA
This sequence comes from Ladona fulva, assembly GCA_000376725.2. Lineage (NCBI taxonomy): Eukaryota > Metazoa > Arthropoda > Insecta > Odonata > Libellulidae > Ladona > Ladona fulva. The sequence goes on along the minus strand of KZ308125.1, from coordinate 592,086 downwards.
ATCATTCCTTATATCGTTCTTGTTTTCGTTTGGGAAGGTTAATATTAAGCGATCTCAAAGGAGTTTAATTATCGTAGTTTAATTTTTTTCTTTCCTCAACATTTATTGCTGTCTTACATTCAAGAGACTAGTAGAGTTATATCGAGTAGTCAAATGGAACGTTAGTGGCGTAAAGCAATGAGAAACGCGGGATTATTACTGCATGTAACTGCAAA
>KZ308125.1:572688-591751 GCA_000376725.2 Ladona fulva | reverse complement strand
GTCGATTAGTGATTTTGAAGTATAATTTAACATTTGACTAATTAATATTAATAAATTGCCAATTTGGTGCATCAGTGAAGAATATCAGAAAAGCTTCTTTAAATTTGGTATATATAAGCTGAAGTGCCCGTTGATTATCAACAGTGGAAATAGAGATGGGATTAAATATACCAGTACTGTTTGCACAAAATTGAAACTAACATCTCTCGTCTTTACTTAGCTCAATGGGACAGGTTATCAAAAACGAAAAATTTCCAATCAAAGTTTTCACAATTCTGAGCCAAAATCTTTAATCGACAATAAAAATATGAATCTAGAAAATTTCTTTCTTATGTCGATTGCCTGAAGTTCGTACGATGATTATTTTTTAATTTTGCAATAGAAATAGATTCCGCAAACGATTTTAAGTGAATTTTTCATATATATACATATATAACTTATGGGAACGCATTGTCTACGAAAATAAATCTGCGTCTCGTCCATTTTTTTTAATGTGCAATTTGTCCATCCTTTGGCCACGGTTGGTTTTTTTTCCGTGATGCATTAACAGACAGACACGAATTTCAAAAAGAGGTGTTCTGGACTCATTGTCACCCCCAATAACCAATTGTACAACTTGCTTGCTTGAAAATTGTTTCAATGTACAGACACGGCTACCTTTAGAGTTTTATTTATGTATAGATATATTCATATTTTTCTTGTCCATATTCGCCTTTCGGTGCGGGGCGTATGTATTTAATTTGATAGATAATGAGATGTCCGTAGGGTTTAAAAATATAACCAGTTTCCTCGATAATGGAACCCTACACTGCTAGTTTCGCTTACTTAATAAGGAAACATAGGATCATCCTAAATGTGTACCGCTTAAGGCGGAAATATCATTTTGAGAACTGTTGAGATCACATTTGGAGGAGGGCTTTATTGGTATCATGAATTCAAAAGAAAGCACACAATTTCCATCTGCGCACGATTTCCATCCAGATCAAATCATTATTTTTTCAGTCTTTCACCTACACGAGTGATATCTTTCTCTTCAACAATTTTCCTCCTTCAATATGAAGCTTTTAACCGTTTTTACGGTTCAGTAAACAAAGCTATTTCAGAATTCTCCTTTAGTGACATCCACCTATTCACCTCAAGAATTGCGAGATAATATCTAAAAATTTTCGTAAATGTTGCTAGATATTCTGCGTTTCCGAAAGAAGAAAAAATGTGTCATAAGATATCGTTATCTTAGATGGTGTTTACATTTATGAAATGATTATTCCTCCAAAATTTCTGAGAAAATATGGAAAACGAATGAAGTCTGTTATCTCCTCTCATACCTTGAACTTTTGTCTGCATTCTCTTAAAAGTTATTGCAATTGTTATTTCCACTGCTTTAAACTTAACTCTAATATTGTTAGGGGAAATAAATTGATTATGAAAACAAAAGAGGTTTCACTAAATGTGAGACCATAAATAGTTATGATTATCAGTAGAGGTTTCACTAAATATGAGATAATCTTAATTATTTAGGTCAATACGGTTATCAAAGACAATCTAAATAATCATATATGTAATCAGTTGATTTTTTTGGAGTCAAGAAGAAGTGGCAACATTTATTTGAAAATTCTGTGTTTTCTTTTTCGTCCATTTTTCCATTGCTTAGATGATCTTTAATGTTTATGTTCGGAAATATCTGGACCCTCAAGTTTTATCAGCCCGATCTTAATCTTTTTCCAATTCCTTAAGTAAATATAGAGAAACATTTTTAGAGGTTGCGAAAGTATACCCTACTCCTTATATGCTTTGGTTAAAACTATTTTGTTGGCAAGACGTAGGAAATATATTCCGCGCAAAATAGCTGAATTATTCGAAACGGAGTTTTCAGACAATATACTAAGTATGGTACATGTAATCAAGAAAGGTTTTTATGGTGGCTGAGTTCATTCACGTGTATTTTTCATATGATTATGTTTAATTATATGTCACAAACGAGGTACAAGGATAATTCTTTTAAATTCTTGTAAACATTGCTGTTCTGCGGAAATGTATGCTATGGAATGTGCAATGGATGTCGATGCCTTGAAAACGGCGTTTTATGTGTTTGATTTTTTAAAACTTTTTGTCGAACAAATAGCCATATATCGGTTCGATACCGAATCTAATTATTTACATTTGCTGGTTTCCAACCATTTTAGAACCCTATCACTTTGGATCCTCTACTTAGAGTTATCTATACTTAGAATAGTTATCCTATACTTAGAATTTTACCTTTATTTAAATACGAGCCCCACTTGTTGCAATTGTTGGATTATGCTCTTGTCATGTATCCAGTTTTCTTTCCCGAGGTTCTCTTCTCTAATTTATAGGACCATTTCATATAGGATACTATTTCAAAAGAAGGAAGATAGTTTCCAAGTGAATGCTCTAGAAAGAGAGCTGAATTTTAGAAATTTTTGCAATATCTTACGAAAGGTCTCGCGATTTCAAATCAAAAAAATTTCATTGGCTGATGTATCAAGTATAAAATAAATAATACTAAATTTTAACTAAAATGATAGTGCAGTGTTTTGTAATCTTTCAAATGCTACTGGCTAAGATGACGTTATCATGAGCTGGATAGTTTCTTAGGATGTAAATTTTTAAAGATATTTATACTCACAACCAATTAAAAAGAAGCTCTCCTTGAAAATCTGTTGAAGTTGATGTGATTCTTAGTTTAATCCGAGATTTGGGTTTCTTGGGATCTGTTGAATGGAAACAGTAAATAATATGCTAATTGCATAAGTTGTTGTTTAGTTTGGTCGGTGTGTTTTCCTTGTAGAATGACTTTCATTCTCACTTCATCAATCTTAAACCAATTTTCTCTTTCACAATAATACATATTCATCTCCCATCATAAATACCTACTGTTATAATCTTTCTTATACATTTATGTACATTCATACATTAACGAAACAAATAAAACAGGGAACCTCACATCATGCTTAAAGTTAATTAAATCAGCTCTTTATTAAAACCGAAGAGTCAAATTATTCAAATATGTTGGGTGGAATGAGTATTACGTATTAGGCTTTCCAGTTGCAATGGAATATCTTGAGTGGGCCCAGAAAACCGCCTAAATAAAACATAATTACCAAGGTGACGTGAGGAAGGAAGGCAGAAATTTCCAGGTAATATTCATAAGACTTCCGGTTCTTTCCTGCAAGAGATTATTATTGTAAGCTCGTAAAGGTTATCACTGTCCATATCACCGACAATCCCTTATTTCTTCTTTTCTTTTCCCATCCTTTTCTCATTCCTACGCACTCTACTTTTCCATTCCAAGACATCCATAATAATGGAGAAACGAATCCAAAGAGGCTTTATAGTTTCCCTATCTCGGCCGCTCTTCCCTCACTGCAAATCTCTTCCTCCTCCCCCCCAAACCCTTCCCTCTTTTCCAATTCAATTCTCTTCCTCCATTCCTTTTTGTTCGCACTTCCCCTCCCCAGTTGTTCTGCCTTTCTCCGCGTTCTTTCCTCAACGTTTCCATGCCAACCGCATCACTTGTCTCCAGTCTTGCAATCTCACCCCGAGAGGAGGATTTCAAAGGATTTTCAGCGGTAAAACTCACAGGAAGTCTCGTAGGGGGCAGGGGAAAGGGCGGAAGTGATAAGGGAAAGGGGGTGAGTTATGGAGGGCAGTTTGTTTATGGGGGAAGGAGGAATGACACAATGGTAGACGGAGCAGAAGTGGAGGGTTACAAAGTATACAAACAATTAGAATCGACTCTATTTGGCGGAATTTAGATTAGTCCCGTCGCATTAAACCCATTTTAAATTTAAGTTTACATATTAAGGGTCATATTGAGTTGGTGTGCAATTCATTTCTCCTAAGAAAGAAAAAAAACATCTACATCTATATCTACTCATATATGTTAGCCACCTTGAGATGTGTGGTAGAGGGTACCTGCTCCGCAGTCTACTTCCATAATCAATTACTGTGGGAATTCGTTGACGGAAACAATGCATTTCTTAGGCGGCTTGTTTTAACTTCTATTACCCTAATTGTTCTGGCAGAACTTTACCGGCCAATCTGATAGTTTGATTTCATAATGGCTACTACGTCTTTTAAGAAAGAAATACGAATGGCTTTCACAAGAAAATTTAGCTTATGTTTTTATCTATTCTTTTCCAAAGAGTTCCATCTTCGGTCATAAAGCTCTATGGCTTTTAACGTAAAATCTTAAGAAAGGCAACCAAGGATTTGGCTGAATATGGGAAAACGAATAAAATGCTTTATTTTTGTAAAGTGAAAAAATCTCTTGATGTGTCTCGACGAAAGAAAAAATATTTTGTTCCACGAGAACAAGAAAACAAAAGAAACCCGAAAAAGGTGTGTATAAGAAGGGAGACGAAAAAAAAACCTGTGGAATGCAGAGGAAAGAGAAATTTATTTTGCGGTATATGATGTTTCGTAAGCAGCACGATTTAAAGTGTTATGAAATGCATGTCGGAACGTAAGCTATTCTTCTTCAGGATGGAATAAAAACACGTATGTATTTAGTATAGGTATAAAGTATGCGTTGGTAAAAAAGTTGGGTCATATTCCTTGGAGCTTTACATGGAATGGTAGAGCGACATGAAATTGATGCAACGGAAAATGTTGTCTGAGAAATTTATAAACGTTTTACAGCTACCACTATTCTTGAAAATGAAGAATACTGATTTGACTTAAGAAGGACTATCTTTGCTTTCAATTAAGATGCGAACAGACAAAGCCAATTGATGTCTCTCGAATGAAGAAATTAAAAGAAATGTAGACACGAGTAGCAAACGTAACGCGAGCAGCTATGAATGACATTTCATCTTCAAAGACCTATAAATTCCAGGATAAAACCTTTAACTTTCATAAGATTCAATTTCGTATCGTTTTCGCCAAAAATTCCGAAAAACGGGTACTCTTAAGATTTCGTATTTCGCGGTCCCTCTCCGAATCCGTTCACAAACATGCAGAGATACCGACCATACCGACCGAGGTTCATCAGATCTACAGGATCCTACCGAAAAACTAAGGCTCCACCTTCTCCCCACCCCTCCGAACTTTGCAGTCACGCTATTGTCAGATATCTCTAGCTCTTGCTCAGACCAAGAGCTTCGGCTTTCGGACACGTATGGCGCTGCGCAAGTGTTGCGTTCCTTTTGTCCAGAAGGTAGAATGAAAAGTTTAAGTTATCATTGATTCGTTCATTTAAGAAGGTGGATAACACAATGCACGTTGGGGAGAAAGAGGGATTTGGAGAAAAAAAATGGTTTAAGCAGAATGTAAGGAGGAAGTGGGGTAGATGAAGAGGAAAGAAATTGGAGAGAAGATCATGAATTGAGAAACTAAAAGAGTAGTGTTTACTATTGTTAAGATGGCGCAGTTATTGCTAAAAGTGTTTTTCTGTGTAGTATTGCTAACATTGGGCGCGTAACAATCAAGATCAATCCCAATCTGCATCTACACATCTACATAAATAACCCGCGAGTTGCCTTTCGTCGTGTAGCAGTTGTTTGGAATTGCTGTATGTTTTCCTTAAATGTTTCAACGAATCTTTAATTTGGAATTATCATTCAATGTCAACAGCAAGCGAATGATACAGGATCATCATAATTGGTAATTAATCCAAGGATTGGTTCTCCAAGCCTGCTGTTCTCCACCGATCGTTTCATTCTCTCGTAACTTATTTATCGTATTCTGCTTTTTGTAACTAAACCTAGATATTTCTCTGCCCTTCTTTCTTTTCACCATTCCCCATATAATTTTTTTAGAAGATTATCGGGCTTAAGTCTGAACCAGTTGGATTTTACTTTTCTTTTTAGATGATTTTTCACAAGCGTTCTTCGTAATTCAATCTCTGAAGGACATCATCGTTTGTTGATTTGTCCATTTTAATGTCTCGAATAGTTTAATTCAAAGAAATTTTTAGCTATAATTTATTTAGATCATTTCTGCTACTATCCTAACCTGCATGGTACACCACGACTTTGAGTGGGCTATTATTCTTTTCACCCTCATATTCCTCTCTGATGAAAAAGCCTTAGTAAAACGGAAAAGTCACAGCTTAAAAAAAACACATAATTAAAACAGCAAATAAACAGAAAGAGATAAAAAATGATTATTCCATAAGAAAACAAAAATGAAAATTGGAGGTTATCGTGTTGAAAATTAAAATTTTTTCCTGAAAAACATCCAAAAAAGAGTTGAAACATAAGGTAAGGAGCAGTTTGAGGAGATAAATTGTAGACGAAGCTTTAGAACGTTTAAACTTCAAAAGAGAAACAGAGTGAAGATTTCGCATTTAATGTCGGAGATATGAGAAATGGAAGTGTGAAAATATTTGAAGGCAATATGTTTGAGGAAGAAAGAAATATCGTGAAAGGAGGAGTTATAACATTTTGTAGACGGAGAAAAGGAAATCTTGATACAGAAAGTTGTAACAAGAAACGGGTTCAAAGTAAAGTAATGAACATAGAAAGTGGAATATCGGAAATGTTGCAAGTGATGGAATACACAAGAAGGAAAATATTGCGAAGGAATAACATTGTTCCGGGGAAGAGATCCAAGATGGAAAAATGAATAAAAACTGTGCCTTTCAATTTAGATGGTGATTCGGGAAAGGAAATTAAGAATCGCACGAAGCAATCTTGCTTGGAGAAAGGAAAATAGCCTAAAGGAGAAACAAGGCTTACGTTGGAAAACTACACGATGAAACGGGAGATTCATGGATAATGATTGCAAAGAAAAAGAATTTTTAGGTATTTTTTCAAGGGACGAGAACAGTTGCGATGAAACTAATGGTGAACGGTACGAATTGTGGGTCGAAAAAGATTAATCGAAGAAAATGTAGAAGTAGTAGAGAAACATATCGAAAGAATTTGTAGTGGAAGAGAATGGTTTAAAAATCAAATCAAAAGCAAGGATGAAAGGTACAGAGTCATCAAAGTTATGGTGATGAAAACAGGGTCAACAATTTGAGACTGCATTGTTATTCGAATTCCAACATCTCATATTCGGGTAAAATTCATTTCGTTCTATTCATGCTGCATAGAATTTTCTGAAGGGTTAATAAGTATTAGAGCTTCTATAAAAAAGAATTAAAAAGATTCCCTAGGAGAATAGGACGTAAGAAATGCCTCACAGGACCGGGACTAGAACCCGGAATCTTCAGCTCTCTGGGTAGATGGTCTAACCAATTTACTTATCGAGCCAGAACATTCTGAGATGCCTGATGCCTACTATTCCCCTGAGAGACGCATAGTAGGATGAAAACCATCTCCTCCTTGTCTGAAATTTCTTCAAAAACGGCGAGTCAGAATATTCTGGCTAGACAGCGTTTGTGGTTTAAGCTTCTGTCCGGCAAACGGGAGACTTTTCATGTCAGTTTTTTCTTGGAGTTATCCTAGCTGCACGCCTAAAGGTTTGAAGCCTTGATTACTTTTGGTTTTAAATTTAATTAAAGACAATTTATTGAAAGAATATCTAGCAAAAATAGCTGAACATGGCGTTGAAATACGCACAGGTATAAGCGCAAAAGATAACTGTTAAAAATGGGAATATATAAAGACAGGAAGAAATTTTAGGAAAAGAAAGATTAAGTGTGCTAAAGAAGCTTGCAACATGGGATGGAAAAGAGGGGAACCTACTAAGTTAGTACCTACTTACTGAAATCTTTGCAAAGAACTTGATGAAGATAGGCCATCATTCGGAAATTGTAATAAAAGCAAAGTTGTTGTATAAAATAAAAAATGGCACTTTAGCGTTTTACATATACTACGCACCAGGAAGCAAAATCAAGTCAAAAATTTAAATGAAATAAATAAGAGGATAATAAATTGTATGATTAAAGCAGGGCAGTTAGAAAGAAATAATTCCATGGAGCTGAGAATGTTGGTTGTGATACTTCCAGAAAAGTAGAGGAAGGAAAGGATGGAAGAAGAGTCAAGGTCTGCTCTGGATGGAAAAGGAGCAGAATCATGTGATAGGAGAGATTTGAGGAGACAGGTAGAGGCGGTCAGAAGAAGCTTCTTCCTTCCCGGATACGGATGCGAAGGAAATGACCAATCAGATATCTTATTTCAAGCCGTGGCTGCCGCATTGTGTTTACCGTCATTTAGTAATCTCTTTGTTCGTTGGCCACGCTTCTCCATTGCGAGACAGACACGTACTTCCGACATGAAGAGCTCCGCTGCTAGACCAAGTCGCAGGCGTAAGAAGATTTATTCTGAAATAAGAGAACTGGGAAAGATAGTGAGAGAATATAAAAAGGGTTTTGAGAAATTTACGCCAGAATACATAGAGACGACTGAGATAGGAATGCTTCGTAGGGAGTACTACTCTTTAATGGGAAGCGAGAGTTGAAATATGTTTTAATCCTAACTAACTCCGATTTGTTTAGGTGACTTTTCTAGATTACACTTTACATTTTTATTTATTTATTTTAATTTTAGAGAAATAGGCTGACAGGACCAGGATTTAAATTTTGAAATCGGATCTCCCATCGGTTGCTTTAGCCAATTAAGCTTTCTTGCCAGAATATTAAGATATGTCGTACGAGAAACTTTGTTGTTTTGTACGAAGGAGGTGTGTCGTTCTCGGCCAATTTTCACGCCTTTCCTATTTTTAATTTTACTTTTTATCTATGTGGATCTGTGAACTGTCTTGTATATGTGTGAAGAATCGATCGCGTAAACAGTGCTAACTAGAATCTTCTTCAATAAAAGATTTAAAGTGAGGATGAATTAAAATTACTGAAAGACGGATAAGGCACAGATGAAAGAACAGAGAAATAAAAAGATGGAGGGAAGTAGGAATGATTTAGGAGGAATGGATGAGGAATCTTCAGGTTAGCTGGTAAATGATTCCTTTACATATTTAGCTAAAGTGGTTAATTTCATTCCAAATCTCTATTGTTTGAAAATAACTCGAAAGTTACTGTTTTTCCCGCGTGGTTATTTATAATTAGCGAAGCGATATAGTTGCTCCGAGAATTTATAGCTTAATTCCTCTTTATGCTACTTTAATTGATCTGCTATCGATTAATATACAAAGGAAAAGCTCCTAGTTTTTTCTATACCAAACTGTTACATCGAAACTATTGCATACCCGAAAGGGCATATTAAATTGTGACACTTCTATCTTTGATGTTAATTTATTCATGATCATATTTTATTTACAAATAAACAAAAGTGATTTTCATCAAAACGATGTCAAAATCAAGTTTATCTGTGCAAGGGATCCTAACATTAGCATATAATTCCCTACGTCTATCTTTCCTTCCAATTCTGTTCTCACGAAAGAAACACAATTGCCGTACGATTTGGCTAATTGACTATCACCTTAAGCAAATATATCGAGTTCCTAGTCACTTATACTATTTGCTTGTCATAGGCTCTTTCCTTACGTCACGGTCTCTTGCAAATGATTCTATTTATCTCATATGATTTGGCGCTCAAAAGGCAAAAGGTTTATCCCTTGGCTAGATATTTGCTTATGAAATGAAAACGATGCGAGAATAAATTATTGGCAAAGGAGATGTACGAATTCCATAGTTTGATGAGCAGGGGAGCAGGAATTTGGGATTGGTAAAAAATCTCTTCGTATTGATGAATTCATAAGGAAATGTAAGATTGAAGAAATGCGGGTTAGAATACAGGAAGACTCGGAGAATACAGTCAGAATCGAAATTGAGAAGACGGAATTATACTCGGAAAGGGATAAAGTGAAGAGAGTAGAAACCGCAGGTGGAGTAAGAAGAGGGAAATGTAGGAAATAACAGCGGAAAACACACAAAGCGTAAGATGGCGGATTACTACTGTTTTCCTTTGGGTTTGCCAAGTCTTTGGCTGCGGTTTTGAGAAACGACCTCGGCTTTAATAAGGAGCTTTATATGCTACAGATGGAGTATTTTTATAAGCACGATGAAAAGCGTTCTTTCAGGAATGCTTAACCTTTAAGGATCTCCTATAAGGAGCTGTTTCCATGAAATTGTAAACGCCAATTATTTGGGTATTTGATATTTCAAGAATCAAGGAGAAGCATGAAGCCGCTCAAGGAGTCTCTTAGGGCACAACGTAGGTTTTTGCGATCTAAGGAATCACTTCTAAGAAGTATTTAAGTATTCTCCAACTTATATATAATACATTCATTACATAAGCACATTTGCATATATTTATACACTGAAATTTTTGTACAAAAAAAATGATAGCATTGAAATTTTTTGCCGCCTTCATAAGCTGAACCAAGTTTTTTCTGACGATATTTGCGTTTGTTTTTCTTCTTTCTGCACACGAAGCTAAACAATATTTACGAGTTGGATATGCTGGATATATCTTACAGTAAATATTATTGAGATAAATTGGTGATTGTTATACAATGAACCGAAAAATACGACAGAAAAATTTTGGGGAAATGCGGAAAATTTTTCACCCTCTTGTTTCTATTTTTCTGCTTCCAAGCCCAAGGCAATTTTCATGGAACAGCGACTCAAATTTCTTAGCATAAAATCATCCGAAATGAAGCGTGCGATGTGTATGATAGATGGGGGTCGTGGTGTTTTTTCCTTGATCAAAGGAAGAATTACATTTGTATTCGAATTAATGGAAATCCAAGAAAGGCCTCAGCAAGAATTTATTTCGGGCATCATAGCACCTAATTTTAAGGTATTCTTCGGAACCGGCCGCTTGTGATTTTCTTTTCTGTGGACGTAATCAATTTATGTTTCTTCTTTTGAGTAGAACTATTCATAAGTTCCAAAAAACTATAGGGTCAGTTCGTTCCAATATAGTTCTTTTTAAAGTTGGGCATTGCTGATCATAGTGGTATATTTTCTAGTAAGTCTAAGTTCTTTATCACCACCTAAAGAAACATTGCATGAGTTACAAGTTTTAGTCAGTATTACGTTACTGTTTACATCGTTCACATAATGGAAATCATAACATAATCCGAACTTTTATCTGTATTTAGCATGACTTGATGGCTATCAGGACATCCAAGTCTTTAAGAACGTTGTAAAGAACTGTCTACAGTCCACTTTAAAAATTCAGAATTCAGAACTTTTTATCCTAATTTAAAAAAAAATTGGCATAAAAGAACCAGTGGAACCCAAAAATAAACCGTTCTACGCATCAAAAACTTTTGCGTACAGTTTAATGACCGTAGGATACTCAGCAAAACAGATAAATCTTCAACAATCGATAATATATTCCCAGCGTTGCAAGGTAACGCTGTGTTCGAAAAGAACTCTATATTCACCATGGAAACTCCGCAGTTATTTAAGAGCAAAAGTACTCCCTCATGAATATTCTTTAATATTTATCGACATGCAGCCCAAATTACTTCTCTTTTCATCATCAGTATTCCTGTGGGAAATTAAGGGAACTAGAGGCTCGAAAACTTCCTAAGACAGCGTCTATCAAATTAAGTAGGTAAGAGAATAGGTAACTCCGGAAGAGTTGAGTTCTCATAGGTCCCTACGGTATAACGCCTTGGGATCTAGGGTTCCATTCTACAACTATGATCGTAGTTGAAGCGTATATAATAATTCTTACTTTCAGTGTTTTAGATGAAAGAATTTTTCAGTTAAGCTACGTGTAATAGAGAGAATTTTTCTGCATCTGCATTGCTAATCCAATCAGCAGCCAATCCGGAGTGACACGGGATGTAAACGATAAATCTTTTATATTTACTACTATCGCCGTTTGTTATTGCAAAAATAAGTATGTAAAATTATTTATCTATCTCTTGTTTCACTGTAGAATCTCCCAAAGTATCAGGGAGTTCATACAATGCCTATTAGATATCCTTTAAACCTAGCTCAAAATCTCGTATCTTCCAAGGATTCCCAGAAATTGGTAATTCGGAGCTTCCCGATTGTCTCTAAACGCGAGTTCCGCCTGCCGACATACGGCTTATGGAGTGTTTTTATACTCTAAACCTCTAGTTTTAACCTCTAAGGATTTCTACGCCGAAGAACATTCTTGAAAAGCTTACTTTTTGTAAACCGAAAACGTCTGCATTGCAAGAACATTTTTAGACCGAATAAGTTGAATCTTAATTTAATCAAGTTACCAAACTATATTTTAAGAAGGAACTGATAGGAAAATTCTGTACTCTGTAAGTCCGTAAGGATCCACATTGATATGGTTCATCGTAGAGCAGCTAGGAGTTCTTAGATTCGACAATAGTATTTCGGTTAGGATAGAGTCCCTCGGGTGGGAGTCGCTTAAGGATAGAAAATTTGATTATCGACGAAAGCTATCACTACAGATCTCGTCGGCAAGAGAGTTGATTTTGTTACTCCAGTTAACACAGTTCGAGAGCTCAAAGAGAAAATAAAAATGTGTTACAAGGAAACGACCGTCAGGACGGATAGCTAGTTCTGATAGTTTTTTCAGCGGAGTATTAGAGAAGCTAATAGCAGTTAGAGTTGGATAGGTGAATCGGTGTTTTTAAACCCTCAGCAACAGGCACTAGCGGCTTTGAGGGACAGTATACAAATATTAATGCACATCTACATCTAGTGAAATATCCTGCATGCCTTTAGGCGTGTGGCAGGTGGTGTAAGCATAAAGCGTTCTAGTTACCTCTTTAGCTTATTGTTGTGGCGTATCCTTTGTGGAAAGAATGAGTCCCTGAAACAACTTTTCTTCAAATATTTCCTCAAATATTTCCACAAATACCAAATAGTAGTATAGAAATATAAATGTAAATTACAGGAAGTATGAAAATTAAGATCTAATGGTGAATCAAATATGAGGCATGTAAAAGAAACAGAGAAATGGAAATCGATATTTTTGGGCTCTTGCACACTATTGATGGAAATAGATTAATGAGACATATCTTCAAATATATATGGGATAAGATATCAGCAGATAATCACATTCAAGGAGCCTAGAAAGCTCAAGGTAGTAGGTTGCTCAAACGAAGAAAGAGATGGGATATACGTCGATTTTATATTCGTATACATTTCTGAAAACGTTCCATTATTTTTCCCTCTTACAGTAGGTATAAACATAGATTAATTTAAGGAGGCAGAAGATATTCCTCATGCTCTACGGGGTGTAAGGTCGAAGGTCAGACTATTTAGCTTCCTACGCCGGTCAGACAGAGCTCAGACTCAAAGTAAGCGCCATAGTACTTCCTAAGAGAAAGCCTCTTTAACACGCACCGCCCGTAGAGTGGTCGCTTAAGATCATTCTCAGCATGACCTCTCCAACTCTACTTCTATGAAACAAGGAGAGATTCTCTAGGAATCCTAGAACTAGACCTTGGTACATTAAAATTTGCTATAAAATAAATACAGTCCATGGACGTGGGCTGTATATTGCGGAAGTATATTTTTAAGAAGCTAAAAAAAAAATCCAATCCTTAATCTATGTATTCAGATATATAATATACCCGTCATTTAGTGCCGTAGAGATTACAGTAAGCTGTAAATAAATTGAAACTAATTTTTTGAAAAATCTATAATTTTTCTGAACTACATTATGAAATAAATGTATCGTTTTCCTTATTGAATGATATCATCTGCTGAAATAATTGCGGCTATCCTGCAAAGTGAGTATTTTATCAAGTGGATTGTACTTTCATCTTATTTATAACTGTGATTAGGATAGACTTAAATAATTAATTTACTAGTATTAAGAAAGCATTCGAAGTCATACATTCTCTTCTATGACTGTGGTGCAATATTTTTGCTTGTCTTACTACTTTCTCATCATATTACTGTAAACATATGAAATAGTTATGCTGCTTCGTCAGAAATTTAAAATTCTTTAGATAATGAAATCTTAACACTAGAGAAGAAGTATTTCGAGCTACAGTACAATTAGTACGTATTAGAAATTAAGAATTGTAATGTACCCCTATTGTTTTCTTTCCTCCATGCTTCATCTTTTGTTTCTCTCCTCGTTTCAATGGTCAGTAGTTGTAATTAGCTATCTGTAATTTTTTTACCCGATGATGGCGGTATTATGCTGAATTAGTATTGTAAAGTTAAATCTGAGGAAAATTTCTTCTTTCTCTACGTAGTAGAATTCGTTTTATCTGGCTCAATTAATAGTCATAAACTTAAAAAATACACTTCTTCAAGAATATATTCGAGGTTGATTGGTTTTTAATCAAACATGTCAAATTTGCAGATAAACTTCACTTAAATGTATGTATATAATTTATTTATTTTCTTTATGAAAATTATTGTTAATGAAATGGGTAATCATAAAAGCAGTTTTAAAATGTCAATCCTAAACATAAGGCGCCGTAACCCAAAGTCTACGTCGTCACCTAAGACACTTTTCGATTACAGCCGCTCTTCCTTAACGTCTTTAACTGAGACTATCGTTAATCAAGGTTGCCCTGTTTATGGACGTACTAATGCAGGATTTTGACTTAGGGCTCTGGAAAAAACGTCACGTAAAAGCATAGGAAATCAGAATGAGGGTACACTTTTGTGTACCCTCATTTTGGTTCAACGACGACATTCAACAACAACGACACGACAAAACGACAAACCTTCATCAAGGTTTGTCGTTTTCCTTTACTTGCTCATTGGAAATTCTCCTCTTTTCCATAATAAGTTCGTTTTTCTGCCTTCTATCTCTGTACCTTTTCTTTGGGCTATTTCTGTGTATCTTTTTGCAAGCCATCTATACGAGCTATAAATCGTCCATTTAGGACATATATCGGCCTTAATCTTCCTCTTTCCGTAATTCATTCATTGGCATCTATGCTTTATCAACCTTGTTAGTGATTATATTTTTATTCTCCCATTTTAAGGTGGTTTGGATTTCATACCTCTGATTAGGTTATCACTGGTTACTATTATTTTCACTCAGCTCTCCCTTTATCTGTCGTTCGTGGAAGTGATTAACATCAATAATATCTTTTTAAAGATATTTTAGAAGGTTTCTTATCCGCAGATATGATCACCTTTCTACACGCAACCTTTCGCTGATTTCTTCGTCTTCGACACCTTCTGTACTTTCCTAGATGGGAGTCTTTCCATTCCATTTCCTGTTTTTGATATTTTCTTTCATTTTAAGGAATATATCCCAGTAATTTCATCTAACTGTTCCTAAATCGTCGTAGTGCCTTGTATTTACTGCTTTTTCAAGTTTGTCACGCTCCTAAAATACATAATTTCCGGATGAGGTACTGTTACACAGGTTTCCTTTCCTTTTATTTGTTTATTTCCCAACTTCCCCACAAATATTCGTTTACTGGGAAAATGCATTGGTAGATGTAAACATTAAAAACGGACGAACTCACACGTTCTGTAACCAGAAAATTAATTCGATTGGCCGGTACTCAGAACCTTAGGGTTGAAACGCTCGCACGCTAACCACTCCGCCACCGTGACCGGCATTTTGATTCATCTTTTCGATGGCGCAGTTTTTTGACCCTGTTTTCTTTTAGAATGCCTCTTATTTTATATTTTTCTTAATGGCTAGATATCAACACCCTAAATCTTTACCGGTTATCTAAGAGGGGTAATTTTGAAAAAAATTTACTTTCATGGTTGCAAAGGTAGTTGGTAGCCGTCGAGTATAATAATTCTTATCGAGAAAGAGATTTGTTAGGATGGAGAAAGTAAGTGGGGTCGATAGGAAAACAAATACGGAGGTACTGTAGATGGTTCGGGAAGAGAGGGTTTTAATTGGTTTATTTAAACGTCGACAGAAGAAATGGGTGAGTCAAAAGTTGAGAGGAGATGGATTGCCAAATAATGGTACAAGGGAAAATGCAGAGGGAAAGAAAAAGACAAAAGTTTCTAGATGACATAAAGGGATAAGGAAGCGAGAGAAAAGTAGAGAATATTGAGGCACAAGAACAGACCGAAACGTAGAACACTTATGTAAAACATTATTACCCTAATCATGGCAATGCATGTAATTAATTAGTTAAAATCCAAATGAAACAATATGATTACAATGTATTCATTTAACTTTTCCAATTTTATACAAAGGAAATTAAGTAATAAAATAGTTTTAAAGAGTGTAGACTCAAACATCATCTCCTTATTTTAAGTTATGACCGTAAGTCCTGTTTGCCTTGTTTAAATATTTCTATTTTTTATCCTGAACTTTTGACCCGTTAAGCGTTTCAATACCTCAGGTACTGATGGTAGTGGTGGAGAAATTAAAATTATATCATTCCTGTATATGGGAAGTATGGGAAATTCACAATGCTTTTATTTACAGACGTATATCTACGAGTTAATTGGCATCCTGCAAGCTGCCTATCGGTGTATGGCAATGAACTTCTATGGCTGTCATTCACAATATTCATTTTAAGTAATATCTTATTCGCATTAGTTATTCCTGTAAATTATTCATTAATTTCTATCCTTGCATACGTCTTCCTCTTCAAATACATCCTTACATCTTATATCTCGGTATTTATTTTCTTTATACTATCTCTCACATTCTTTTCATACACAATCTTTGACATTCTCCGTACCTCTATCCATTCTTCCTATGGGTTCAACTCAAATAATCCCTTACTATAAATTGATGAGTCGTTTTACTATGTACGTCTATATTTGATACTCGTTAACACAATGGAGACCTTACAGAGGATTTACTTTTCTGTATTCAGACTTGAAGCTAGACTGCCATGTTTAAAAACAAACCTATGAACAAGAGACTGAATTTCGCTGATTATTAAGGAAAGGAACAGTTCGGAATTTTAAACATAGCATGTGTAAGCTACCAAAATTACCCTAAACTAGACTAAACTTCAGGTAGACTTACGCAAGTTTTTCAAGAACCTATGTTACTCGGTGTTTTCTAGTGAAATGATATCGCTGGGAGCCCACTGAAAGCTACATCACGCAGCAAACACGTTATGAACCCATTATAATGGCGATAGCTTAACTAAAATATTTTCATGATATAATTATTTACATGTAAGAACATTCAGAAATGCCGTTTGGGGAGACCTTGAAGGCAAGGCGATATGTTTTTTCGACTGAGTGGCATCGTTCAACCGTGCCCCCCAATGGCATTTATAACATTCTGCCAAGATACATCAATTGATTAGTGCTGCCGCTGGTAAGAGTTGTAAATTTGGGTTTGATTCCTGCTCAATTTGGACTCTTTCTTCTATCCGTTTCTCCATAGAAATTACTATTGATGCATGATGTTCATCTGTGATTTGATGCGATGGAATATAATCAGAAGTATATTATCTTTGCTAAAGTGAGGCTATGCAAATAATTCTATCGCAAAAATATCATGTGCATAATAAGCGTAAACTCCGTATTAGAACCATCCGAATTTTCGGTTTGTTTAGCTCAGAAAAGATTTAGATTTCAAAAATCTTAGCTCGGGACATTGTACAACGCCTATCTTTAAAAATAAGGCGAGCGTGATGGAAACTTAAACCCCGTTATCGTAGCGGAGACTCTGCGATATAAGCTTCTCCCTCGTCGGCGTCCTCATCATGCCTCCCGTCAAAACTATAACTAAATACACAGAGAATCCGCTAAATTATGCACTCTATCTCGCCATTTTAATGCTACGGGCACTCATCACAAATGCTTATCGGCTTTACCCGCGGCGAATTTGGAAGAGGTTGTGAGATGTGAAAGGGGAAAGAAAAGGAGGGATATTATGGTAGGGAGGCCTTGAATACCTGAGTGCCACCTTTGTTCAACCAATTCCCGCCGAAGCAGGAATAGCAAGATGCTTCTCTGCATCCTTTCAGCCTCCTTCTTTCTTTTCATTTAAAGAAACTCTCATTTAAATTCATGTTTTCTTAGCTTTTCCCCGTATAAGTAAAATTGGAAAAATTATCTTGAACGTAGAAATTCTGTCTCGAGTCTCCATTGAAAATACGTCTGCAGACGTGTTTTTACCATTTTTCAGGAGTCGCCTTTTGATTAATAATACCTCTGGTGTACAGTCTTTGCTACATTTATTGTTAATTTATTTTGTAGCTGGTATCACTCGATACAAATTTCTTGATTCTTCTTCGCGTGTATTTTCCCTCCCAGAGAGAGTTTTAAATATGAAAAAAAAGAAATGTTGTAGACACTCTTCGCAGAAGCTTTTCAAATAAATCAAATTCTGCTAGTTTTAGGAATCTATTCTCCTGAGGCATTCCGTAAAAAAAGCAGTTGTGTGAAGATTGTTGCAATGTTTTATTTTATACAAGAAGTGAAGATTATCTCCATTTCCATTAATACGGCAAATACGGCTTCGTAAAATATTTCATTTTATGCTATATTCAAGATAATTCAACCCAGAGCCATAGATGGTGACTTTAAATAATAAATACTGCCTTCATTTTCTCATCATTATCATTTGTTAGTATTAAGAGTGGAATATCTGGTATTTCATAGAGGTAAATTACAAATTTACGAGGATATTTATAAGCCACGAGTTTCTCTTTCTCTTTGCTCTTAGTTTTTAAACAGGATTAATTTGGTTTTTAAATCATCGCTTTCCCTAATTTAGTGTTAAGAGCTTACCATACTTACACGATTACCATAGAGATGCAGAAATAAAAGCATAGGACAATTTTTTGTATGGTTTTAGACCATTTATGATGCTACTGTAAGCCGAACTAGCTCTTTCAGTATTTTGTACATTAAGTAGCTGGAAGGGCTTCCGGATAGCCAAGTGGGCAACGCGTTCGACTTCAATGAAAGCGGTCCCGGGTTCGATTCCCGGTGGGGGCCTACGTGCGAAATGACATTAGCTGTCGAAGCACTTTTAACAATACAACTACATATAAGTAGCTGCAAGTGTTTCACTTTTGCCTCTCTTATTACTTATTCGTCTGCTGTTTCGATCCAATCATAAATTTTCATACAATTTACAGTCCTTTAACGTTTCCAAGACAAGAAAGTCTTAGCCTTTTCTAAGGTTAAATAGATTTCTATATATTTCTTTGTACTCCAGTCTACTATTCTCAATACGTTTGCTTTGGATTTTTCTGAAAATTCTTCCAGAGAAGTTCAAAGTAAAGGATTATAATGTTGTCTGTGGTTCTTTCCGTACATTTTCACTTTCATTCCGGTCTCCAATTTAATTATTTATAATTTATATAT